>OX101808.2:50126945-50581945 GCA_944452925.2 Chrysolina oricalcia | reverse complement strand
TATATATTTACATCTATGAACATTAAGACGTCAAACCAGATCGCATACCTTACAGCGTCTTGTTGAAGAATCAAGTATAGCCTGAGTTTGGCTCATGTATATTCATCACGAACAGCCCTATCCCCACCTCAACCGATCAGATGGTACTAATATGAGAATAATAAAATACGTTTTCTCACTATTGATAGTACCTTGGCACCTCTTCACAAATCACTGTCATTATCACGTCAGTTTTGTATATTTTATCCGAAATGTGAACATTAAAAACTCATATACGATACATTATAACGTCAGGCATTGTTGCCACGTCTATTGCCACGTCTAGTGTGTTATTGTGGGAATCCCCTAGCTACCCAGCGTCCAATACTTTCAATTGACGGATGATTATTTCAAGTCTGTTTGTGTGAGGTACTGGTGGAAATTGAAAATGGACAAATCAACAAGAGCCTACAAAATGATGTTGACCGCAAGGAGTTCTAAAGGTGAGTGAAATAGTATCGGATTTTATTAATGATTATTTCTTTCGTCTATTGAATATCAGTCATCAACCAATCATACGTTTGTTTCCTGTTTGACAGGACCAATCAACACGCTCTATTAGCGACTATTTACATGATGCACAATAGTCACCGAGTATTCAGCATGATACTCATATCAAGGAGCCTGAGCATCTGACAGTACTCTAAATAATTACATATTAAACGTCAAATAAAATCAATCGTGTTGAAGCTGTATAAGAGAATGAATGTGGACCTTCTACGGTTAATACTGCAAGTTCTTCAAAAGCTGAACAAATGTCACAAATTACGCATGGTGGAAATGTCACATACAATAATTGTGTTTTTAATTTCAATTGATAAATTATAAAGATGGTGCTGTTTTTGTTTAGATTTTGTGCTTTGTTCTTGATATTTTGAATAAATTATTCCAAATTGTTTAATTTTCATTCATTCATATGACTGATATAAAGAAGTTGATTCAAGAAATAATCTTCACAAATATAACACGACCTTGATTAATTGTCGACTATTTTATTGCTGCTAAATTTCTCTTGTATTTATTAATTTTACTCGACATTATTTTGGCATTAATAATCAGAGATGACAGACATTATGATTATTTTGTCAATTTTCAAAAATTCACGATGGCGTCTCCAAAATGGCGAAAGAGATTTGAGATTGTTGTCCGATTCAATTTAAAATTGGTATCTAGAGGTTTTGGGAGATTGCGATTTTTTGTCAAAATTCAAAAATTCAAGATGGCTGCTTCAATATGGCGGATCCGTATTGTGATAATGGTCCGTTTTGACTCGAAATTGGTATCAGGGGATTTTCAAGGTCGGAGATTATGATGTTATTGTTAGAATTGAGAAATTCAAGATGGTGGCTCCAAAATGGAAGACAAGTTTTGGGATTATGGGCCAATTCTATTTAAAATTGTTATCTGAGGATATATGGGTCGGGCATTATGATTCTTTGGTCAAAATTGAAAAATTCAAGATGGCGACTCCAAAATGGCGAAAGAGTTTTACGATTATGGTCCGTTTATATTCAAAATTGGTATCTGGGAGTTTTCGGGCCGGAGATTATGATTCTTTTGTTGAAATTCAAAAATTCAATATGGCGGCTACAAAATGGTGGACGACATTTGTGATTGTGTTCCAATTCTATTCAAAATTGGTATCTGGAGGTTTTCCGGGTCGGAGATTATGATTTGTAGTCAATATTCAAAAGTTCACGATGGCGGCTCCAAATGACGGACGAGTTTTGCGATTATGGTCTGATTCTATTCGGAATTGATATCTGAGGGTTTTCGGGGTCAGAGATTATAATTTTTTGTCAGAATTCTAAAATTCAAGATGGCGTCTCCAAAATGGCGGACGAGATTTGAGATTGTTGTCCGATTCAATTCAAAATTGGTATCTAGGGGTTTTGGGAGATCATGATTTTTTGTCAAAATTCAAAAATTCAAGATGGCGGCTTCAATATGGCGGACCCGTTTTGTGATAATGGTCCGATTCGACTCGAAATTGGTATCTGGGAGTTTTCAAGGTCGGAGATTTTGATTTTTTTGTTAGAATAGAGAAATTCAAGATGGTGGCTCCAAAATGGAAGACAAGTTTTGGAATTATGGGCCAATTCTAGTCAAAATTGTTATCTGAGGATATTTAGGTCGGGGATTATGATTCTTTTGTCTAAATTGAAAAAATTCAAGATGGCGACTCCAAAATGGCGAAAGAGTTTTGCGATTATGGTCCGTTTATATTCAAAATTGGGATCTGGAGGTTTTCCGGGTCGGAGATTATGATTTGTTGTCAATATTCAAAAATTTACGATGGCGGCTCCAAATGACGGACGAGTTTTGCGATTATAGTCTGATTCTATTCGAAAGTGATATCTGGGGGTTTTCGGGGTCAGAGTTTATAATTTTTTTGTTAAAATTCAAAAATTCGAGATGGCGTCTCCAAAATGGTGGACGAGATTTGAGATTGTTGTCCAATTCAATTCAAAATGGGTATCTTGGTTTTGGGAGATTATAATTTTTTTTCAAAATTTAAAAATTCAAGATGGCGGCTTCAATATGGCGGACCCTTTTTGTGATAATGGTCCGATTCGACTCGAAATTGGTATCTGGGGGTTTTCAAGGTCGGAGATTGTGATTTTATTGATAGAATTGAGAAATTCAAGATAGTAGCTCCAAAATGGAAGACAAGTTTTGGGATTATGGGCCAATTCTATTCAAAATTGTCATCTGAGGATATTTGGGTCGGGGATTATGATTATTTCGTCAAAATTGAAAAATTCAAGATGGCGACTCCAAAATGAGTTTTGCGATTTTGGTCCCCTTATATTCAAAATTGGTATCTGGGAGTTTTCGGGGTTCGAAATTATGATTCTTTTGTCAGAATTCAAAAATTCAAGATGGCGGACCCGTTTTGTGATAATGGTCCGATTCGACTCGAAATTGGTATCTGTGGGTTTTCAAGGTCGGAGATTGTGATTTTATTGATAGAATTGAGAAATTCAAGATAATAGTAGCTCCAAAATGGAAGACAAGTTTTGGGATTATGGGCCAATTCTATTCAAAATTGTCATCTGAGGATATTTGGGTCGGGGATTATGATTATTTTGTCAAAATTGAAAAATTCAAAATGAGTTTTGCGATTATGGTCCGTTTATATTCAAAATTGGTATCTGGGAGTTTTCGGGGTTCGAAATTATGATTCTTTTGTCAGAATTCAAAAATTCAAGATGGCGGACCCGTTTTGTGATCATAGTTAGATTCGGTCCAAATTGTTAAGTGGGTGTTTCTCCTAAGCTTGAAATTTTGAACATGTATAAAAACTAAAAAAACTAAAAATAAAATTCTAGTTCAAAAAACTAAAGAAGACACTTCACTCCTAAAATTTTCTGAAAAGTAGAGAATAAATTTTAATAATTTCCGAAATGTAAAAAATGCTTGGTGCTCTTTACGTATATAGTTCTTGAACTCTAAATATCAATAATATAAGAATATAGATGAAGAACACCCAAGATTTTTTACATTTTAGTTATTATTATATTAGAAACTATTTTCTACTTTTCAATGTTAGGAGTAAAGCGTGTTCTTTAGTTTTTAAGAACGTGATTTATTTAATTTCTTCATTCAAGCAATTATTTGAAAAGATATTACGAACCCGTTGAATGCTAATGCAGAAAACATAAATTTGTCTTGGGTAGTAATGAATGAAATGTGTTCGATTTTAGCAAGAAGAAAATATTTAGTTTTATAAACTAAGTATTTTCAAAGAAACTTTAACTTCGTTGTTTTGAACATCTTCATGCGTAAAAATCGAAAACATATTTGACTTTCACTATAAAGATCCATATGTACCTATCTTTCGTTTCTTATTTTACAGGAGGAAATAATTCTTCAAAAATATGAATTAAAATATTTTTTAGATGTGCCATTGGTCATTGATGAACCATTATGCCATGTTTAGTATCTCTAGAAAGCTTGTTTTTTTATCATTTCAGTAGTACTAATACTATTTCAACTCTCTTCATAGGAGCAGTGTTTCTCCAATTTTTGTGTCCACCTCGGTAATTCACTTATCTATTGCTTAATTTGATGAAAAAATTTCTCAATCGGGGAATGCAGCCAGTTAAATATTTCAAGCGATATGGCAATTTGATTCAGAGAGAGGCGTACGTAGGTATACGTACGTATAATCATGAATTTTTCCTAAATAGAAGGTAAGAGTAAAAAAAACAGAAATAATCATTTGTTGCAATAGTTCAAAAAATTAGTATTCTGTGAATGAAAAAGAAGATTGCCGGACAACATTTGTAGAGCGGCTATTACATACCATCATTTATTAGTCCTGAAAACAAATTTTTGAATGAAACAACTATCAATGTAGCACATAAAGAATATATTTTTATAAAAACTCACGTACGCCACTGTCTGAATCAAATTACCATATCGCCTAAAATATCCCTCTGGCTACATTCCCCGGAATTGATATCTGAGAGACTGATAAAATTTTTGAACAAATTAAGCAATAGGTAAGTGAAATACGAAACATACTGTACCTATCGAGAGAGTAAAAGTAATATTAGTACTACTAAAATGAGAGAAAACCAGGCTTTCTGTCGATACTAAAAATATAACATAAGGTTCCATTCCATTCTCCACCAATGGCACATCTAAAAAATATCATAATCTTTAGAAAGGTGCAGAGCGAAATACCTCTCATCTTCCATCCGAACTTAACTGAGAAAAATGGGCGGGTCCATACATTTGACTAACCCTGTATATTAATAAACGATTTGACAATAAGTGTTTTATTAACTAGTAATTATTAAACTTTTCAAATGTTGAGTGTTCAAGTGAAAAAAAACATTCATTTTCCTACGACAGTGCGTAAACTAAGATTTCACACACCTTCCACAGGGCGTAAAGTTATATTTTTTCGCAGAAGTGCGTACAAAATCACTTATGCGTAAGTACATCAACAGTGCATGAAGAGATTTTTTACACACTATTCATATATTATTCAATTTTTGAAAAAAGTTTTTGCATACAATTTACTCGGAAGTGATTTGATAACATGAAGAAAATTCAAAACTTCAGATTGAACATTCAAATTAATGATATAATCGCTGCAATTTGCCTATACAATAGCTGCCGTAGAAAACATATTTAACGATACATTTTTGTAAACAACTCTTTGCACTCGCGTGCTTTGTTGAATTCCGGCTCTACTTCATTCAACAAAATTCAGTTTCATACAAAAAAGTCCTACTTCATGATCTTGTGTGGTAAATATCTATTTTACACTTTCTGTGTTCTTGATAACTATAAAAAAAAATCAGTAACAGCTGTACATGTTTTTTATATGTATTAATAAAATTAAAATGGAAGTAAATTTTTAATGAACGACCCTGTACGTGTACGGTATCTTCATAAATGCCCGAAAAAAAATTTCTTCAACATCCATAATATGCAGGCTTTATTTTCAGTCTATTGTGAATTCCCAACTTCCCCGCGTAAAGAAGTCATACCTGCTTTGAACTGTCCAAGAATGAGATTAGTAATAATCGTTGCCATGTTGCCATATCAGTGAGTTCGCAACATTACTGAAACAGATAAAATATATTCCGTAGGTATATGACGTGTACGCCACACGTGGTAGAATGCTGAACTAATATATACAAGTTTCATCATAGTTCTAACATTACCGCCTCATGCAAACTTTTCTTCTTCTTCAGATTTCTACTTTACCTCAAACAATGTACAGATTTCTGACAAACCAACATGTTCAACTCGCATCAGAGGCTTCTAGTGTTGGAAATTGGTAATAAAAAAGTGTTCAGTAGAGGCAAAAATTCAGGATGATATTGTGGCGTCAGTATACTGAGGTTGTAATTCGCCTGAGTCCTTAATGTATGGTGGATGCATGTTTCCTGAGTTGCTAAAGATAGTAGTATGTATATATATATATATATATATATATATATATATATATATATATATATATATATATATATATATATATTTAAACCCTCTTGGCCCCACGTTACTCCTGTGATTTTTCGGAAAAATTTGCAGAATTGGTAGTAAATGACAAAATATTTCCTTCAAATTGCATATTTGATCCATACTGAGGACAACAAATATGCCTATATAATTTTTTTTTCGAAAAAAAAACCACGTTACTATTGTGATTTTTCGGAAAAATTTGCGGAATTGGTAGTAAATGACAAAATATTTTCCTCAAATTGCATATTTGATTCATACTAAGGAACTAAGAAATTTTTCCGAAAAATCACAGGAGTAAAGTGGAGTCAAGGGTTTTTTTGGGAAAAAATTATAAAGGCAAATTCGTTGTCCTTGGTTTGAATCAAATATGCATTTGAGAAAAATATTTTGTCATTTACTACCCATTCAGCAAATTTTTCCGAAAAATCATAAGTGTAAAGTAGGGTAAGGGGGCTTTTTTGAAAAAAAAAATTATGTCGTCATATTCGTTGTCCTTAGTTTGAATCAAATATGCAAGTTGAGGAGGATATTTTGTCATTTACTACCCATTCCGCAAATTTTTCCGAAAAATCACAAGAGTAAAGTGGGGCCAAGGAGGTTTTTTCGGAAAGAAAATTGCAAAGGCACATTCGTTGTCCTTAGTTTGAATCAAATATGCAAGTTGAGGAAAATATTTTGTTATTTACAACCCATTCCGCAAATTTTTCCGAAAAATCACAAGAGTAAAGTGGGGTCAAGGGGGGTTTTTTCGGGAAAAAATCGAATAGGCGTATTTGTTGCCCTTGGTTTGAATCAAATATGTAATTTTAGGAAAATATTTTGTCATTTACTACCCATTCCGCAAATTTTCCCGAAAAATCACAAGAGTAGAGTGGGGTCAAGGGTTTTTTTTCTAGAAAAAGAAATTATGTAGGCATATTCCTTGTTCTTAGTTTGAATCAAATATGCAATTCGAGAAAAATATTTTGTCATTTACTACCTATTCCGCAAATTTTTCCGCGAAATCACAGGAGTAAAGAGGGGTTTCAAGGGGGGTTTTTCCGAAAAAAAATATATATGTTATATCTGGGTTTTCACTTTGAACTTTTTAAAAATTGTATTCGGGTGGTTCGAACCACCTTTTAATAATTACAGAAAATTGAAAATACTAAGATGACTTTATTCTACTACATGAAATGAATAAGTGACAATCTACATTTGTAAACGTGAATTTATAACATCTGAGATGCTGACGATGCTGCTCGATAGTTAGAATTGGATATCCATCGCTTGGGTCCGTGAGACTGTCGAGTCGGCGGTTTTCCTGGAATGTAACCTGATATGCCTGGGACGGTTACTGTAGATGTTGGATATAACAGCTCCCCTTATATTAGAAAAGTTGATGCTATGCAACAACTTTTAGGGTTCCTCAGACGGGGGTTGCTTAGGCGACTGCGTCTAGATTGAAGGATTCGTTTTGCACTTCTTCTTGTAGGTTTGGTTTTCTCCTTGGAAAGATGCTTGGAATCCTTTGGAACGGTCTGAACGATCTAGTCGGAGGAAGCGGCGAAGCGTCGGGTCTAGTTGGTGCCAATTTTAGTTTTCTTCTACACTTGCAGATGAGGTAAAGGCCTGCTAAAAGTATGATTAATATTATGGTGGTGTATGTAAACCACGAAATGTTTTTCTCGACGAATGGTCTCTGGATTAGGTCGTCCAAAGTTTTGGAGTACGAATCCAACTTGTGTTTGGCGATGTTCAAATCATCGATGTTGAGGTCGTCTAACTTGAGTGGCTGTAATTTTGGAAGTTTTGATTTTTCCGGGATGTCAGCACAGCATGCATACGGAATTGAAATTGGATGTGTTTTGTAGGTTACGTTTGAAATTTTTGACAATTGGGAGTTTGCTTGAATTTTGGTTATTCCAATGAAGGCACTGCATTCTGTCTGTAATTTAACTATAGAATTATTATACACTATTTCAGTTTTCGAGTTCATTTTTGGGCAATTCACAGTAACTTGCAATGGTTCGGAAAGGATCACTAGCCAAAGGTTGTTTTCAAGTTTTTGCACATTGTAACCTTGGCTGAAAACTAACGAACTTCTGCAACTTCGCGGAATGTCTTTATTGTTTTTGAAAATTTGGGCTTCACAAATCGAATTATAGTCGATGGGGTACGCGAACATATCGGAACATAGTTCAGTTTTATACGAAAGTGGCTTGCACTGCTTCAAGTCCGTCACTGGTATAAACATTAAAGAATCATCGTCTTTCGCGATATATTTTTGAGAAATAGAAAGAATGTGATGGAGGCCAGTTCTGTTATCGTAAATCGGAATAGGAAATAGTTGGTATAGAGTATAGATTTGAGGTTCGATGAGAGGAATTTTGAGGATGAAAACTAAATTTGAATTGGTTTGAAAAGCTTCAAGTTCAATGATTTCAAGATATTGGGCTATGTTGGAAAGTTTCGGTTGGAGAGGAAGGTTGTTCCGTCGTAAATTTTGGGAAATTTCTTGCAAAGCAGTAACTAATTGATCAGGTCTAATAATCGAAGAATGAATGATATTTAATCGGGCGAAGGTGATCGAGTCCAACACATCATCAATGTTTTCTTCGAGAAATAAAAAGCTTTCCATTAATTTTTCGCAAATGTCGAAGAATTTTAATTTTGCTTCGATTCTGTTTATATTATCGCTCAAATTATTAATGGAACTTTCTACGATTTTTATGTCATAGTTGAAAGTTTCCTCATTGATTCGCAATTTTCGAATGGTATCATTGAAATTTTGGATTACGGATGCTGTTACAGAAATTTGGTTTTTCATTAGGTTTTCTAATTGGTGTTCATCGCTCTTTAATCTATTGATACAGTTCGTGTAATATTCACCATCGGTAGCGTCTAGATTTCCTGTTATTGATTTGAAAATACTACCTATACCATTGATAAGGCCTCTTTTATACCTTTTGGTATCTAAAACAATTTCTATTAGTTTTTGTTTTATTGAATTTGAAATTTGGGTGAGAAGACTGATGTGGGTCTTTACTTCAGAGTGAAATTCTTTCATACTCTGACCAGTGAATAGGGTTGTATTGATAAGGGTTTCTAAAATGTTCCTATTATTTTCGTATATATTTTTAAATACTGAAATGTCTTTGTTCACGAGTATAGTCCATTTGTCATTGGTGAGTACGATGTTGTTGTTTTCATGGTAGTAGACGCCAATAGTATTATTGATTGATTGGATTTGGTATTGACAGACTACTGATCCGAACAGCAGCGGTAACCTGAAAATAAATCAATTTTCAGTGTACGGCTTCATACGGTCGAAGTTTACTTTCGATCTTTGATTGGTTCGGGGATTCAAAAGAATTGCTGAATTTCGAAGTATTTGTTCGATTATGAAGGGGCCATTAAACTTATTTTGCAATTTATCTTTGATTTGAGATTCTTTGACATAGACTTTGTCCATTACTTGATAATTTGGGGTTTCTCCGGATATGTTTCGGTCAAATCGAATTTTGGCATTTTGTTTTTGTTTCAGTATGCGTTCACGAGCAAGTTTATAGAAATGTGAAATTTTGTTATTCAGATCTCTTACGTATTTGGTAATCAGTTGTTCCTGGTTGTATAGAGTTTCGGGGGGTCTATTAGATGTGTGCCCGAAAACTAACTCATGGGGGGTGAAACCATGACTTTTATTCACCGAGTTATTGTAGCAAATAACTTCATGAGGAAGTACGTTTAATGGTTCTTCGTCTGGGTGTTCGGCTAGAAATACTCTAATCATTTCGAGAAGGGTTGCATGAAATCTTTCTACTGATCCATTTGATTGAGGGTGATTTACGCTGGAGTATGTTAATTTAATGTCATAGAGTGCGCAAAGATCTTTCATGATTGCATTGTCAAATTCTCTGCCGTGGTCGCAATGTATTCTTAAGGGTGTGCCAAAATGTTGGAAATACCAGAGTAGGGCGTTTGCAACAGTTTTTGAAGATTTGTCTTCAATAGCGTAAACTTGTGTGAATTTTGTTAGTTCGTCGCGTATACTAAGTGCATAGTTTTTCGTCGGGATTTCTATAATGTCGATGTTGATTCTTTCGAAGGCAGTTCTAGGAGTCTCGGTTATTACTAGTGGGTTGTTAAGGTTTTTCCTACATATCTTGCTTTTTTGACAAATTTGGCAATTTTTAATATATTTTTCGACTTCTTTTGTAAGGCCTTGCCAATTATATTTTTCTTTTATTCTGCGAATGGTTTCATTGATACCTCTATGGAGATTATTTTTTCCATTATGAAATTGATCGATTATTATTGGGATTTGGTCAGCGTCTGGAGTTCTAATTAAATTTTGACAAACTTTGAATTTAATATCTTTTTCTGCGAAAATGAAACAAAGTATTTCAAGAATAGGAAGTTCTAAGTTATTCTCAACGCAATAAATGTGTGATATGTCAAGTTCATGTTGATTTCTATACAGGGTGAGAAACAAATGTTCTATCACTAAGTCGTCATCAAATGGGAGAAATATAATGTAGTATTTTCGACGTTTGACTGTGTTGCTTGAAACGGTATTGATTTTTAAATTTTGGATGTCGCATTTTTGTTCAAATATATCGTCAAAAATCGTATGGTGGAGGTTTTCGATTTTTTTCTGTCGGGGAAATACAATAATATGTTTGTTTTCTTTGTCGAGCAATTGACAGTTTGAATATTCGACTTTCGAATAGTCAATTAGTGATTTAGTTCGATACAGATTTATAAAGGTTCGGAATTCTCTTTCGATTTGTTCGGAAGAGTATGTTGGAGGGTCATTTTCAGGAATGTCTTCAGTATCGGAAGGATTTTCGGTATCGGGAGGTTTATCAGTATCGGGGGGTTTTTCGGTATCGGGAGGTTTTTCTTTCGGTTCTGGGTCAGGTGTGGTTTGTTCTTCGTCACTGTCTGAAATTATTTGTGTGTCGGTGTCTTCGTTTGTAGGTAGTACCAATGAACAGGGGGTGAATATTTTGGAATTTAAAGAGAAGCATTTTGTAGGGGAGTCGATTTTGATTCTGGAAAGTGCATCGGCATTTTTATTGATCTTTCCAGGTTTGTAAATGATTTCGTAGTCATATTCCTCTAATTTCAGGCGCCATCTCGCAAGTCTACTTCCGGGATCTTTGATAGAAAATAACCATGTTAGTGGTCGGTGGTCAGTGATGAGTTTGAACTTTCTACCGAATATGTATGGCCTAAAATGTTTTACGGCCCATACGATGGCTAGAAGTTCCCGTTCTATCGTAGAGTATTTGGATTCTGCAGAACAGAGCGTCCTTGAGGCGTAAGCGATTGGTAAATCTTTACCGATCGGGCCTTGGGACAATACGGCGCCAATGGCGAATGCACTTGCATCTGTGGTCAATAAGAAGGTATCTTCGAAATCGGGGTATATGAGTATGGGTGTCGAAGTGAGTGTTCGTTTTAGTTCTTCGAAAGATGTCTTACATTCATTTCCAAAAATGAATGGGATGTCTTTTTGAAGTAATTTTGTCAGTGGCTTAGAGATTTTGGCAAAATTTGAGATAAAACGCCTGTAGTATCCAGCCAGTCCGAGAAAAGATTTGATCTCTTTCTGGTTCTTTGGCTCAGGGAAGTTTATGATACAATCGACTTTGCTCGGATTTGGTTTTACTCCATCTCTGGTTATGAGATGACCAAGATATGCTACTTCTTTCCTTAGGAATTCGCATTTGTCAGGCTGTATCTTCAGGTTGGCTTTTCTGAGACGTTTGAAGACTTCTTTCAACCGAGAAATGTGTTCGTGGATTGTTGGTGAATAAATGATGATATCGTCCATATAGACTAAGCATCGTTCATTCTGAATTCCGAGTAGAATGTTGTCCATAACTCTTTGGAAGGTTGATGGAGCATTCTTAAGACCGAAAGGCATTCTGACAAATTCATAATGACCATTCTCAACGGTGAAAGCAGTTTTTGGAATGTCTTCTTTATTGATCTCGATCTGGTGAAACCCTGATGCGAGGTCGAGAGTGGTAAAATATTGGCATCTGCCAAGTTGGTCTAGTAGATCTGATATCATAGGTAAGGGGTATTTGTCGTCGATGGTAAGTTCATTTAACTTTCGGTAATCGACAACAACGCGCCACTTTTGTTTACCTGAAGCGTCGATTTTTTTCGGGACCACCCATACAGGGGAGGACCATGGTGAAATGGAAGGGCGTATAATTCCGTCTTCCAGCATTTTGTTCATTTGTCTTTTGACTTCTTCTTTATGGATTTGGGGATAGCGATACGATTTCGTGAACGCGGGTTTGGCGTCTTTGGTATCAATGGGGTGTTTTATTTCGTTCGTAAATGTAAGTCGGTCGCCTTCTAAATAAAATATGTCTGAGTATTCAAGACATACGTTGGTAATGAGTTCAGTTTCTTCTTCGTTCAGATGTTCTAATCGAAGTTGATTTTGAATCTCAAAGTTTCTGTCCGTCTGTACGTCAATATCATTTGTTTCGTTGAAACTATTGATTGAATAATTTTGGATTGGTTCCAGTTGTATATCAGAAAAATTTACTGTTTTTGGCATTGCGTTTGAGTTTATCACAGAAGTGAGAAATTCGCCTCTATGGTTCACTCTAACTAACGCATTGGGTAATCTAACATTGTCTTTTACCTGGGCTATCAGTATAGCTTCAGTGTTGAAAAGATTGCAGCTAAGTTTAGAAATTTGTTCGGTTCGTGGTTCAATTGAGATTATATTTTGGATGTTGCCCACGGGTGTCGGAATTGAATTTTCGGCGGGTTTTTCACAGTCGGTTACTTTAATCAGGGGGATTGTTTTGAAATCAGTAATAAGTTGTCTGTTTTTCAGGTCCACTATGCAGTGATAATGTTCCAAAAAATCAGATCCTAGGAGTCCATCAAATTCTATATCCAAGTCGTAAATAAAAACTTTGTGAGGGTTGTTTGTGCAAAAGGGTATCAATACTGATTCACAGATATTGATTTTTTGATTGGTTATACCTTGAATCAAAATATTTTCAGGGGATCTATTGAAATAATTTTGAACAGTTTTTGGTTTAAATATCGACAGACCAGCACCGGTATCGATAAGTATTCTGAAAGTATTGGTTGCGTCCATGATATAATACAAATTTTTTGAACTAATCATAAGCGATTGGGTTATAGGAATCTTTGTTCTGGAAAGTTCAGGTTTGGGTTCAAGTCGTCTGATAAGTTCAAGGTTTGCATTTGATTCTGTAGTTCCGAAGTGGGGTTCGTTTGCTGATTTATTGGTGGATCGAAACATGTGGGGCTTATCGGAAAAACCTGATAATTTTCATATTGGTTTGACTCTGAATATTCAGTATTATAAGAGTCGGACTGATGAGTGAAGTCTTGGTATTCCTGATAGTTATCAGTATAACCGTCAGCGTCAAAAGTTTGAGGATCTTGATAATTATCAGTATAATTATCGTCAAAATTTTGTGGGTCCGAATAATTAGCGGTATAATTATTTGGGTCGGGATTCTGTGAATTTAAATGATGAGTTCTTTGAGTGTTATTGAATCTATTGAAATTTGGGTTTGAATGAATGACTGATGGTCTCTGTTGGTTGAAATTAGGATTTGGCCCACTTATTGGGGGTCTGAATTGTGATTGATTTTGGGTAAACGTTTGATTTGGTTGATTGGGTCTTGGATTCTGATTGAATCTCGGTGTTTGTTGGAAATTGGGTCTCTGGAAGTTTTGTTGAGGTTGTTGAGACTGTTGGTATTGTTTTGTACGGCATTCATTCAAAGTGTGTCCTTGTCTTTTGCAGAAAGAACAAAATTTTTGTTGTATTGGGTTCGGGTTTATTTTTCTAAATTGATTATTATTTTGTGAATTTGTGTTTCTACTATTTGTCGATTTTTGCTGTTGAAAATAATTCAACTGCATCTCTCTTCTTACTCTCTGAATTGCAGAGAGCATGTCAGTAGGGTTACCTGCCCTAACTAGTTGTCCTACTTGGGGTTCTAAACCAGCTAAGAGTGTGTTCAGTGCCATCGTTTCGACGAGTGCACTTTGGGATACTTTTTGGTCGGAAGTAAGATTTTGTTTTTGGATACAAGCATGCATTTTTGCATTATGTGTTTGCAGTCTGTTTATAAAAATGAGTGGCGATTCTCCCGGTAGTTGGTGAATTCGTTGAAGATCCTGTATCAACGAGGTTAAATCGCGAGTGTCACCAAAGTATTGGTTCAAAAGGATTCTTATTTCGTCCCATGTTTGAGGATTACGAGAACTTATTAATTCCGCGGCTTTTCCTCTAAGTTTGTTTTTGATGTGCAAGACTACGAGCACCTTCTGGTCTTGCACTGCCATGCGGTAAGCGGTATTACATGCATGGGTGAAAGTGTTTAAAAATATTTGGTCACCGTCATATTCGGGGACGATAGAAAATATTTCGTTTAATCTATAAGGTTCGATTGCAACTGGGGGATTTTCGGGATGATTATCAGGCATGATTGATTGATAATAGAACTGGTTATTTGATTAAAATGAAAATAAATCGATAAAATAATGTACGAGACGATTCTTAAATTGTCTTACCAAAGGATGTCCATACGGTGGATGAAATCCGACTTCACAAGCGATGCTCCGGACGAAGTTAGCGTTCGCGTGTTCTTCCTCCGTTGAAGAGATCGTCCTGCCGTTCTTCCTTGGTTTTCTTCGTGTTGAGTTGGGGTTTTCTTCGTGTTGAGTTTGCTGCTGGAGCTGCTAGTTCTTCCTTTTAAGGATTGGAATCCACCTCCTTCGGTTTAGGCTTTCCTTGTTCCGCAGGAGTTGAAGGATCCTACAGCGACTGCGCCAATTGTTATATCTGGGTTTTCACTTTGAACTTTTTAAAAATTGTATTCGGGTGGTTCGAACCACCTTTTAATAATTACAGAAAATTGAAAATACTAAGATGACTTTATTCTACTACATGAAATGAATAAGTGACAATCTACATTTGTAAACGTGAATTTATAACATCTGAGATGCTGACGATGCTGCTCGATAGTTAGAATTGGATATCCATCGCTTGGGTCCGTGAGACTGTCGAGTCGGCGGTTTTCCTGGAATGTAACCTGATATGCCTGGGACGGTTACTGTAGATGTTGGATATAACATATATATAGGCATACTTATTTGTTGTTCCTAGTTTGAATCAAATATGCAATTTGAGAAACATATTGTGTCATTTACTACTCATTCCGCAAATTTTTCCGAAAAATCACAAGAGTAAAAGTGGTGTCAAGGTGGTTTTTTTCGGAAAAAAATCATAAGCATATTCGTTGTCCTTGGTTGGAATCAATATGCATTAGAGAAAAATATTTTGTCATTTACTACCCATTCAGCAAATTTTTCCGAAAAATCATAAGAGTGAAGTGGGGTCAAAGGGGGCTTTTTTCGAAAAAAAATTATATCGTCGTATTCGTTGTCCTTAATTTGAATCAAATATGCAATTTGAGGAGAATATTTTGTCATTTACTACCCATTCCACAAATTTTTCCGAAAAATCACAAGAGTAAAGTGGGGTCAAGGGGGATTTTGTCGGAAAGAAAAATTACAAAAGCACATCCGTCGTCCTCAGCTTGAATCAAATATGCAACTTGAGGAAAATATTTTGTCATTTACTACCCATTCCGCAAATTTTTCCGAAAAACCACAAGAGTAAAGTGAGATCAAGGGGGGTTTTTTCGAGAAAAAATTATATGGGCGTATTTGTTGTCCTTAGTTTGAATCAAATATGCAATTTTAAGAAAATATTTTGTCATTTACTACCTATTCCGCAAATTTTTCCGAAAAATCACAAGAGTAAAGGGGAGTCAAGGCGGTTTTTTTCGAAAAAAAAATTATGAAGGCATATTCGTTGTCCTTGGGACAAATCAAATATGTAATTTGAGAAAAATATTTCGTCATTTACTACCCATTCCGCAAGAAATCCTTCAGTCAGTAAAATAGATTCTCCCTCTATTAGTGTCGTACCTACCTTGTACGACTTTTTTATGCACACAACTACACTTCGTAGGTAACAATATTTAAAAATTTCGGACCATGAAGATTTTCAAACGATTGAATCAAAGTTTATGTAAAAGGCTGGGAAAATGTTGGTAACCCATGCAAAGAACACAGATATTACATTTTGAAATTATTAATAAGAACATTGAAATTCAAATACTGTAAAAAATGTCAAAGTATATGAAATCTTGTAAGCAAACAAAAAATTTCAAACTATTAAAATCGCAAAACAGTGATATTATTATGTATTATTGTTATACAGTGACCGCCAAAAAGTATGTACTATATGGGAAAAAAGTTTGTTATTAGAGTGTGGGAAAAACATTTCTGGGGAAAAGTTTGTGCATGTCCAATAACCTAAAACCGATTTTGACACATGTTACGTGTCCACTAGTATGGCAGCAAAATGGAAAAAAATACCATGAAGAGGCCAAAAGTGGGGCAAGATATCGAGAAAAGTAATTTGGAAAAGTTGCTTGGAATTTAATGTTATACTCACAGTCGAGTTTAAAGCAATAAATTGAAAAAATTTAAAATTGCATTTTTATGGAATATTTTCCGATCTCTTTGCAAAAATCATAGTAGATTATACCACGAGTCAATAATGATAGCTATTATTCTCGAGGAATTTTTACGAACCGAGCCGCGTTAGCGGCGAGGGAGTAACATTCCGAGAGAATAATAGCCATTATTGCGAGTAGTATACTCTACTTTATTTATGACAAATTTATTTATTTTAGATTTTTAATGAACAACTTTATTTGTCAATAACATTTAAATTAGTGATAGTACAATTAATAAACTGAATTGGTAGTGAATTATGATTAGCTTTGGAAGAGTTTTCAACACGAATATTTGGAATTTCGGTTGCTGTAAAAGAAGAAGTTGCTTCATTACTATTTATCTGTTTGGCAATAGTATCTGCTGTAGTTGTTTTGTTTCTCATAGACTGATCAATGTATCCTTCAGCTACTTGGGTAGATTTCCAGCCCCCATGACGCTTCAAACCAGTTATATCGCCTCCTCCATCAATGTACAGAGTGGCAGATGATCTGCGATAACAATGGCCGGTATAACTTTGAGGATTTGGCAAGTTTAAATATTTGGCAATTTGTCTACCAATGTCTGCAAATTTGTTTTTTCCTATACGTTGTATTGTACATTTCGATTTTTGATAATTTAGAAAGAATGAATTGGTTTCTACATGTGACGGACGGAGATCGATGTACTTCTTTACAATATTGTAAAACGTACTGTTTATGGTGAATTTTCGTACAATTTTAGTTTTAGTCTTGGCTATTGTTATCAATAACTCTGTTTGGAAATCCTTCACGTCTTCTATCTTCATTTCATAAAGCTCGTTTGAGCGGCATGCGCCCATAATTCCAATAACTAATATAACCTGAATCAAATAAGAACATGAGTTTTTGAATAGATCAGATTAAATATGAACATTTACCTTATGCAAAAGAAAAATTTCATCAGGAGCTCTGTCAATAAATTTCCTAATTTCTTCCGGGGTCAGAGTGGAAGATTTCTTTGCTTGAAATCCTTCAGATTTTCTTTTTAAAAACGCTCGTAGTTTCTTATATTTTTCCAGATCAACGTCATGGCTTATCTTCAACACAGATTTAATCATTGAATAGAATGACCATAATGAAGATGGCTTGTATTTTGCACCCAATTCAGCGAAATAGGCCAGCAGAACATTTTCGGAATAAGAGTTTGCCTTGTTTCGAAGACGCCATTCGTTGAACGATGCGTACGTTTTATTATAAATGGATTTCGATGTTTCTGGTATTAAGGTAGATGTTGTTGCTGCAGCTAATTGTACAATTTCTGGTGGTGTACAAGTGAAAGATTCTTCATTTTCATTCATTTTAATACAAATACACAAACACTACGCGTTTGACACTGACACTTTTGAGTTTGGTTATATTGTTTCCATGGTATTATTTAATTCGAGAAATTTTGTGATAGGAGTACAAGAGGGAATAAAGACTATTAATCCCTCGCCATTATTCCCTAAGGGATTAATATATGGCATTATACTTCAAAAACCACAAGTATAATACTTATATTATATATTAGTCGTAAATAAAAGTTTTTATATGAATGGCTTGACTATAGAGGAACATTTGTATAACGATGATAGGTAATGATAAAACTTTCACATTTTTTTTCATTAGTTTATATCTAACAGTTATATCAGAATTATTTCAAGACTAGTGTGATTATATGCAATCTGGATACATCATGTTTCCTGATTATAATCAAGTTTTAATGATAATTTTATTGTGCATGAGTGTTTTACTTTGCACGTAATATTTAAGCCTCTTAAATTTGACGCACTATTTTCAAGTTTATGTGCGAAGTGAAACGCTCATGTACGATTATCATGAAAACTTGATTGTAATCAGGGAACCAGAATGTTTCTAGATTGCCATATCATCACAATAGTCTTGGAATTCTAATATAGGTAACTGTTAGATATGATCCAATAGGTAGGTAGCTTTACATTCACGCGCAACCTCGCGCGATTTGATCAGTCTAAATGCTCAAATAATCATTCGGTTCTTAGACGTGTTAAAACCTGCATGATAACGCACGTTCTTTCCCAAGTGATTTTCTGCAGTTGATTTTTTAAAGTTGTTTTCACTTCCACGTGGTCAGTATGTTTAAGGGAGAAACCAAATTCATCAAAATATACGAAATTATTCTGTATCCATTCGCAAATAATGTTCGAAATCCATTGGAAATTTATCACGCAACTCATTCTTCAAATACATATGCCCATATTTGTTCCGATTTTCCATCCATGCTTTTAACCGATAACTCATTTTTTGACGATTATTCAAAGTATTCAGATAGGCCAGGCACAGTGCTATAGTTGTCGTCAAACATATAAGATAAATAAAAAAAGCCGCAAAAAATGGTCGATTAGCATGAAATTGACTCCCATGCCGACAACCAGGGTCGGACTAGTACATATGCCATAAATATTGTTACGCGTGCAGATTATTCATGTTAATTTAACAAAAGCACTGTAACTTTTGTATTCAGAATAATCCATTTTTATAATTATTAGTATCCTTAGATTAGGTAAACAACTGCCCGGTCGAAATCTAATTTGCTAATAACTGCGCGTACCGCCTACAGCTGTGATTTCTATTATAACTACGCCCGACCCTGCATGGAAAAAACATACCTAATTGCTGTGCGGGCCTTTACATCATCCGCGCCATGTGTTACGTGGGGGCGATAGGTGGAATAATTTGAATAAATGTAGAGATGTCAATAATTTTATTTATTGATTTAGTGCGATTTTAGTCTGAAAAACTGTTTGGTTATTGACAAAATAGGAATTAATTTCCTGGTAATTTCCTGAAGTTATGTAAGTATTGATATTGACTCACACTGAATTTACCCAATTTTCTCATGTGATTACCATGTAAGGTGTGTATGGCGTGGTACTAAGCATTTTTGGCAGAAATATATATTTTGTGATTGATTTTTTTTGGAGAAAATGTGAGGACTAGCACAATATTTGCTCATACAGGATGATTCCTAAGGTGGACCGGTCCGTTCATTAATTTCTCACATTGCAAGGAAAATAATGACTATAGGTGAACATGTAAAAGACAACAATTCATTTTTGAGATGCAGGGCGTTAAAGTTGAAAATTAATATTGAATTTACTTGAATTACTGAAGGATCACCAATCACATACTATTCAAGATATCCAACGAAGGCGATCCATTACATCCAGTGGAAGTGAGATATAACCGGATGGGTGGGAGTTAGAATGTATGTTTTTCACCCACCCAGCTATTCAGAATATTTCAGGAAGTCACAAAATACCCAAGAGCAGATGAATAAAAATATAATTGTACGAAACAGAATGCCAGTGTCCAATATTGATTATATTCCCAAATTTGATTTTAGGATATGAAAGTACATTAAATTTTATGTAATAAATAAATATGATTGCAATAAAACTTGATAGAAATCACCGATGAAAATCGAGAAAACTATATTTGGCACCAAAATTTAATGTAATTGTGTCGGATGAAAAGTCCGTTCAAGACACCCATGTGATAAATATAATTTTGGAATTTTAGCAGAATTGATCATTGACATACCACACTGAGAAAAAAATCACACAGGGTGCAAATCATCTATTAGAAAATCTTCAACCACGAAAGTATTATTCCAGTTCAAAGTGAAGTGATTTTTCGCAATAAAATCTGTATAAATAATAATAGCGTGGCAACGCACTATTCGATCTGAAAACATAGAATTACAGAGAGTTCATATAAATGAATCACAGAGCGATCAATTGGAGAGTTGAAATTATTTTCATGGAAGACCATGTTGGTATATGCACTTATTTGATAATTCCCTTCTCTAGATTATTTTTAAATTATCTGAACAAAAATATCTGAATTCCTGACAATCCAGATGTTGAGTCGTGAAGAATGCAGTACTGAATGTACACCCTGTATATACAAGAATATTTTTTATTTGTTATTTTTTTGTTGAATAGCTTTTTAATGAATGATAAATTGAATCATTATACTGCATATACTTTTTGAATTACTCGTATCTATGTACTTAGTATCGATCTCTAGTATACTCATTTATCAAAAAAAAAACATTGAATCAATTAATCCTCTGTCAATAATGAATTTGATGCAATTGAAAAATTCTTTACCCATGGCGAAGTTTCCTATAATGCACTAGCTATTTCAAACTCTTGCACCACTTGCCTCCAACATTATGTGGCACTTTCCAGGAAGAGATGGAAAAGATAAGACCATTTTTGCGGCTTTTTTATGTATCTTATATGTTTGACGACAACTATACCTGTATCTTTCGTTTTCGGTCTTTAATTTTGTTCATTTTGGTGAAACCGTCTATAAAACTGTTGAACTTTTTAACACCCCACGAGCCACTACTAGCACGAGTGAAACTTGACACTTTTTGAGTTACACTAGCATATTTATCCTCTACGATTATTGGTACAGGCTTTCTCTATAAACAATGGTACAGGCCAAAACCACGCGATTGAAATGTTGCAATTTTAAGGAAACAAATTGGACAACGCGACACTCTTAGCCACGCGAAAACACGAGCGATTGGAACGTGGTGCCAATCGCGTGTGATTGCGTGTAAATGTAAAGGTACCTAAAGTAACAGCGGAGGGTTCTGGAAAAAAACAATTTTTTCAATTTAGTGCCATATCTGGTGCGGAGAACATGAGACAGTTTTGTCATTATCATTGAAATATAAATATTCCATTAGTCAAGCCATTCAGAAGAAAAAACTTTTATTTTCGTAAAGAGACCAGAAAATATTGAAGAAAATGGCAATCTTCGAATTTTTCCATTTATTGCTTGAAACTCTGTGTGTGAGTATAGAATTAAATTCCTAGTAACTTTTTCAAATTACTTTCATCGATATCTTGCCATCTTACCCCACTTTTGGCCCCTACATGGCATTTTTTCCCAATTTGCCGCCATACTAGTGGTCACGTGACATTTGTCAAAATTAATTTTCAGGATATCTGACATGCACAAACTTTTTCCCAGAAATGTTTTTTCAATACTCTGGTAACAAACTTTTTTTCCATATGGTACATTCTTTTTGGCGGTCACTGTATTTCGAAATTTGTGTCTGGTGGCGTAGAAGAATTACTATATAGATTGTTTCTTGAACAAAATTTTATAAGGCAGCATTCGCTGTGAGGATTTTTCTCTCTTATCACTCGAATGCTTGAAAATGGAAATATGTTTCAACAAGTTGATATCTTTAGCAGCTGAATAAATGCTATCAAAAAAGGACTGAGTCACATATACAGGGCGGGGCACCGAAAACGAAACAGATCGAATATCTTCAAAATGCATGTGAAAAAAATGCAAAAACACGTCGATTTTTAATTCAAATGGGACATCTTCCTTTCATAACCTTAACTGTCATACCTCTCCCCCCACCCCCCTTGGTCACTATCACCCAAACAATTTGAATTGGGAAAGTAGTAAGTGTGACACATCATTGAAGAGGTAATTTCAGAAGGAATTCAGTCATGTCAATTTTTGCTACCTAACTTTTCATTTTTGGCGCCCTCTTGCGGGAAAAACAACAGTTCCGTATTCCAAATTATGATACTTCATTTGCAAGGTAATTTGTCATAAATTTGGTGACAATGCATTATGGATTTTTTCTAAAGGAAAAAACAAAATGGCGACTCCAAAATGGCGGAAAGATTTGCAATTATGGTCCGATTCGATTCACAATTGATATATGTTGTTTCAGGGTCATAAATTATGATTTGTTCGTCAATGCAAAAAAAACAAGATAGTGGCTCCAAGATGGCGGACGAAATTTGTAATTATGGTCCGATTCGAATCAAAATCAGTGTGAGGATTTTTAGGGTCGGAAATTATGATTATTTTGTCAATGCAAAAAACCAAGACGGTGGACGGAATTTGTAATTGTGGTTTGATTCGATTCAAAATTGGCATATAGGGATTTTACAGATTTATTTTGTCCCACACATACATACATACTAACTAACTAACAGGGCAAGTTGAATGAAAGCTTTTGAAGAATAAAAAAAATTGAACATTGAATAAACTTGAGGATTGGAAAACCTTGAATAAATTCGAATCCAATCATTCCAAACTGCATCAATTCACAGTAGATGCTCAAAGACTTTGTCGTGGACTACCATACATAAGTAAAAGTTAGTATCGAAACGCTGTCTGACGTTTTTGAGTAATGTATGAAAAAAATTCCAATTTCTAAGTTCATACAATGGTAATTTTTTTAATTTTTGTTGTTTTTGTGAATTGCTTACATTAGCTTTCAAATTGAATATCATAAGTTGGAATACGAAACAGTTGTTTTTCCCGAACGAGGGTGCCAAAATGAAAAGTTAGATAGCGAACACTCACATGTCTTAATTCCTTATGGAACAACCTTTTCAATGCAGTGTCACACTTAATACTTTCCCTATTAAAATTGTATGAGTGACGAAGGGGTGGGGGGGAGTGGTGCGAAAGTTGAGGTTATGATAGGAAGATTTCCCCCTTGGATTAAAAATCTACGTGCTTTTGCATTTTTTTCACAATACATGTGTTTTGAGGAATTCGTTTTCGATGCCTAGTCGAATCGAACCACAATTACAAATTTCGCCCACCATCTTGTTTTTTGCATCAACAAAAAAAACATAATAATTTTTATTCGAATCGGACCATAATTACAAATTCCGTCCGCCATCTTGGAGCGACCATCTTGTTTCTTTGCAATGACAGAGAAATCGTAATTTTTGACCATGGAAACCACCACATATCAATTTTGAATCGATTCGGACCATAATTGCAAATCTTGTCCGCCATTTTGGAGCCGCCATTTTGTTTTTTCTTTTAAAAAAATAACATAATGCATTTTCACCGAATTTATGTCGAATTAGCTTGCAAATGAAGTATCATAATTTGGAATACGGAACAGTTGATTTTCCCGCAAGATGGCGACAAAATAAAAAGTAAGGTAGCAAAAATTGACAAGGCTGAATTCCTTATGAAATTACCTTTTTAATGGTGTGTCACACTCACTACTTTCCCTATTCAAATTGTTTGGGTGGTAGCGACCAAGAGGTGGGGGAAGAGGTATGACAGTTGAGGTTCTGATAGGAAGATGTCCCCCTTGGATTCAAAATCGACGTGTTTTTGCATTTCATTCACAACGGATGCGTTTTGAAGATATTCGCTCTGTTTTGTTTTCGGTGCCCCACCCTGTATACTTCCTTAAAAAAACTAATGCTGCCGTATGATTGATATTGTATTGTATTATTATTATTGTATCATGTACTTTATTGGGTATTTATCTATTCTTAGTTTTAAGATGTTATACATTCATTTTTATTGCAACAAATTGTAATTGGGATTACCCGTTGAATAAAATAAATATATAAAATACTTGTATTATCGATTTCATTGAAGTGGTCACTGTGAAATTATAGTTTATCATTTGTAGAGCTAGAGGAACTTTATGGCTATATTTAAACCAAGATTGGGGCAAGGGAAACTCGTCCGCTATTTTTATGTTATGAATTTACATTTTCGCCAGAAATATGAACACCAGCCAAATTTTGAGTTAATTCGAAAACTGCTAGTGAGTCAAAATCCACTTCCAAGATTTGACGCAGACAGACATACAAACAGTCTTATTTGAATAAATGCGCGTAAAATATGCATATTCTCATCATCTACCATATCGATTTTGGAACCACCATCCCAAATTTTATCAAAAAACACATTTCCGACCCCAAAAACCCCCCACATACCAATTTCAAATTGATCGCCCTCCAAAACCCTTATAAAAATGTCATAAAGCATCCTCACCTGAATGACGATTAACTGTCATATTTTAAGTCCATTGATTAGATTTTGTCAGACAGGTACTTACAGAAACTTGACTCACAAATTCCAATCAATTACATTTTTTAGCTTGAATAAAATTCCTGAATGTTGACAAGGGTAATATTCTCAATTGAAAATAGAGAAACAACTCCTAAGCAAATGGAAACAAACCTACAATGAAAATGAATGAATGCATTAGCCGGGGAAGTAGTTGTTTCCTGTTAGATATTACAAAAAATTGCTTAATTTTTATCGTAGGTTTGTTTCCATTTCATCATGTTCATAATTTCTTTAAAAATCATCATTCCTGAATGTGTTAGTGACAGAAAATTTTATCGACTGTAGTTTATACAGCTCGACCATGCTCGACTAGTAAATCTCCTGGATGTCAGTCAGTTCATATTTGTTTAAATGAACGGATACGTCAATAGGACAGCAACGACAATTTAGTAGGTTGGAGCAGATTGTTATTCCACAAGACAACTCAGGGAGTTTCCAATCACGTATAATATCAAAATATTATCACCTAATGCGATTTATCAAAATTTTGAACCCAAGTATCCGAAAATGAAATTCTGTTAGCTATTTCATACGTCTGAACGTGAATAATGTTCAACCCCTCAATCCGTCCCTGTTTAAATTACGTTCCATCAAGTTGGAATTAGGACCGTGTAGGGGTCACTACTGCACGGATTGAAAAATTCGAAGTTTCCACATGTTCCTGGCAGATGGCGCTGAAAATCGGCTCCAATAGATGATACACAGGCGTTATCCTACTATGTAATCCTCATACAACGGTAATACCATTGTTTAAATAGAACATAGTTAGTCAATGCCTGTGGAAAAGGTATTGGACAAAAACGCGAGTGTCATCTAGCGTGATTAGTTACAAACATGAATATTTGACGTCATTTTAATGCAGGTTTCTTCAAAAAAACCTGATTTTAATGCTTTTCCATTGTTTTAATCAAGTTACGACATGACTTGGAGGCCAGATCACTGAAGTTAGGACATGACTTGGATGCGAGCTTACTATCGCCATCTACATGTCGCATCCATTTTGATCCAATTATAATCCCATAAGGTTGACTATCTTCTATATAAACACTGGTAATACCTTGCATGGCAATGACCAATATAAGTTTGAGAATATCCAGTAGGTCTATGTTCCGGGTATCATTTATCAGATAGATTACACGCTCTGGAAAATGTAATTTTTAAGCGAAATCGCAAAAAATCAGTGAATATTAAGTTTCAAATTATTGTGAGATCATGTCTATAATTTTTACTTTATTCTAGGTGATCAATCCATGTTGAAAGTTTCTCACGATACAGATATTATTATTATATATATATATATATATATATATATATATATATATATATATATATATATATATATATATATATATATATAGCAATAACGTCAACTTCAGACTCGATTTTTCAGACTAACGTAAAGTTTGGCTCCAAAGTGTCATGTTTGGCCTCGGAGTCAAAGTTCGCACGACTTGGGAAGCATACAACGTCAACTTTGGCTACACAACTTTGGACTCAAAACAATATAATTTTTATATTCGTTTGGAGTCAAACTGCCATCAAAACACGTCGCATCAGTCATTTCAAGGGGGTTCAAATTCTGAAATTGGAGGGTATTATTTAAATGAGGCGATGACCAATAATCAAATATCCATCAAAATGAAAGCAAAGATATAAGAATGTGATTCATGTTGGAATAAATAATTATGGGTGAAGAAAATATTTGATTTTCAGATTACAACCAAACAATTTCCATTGGAAAAACCGTAGAAGATAGTGTATGTACAATTAATCAATTTTTACTGTAATATCACTTAATCAGACAAGGTAACCTCATGATTGTTTATAGTTTTGAGTCCAGGAAATATTAGAGTTCTTGTTTTCAGGCACCCGTATAGTAGCTCAACTTTTCAAATAATTTGGTTCATGCGAAACAGCATCAATTACCTATCAGCTATTGATCCAGAGGTATTGTTAAATACATAAACTTCTTGGGGGTGAACCTTCAGTTCGCCCTTCTACAATTATAAGAATTGTTTTATTACTGAACTAGAAATCTAGTAAACTCACATGTATATCTACATAGCTATTAGCAAATATTAGATTTATTTGAGACCGATAGACAAAAGCACCATCTTTCAAATTATGTTCACAAAAGAGGCTGAAAATAGTGGAAGACCATGCAAAAAGGGAAAGGATCAGGAGAATGGAAAGAAGTACTTATTCCAAAGGAAAATGTGCTATGCAAAGTATTTAATCTGATTTCTTCATGAATACAGGATTAATGATTTAATGAAGCCCTAGCGGTTGAAAAGACTTATAGGTAGTCGAATATTAATTATCATTAAAATTTCAAATTGTGTTCTGTCTCTGTATTATTTTACATTAATCGGCACCTCAAGATTAGCAAATTAAAAATGTATTGATATTTATTGTTATCATCATTGAAGTCTTGTAACGAGTACTATATGTGTTGGTTTTTCTCATCGATTGTATCCTTACTTAATTGAAACTTAGTGTCATATTATGTGTACTTTTATGTCTCAATAAAATCATTCATTATCATTATTAATTACACTTTACACTGGAGGTTGTTCCCACTAAATCACGATTCGTAACACTTCGTCATGTACTTCAGTCTCCAGGTGACCAGCTTGGTCCTGATGACTGAACCAAGTGTCGGGTTATTGAAAATGGTAATAGTGGAAAAACTTCAACGTATTACATCTATAGTTTGAAACCTTTGATAGATAGTACTTACTTCTTTTAATTGAATCTTTGTTTCACTATAAGACTATTTTATTCATTATCAAGAATTTCATTCATTTATGTGTAAGTGAATATATCCAAGAAGTCTCCAACAAATTGATAATAGTTTCACTGAATTGCAATCATCGAAGTAAGATGATATGTTTCAATACAAAAAAACTTGGTTAGTGTTGCACTAATAATTATTAAAAAAAAACAAATCCGTGAATCATTAATGAAGATCTTTTATTTTAGAATACAACAAATTGTTACAAAAATAGTTGTTTTGAGCAGCATAGGTTTTCTCAATATAAAAACATAATTGTGAATGAAAAAAATATTGTAGACTTATTTTGTATCATTTATTCAGCAATTTCTAACATTCTGATCATCCTTCTTTCTAACATTCTGATTACAGCTCTCCAGAGACAACGTAAAATAATCAGTCAATAAAAACAGTTGATGTTATGAAAGTTTCCATGTCCACCAGACCATCGAAGGCTCTTTCGACAATGAGATTGGTGTTTCCTATGTTCATCCTGAAACAATATTTTCCATACGGTAATGAAAGAGCTTGTATTGAAAATTCATATAAACTTGATTACAAAAGAATTAACTCGCTAGTCATACACTAATTTTTGTGTTGTTTCACTGTAAGAAACATGAAAATGATAATATTAGGCCAACAAGGAGTATCATTATTGTGATTTAAAAAACAAACTTTTGCTAGCACAGTAATCAGATGTCAATACAACTCCAATCCAAACAGTGTGATATCATTTGAGGTCGCAGTTGTGTGATATCATTTGAGGTCGCAGTTGTGAAGCTTTCAAACAAATAGGATACTGAACTTCTTCAGGAATCTATCAGAGGGGGTACAAATACTCTCACAACTCCGTCGAGTCGAATGATTTGAAGTGTATATTTCTGGCTTCTTCTTGGTTTTTCTACTTCTTGTATGACATACTTCTACTGCAAAAATTAGGCTTAAAAGACATCAAATTCAAATTAAACTTTTGTCTGTGAAATTTGGCATTTAGAACCAAGCAACCTAGAAAAAAAGTCCGAATAGAGAAACATGTGATCTGTGATGATAACTAGCCACTTTAATTGAAATTTTTAGTATATGTTCGCCAATAGATACCTGGGTAATGAATAGGGTCATCATATTTATCTCCCAATTATTGAATTATTTACATTCTCTAAATGACATAATTTACAGGTTAAATGCAAATTTCGATTCCAAAGTTACTTCTGTGATTTCTTGGTTGAGGCTTCCTATCGGTGCTATTATCCAGTTCTCTCCCTCTTACTAAACATTTCTATTATGTGAAGAATAGGAACGATTGGGCATTTTTTCCGATTTGCGAATCGCAAAAAATTCCGTTTAATTGGAAGGGTATTTAAACGAAGTCAAGAAATTCTAAAACTTACCTAAACTTTGATATAAGCCGAGGGTGTATCAATTGAGTAATCGAGCAAGGGAAAATATGAATCTATGATTTACTCATCGTTAAGTCGATTGAAAAACCCGTGCAAACGGCTCTCTTAGTACTTTTCGGTCGGGCTTCCGGAGGCGAATTTAAGTCAGTCCTATCCTCAACAAGTTAACCTCTTTTCATCACATACGGCATGACAGCTATGAAATGATCATCGAAAGAATGATATATGTGTGGTTTGAATGTGTTAGCTTGATTACGATAGGTTTGAGTGTAAATTTGCCCAGTAGGCATGGTGCAAACGCTGAAGAATAGCACCCCTGGATCTGTGTTGGTTTAGTGAGCGTGAATTAGCTTCTCATCGTGGCAATCCAGTGACTCATCAAACTCAAACCAAATAGCAGGGACCCGGACCGGAACCGTTTGGAACAGAAAACCCTAACGTTACCGATATTTCCTCGTGAACTGGAACTGAACCCATATTTTAACTTCAATCAATTTGTGGTATCGATCCGGTACCCTTGAAAATCAGCTCTATGGTCAGAAGTCACTCATCAAAAACCAAGGAGACTAAAATCATTGTTTATATAGAAGATAGTTAGTCAACCTTATGGGATTATAATTGGATCGAAATGGATGCGACATGTAGATGGCGATAGTGAGCTCCCATCCAAGTCATATCGTAACTTGATTGAAACAATGGAACAGCATTAAAATCAGGGTTTTTTGAAGGAACCTGCATTAAAATGACGTCAAATATTCATGTTTGTAACTAATCACGCTAGCTGACACTCGCGTTGGCGTCCAACACCAATTACACAGGCATTGACTAACTATCTTACTTCTATATAAACAATGCTAATATTTAACAAGGAAAGTTTAATCCCCATAAGACAATGGAGGCACTAGTAGAAAGAGATGAAAGAACATTTGTGAGTGACGAAATGTGACGTAATAGGACGTGTCGTGGCCGCCGTTCTCTATAGACAGTGACGGACTAGCTCTTGGTATATGAGAGTTACTGACAGTGTTGTTGCTTGGTTCGAGTTCGACTCTGTACTCATGTCCAAGTACGTCACTACGCGTTGATGCTACAAGATTCTGATTGGCTAGGGCTTATTAAACCCTCCTTGTTAGTTTAGTCTCTTTGATCAAAAACTTCATAAACTGCATTTTTTTCGTTTACTTCGGTAGCAAGAGATTGAGAAGTAACATGGCAACCAGAATGGGAATAACATTCCAAAAAACGACATGAATATCATTCCGGAAGCAAAATCACAGCGAAAAACGCAGCTATAGAATAATCAGTAGTAATATCACGAGGGCATCGGAAATAAACGATTCTACTTCCGAGTCACGAGACGTATTCTGCGAAACACCATGAGACTCAAGATTCAAGAGAGCGATGATTCGAGATGTGTTAAAAGGAATACGTCGAGTTAGGATTAGGTATGGGTACTACATTTTTTCATTTGCTCAAATGATATCCGTTACGATCATAAAACGAAACAGTGATTTCTCCTTTAACGTCAACAGTAATTCTCAATGACATTGACACTGTTGGAAGAAGTGAAACACCAAAACGGTTATACATCGTCGTTGAGGATATACTTGCTATTAATACGTGGTAACGACATAAAATTCGCAGTCGCTATTAGCTAATTTCATGCTATATAATCAGTAGTGATACCACGAGAGCATGGAAAATTATCTATAGTATTGTGAGAACGAGTAGTATTTATTGAAATAATTTCACGAACCAACTTAGTACAAAAAGTTCTATCGTCGTGAATTCTTCAATTGTTATAGATAATGCCTGATAGATATGAAGTCTGTCAGACTGACATTCAGATTAGTAGCAAGATGATATTATTGAGCTTGTTCAGCCGTGCTCAACAGTTGCCAACAGTTGAGTGATTAGTCAACTTGTTTGACTGAACGGTCCGCTTTTCCATTGACTATGCTCTCACTGATGAACAACGGACTCAAAACGTTGTGATTAATCTCAACGGTTGAGCACGGCTGAACTCTACCATTGTTCTCCGTTGTTGTTTGGATACGTAGTTGCCATGACAAACTGGTATTACCGGCTCGAAAGCTAGGAAGTTGATTTTATACGTATGCGAATTAGATTTTCTTTTTCACACTGATACACATGAAATATGTATATTTGTCTCTTTTATTCGTATACGAATTGGAAGTCGAATGATTCGAGAATAGCACCCCTGCGTATTATCGAGGCATACGTTCCTTATTGGTCCTAATATTGCAGGAAAGGGGGGTTTCATATGACGAGAGATATTATCAGAATAATAAGTCAATTGACTCATGTTCTGTGGAAATATTTGTGTGGTACATATATATATATATATACAGGGTGTCAATTTGAAAACTTCCCACCCTTAATATCTTCCTTCCAGTAAACAATATGAGTAATCGAAAAAACAGGTCAATTTTATTGTCAAGGGGGACACTTTCAAGGACTATTTGTAGCCCTCGTGGTTCAACCCCCTAGGAGGGGTAGATGTTACCCTTAGAATTTTAAATGGGAAGGGGGGTCAAGTGGCACATCATTTTGATGGGCGTTCAATTCTTGTTCCAATGGTACCCTGACTTATTATTTTGTGATGAGCATTTTCCGAAAAATTGCGTTCTAAACTAACAGAAGTAATTATTAGAACGCCTATACTGAGATGCATGGTTTGGCCAGAACTGGTTAGAATATTAGGTGGTACCATTCCAACTCTTTATTAGGGGTAACATTAGCCATTAGCTCCAAACACTTTACATAAAAAAGTAGTCTAATAGTAAAACGTAGATGGTAGTAAAGTTGTGTTTATTAAATGCTGAATTTTTAAGTGTCATCGCAGAAATTGTACAGATAGCCTTCCTTTTTTGCTACTTCTGCTGTAAAAAGTTTCTGTTTTCCGGCAAAAAATTGGTTAGCAAATTTGAACTATGTGGTAGTATTGTGAATACCGTTTTACCTGTTGGGCTGTTTAGGAATTACTTTAATAAGTGTATAAAAGTGTAAAAATGGTTTACATTCTTCAAGACAGAATTGAAATGATTGTAATTTATGGCGAAGTTGGAAAGTGCGCACGAAGGCATGTCTTTTTAACGAAAGACATCCAAATTGTAATGTAAGTCACCGGTATGTGCTTGATTTGGTGAATAAGTTTTACGAAACTGGTTCAGTGACAAATAAAAAAAGAAATAACCCCAGAGTACTAAATGAAGCAGCTCAAATTGAAGTTTTGGGAACATTTGCTGCAGAGCCCACGAGCTCCTTACGATCAGTATCAGAACAGACGGGAATGTTACGCGAGACTATAAGAAAAGCATTGAAAATGCATAAATTTCATCCATATAAAATGCAGATTCTTCAAGAGCTCCACGAGGATGATTATGATAGAAGAATAGAGTTTTATGAAATCATGTCTCATCGAGTCAATACCATCCCTAATCTTCTGTTAAACATCTGTTTCAGCGATGAGTGTTCATTTTTTCTGAATGGCAATGTTAATAGACAAAATTGTCGCTATTGGAGTGACGAAAACCCACATATTTTTCGGGAAGGGCATACACAACACCCACAAAAAGTTAATGTTTGGGCTGGTATTCTTGGAAATGCCATTCTTGGTCCATTATTTCTGGAAGAAAACTTGACTGGCAATCTGTACCTTGATATGCTTGAAGAGACTATCGATCTTCTTATAACTCACGAGCTAGAAACTCAAATTGATGCAGAAGGTAATGAACTTTTGCAGGAGGATCTGTTACATTTCCAGCAGGACGGTGCTCCACCTCATTATTTTCTTCCCGTCCGACAGTGGTTAAACGAGAGATTTCCGGGTAGATGGATTGGCAGAAGGGGAGCAGTTGAATGGCCTCCGAGATCACCGGATTTAACACCCTTAGATTTCTTTCTTTGGGGGCATCTTAAATCCGTTGTTTATAAAACACAACCTTCTGATATTGACGAACTTAAAAGACGAATTACAGCAGCATGCCGGTCAATTCCTAGTGAAGTTTTCCGTAATGTTAGAGGGGAGTTCGAAAACAGACTGTATTACTGTTTAGAGCAAAATGGACAACATTTCGAACAGCTAGTAAGATAAGCGTAAGTAGATTTTATGTTGGAAATGTCTTTCTCGCAAATTAAATTTTATTGTGTAGAAGGAAAATAACCACCAAATAAAAAATCCCATGCGTAATAAATTTATTCCTGTCATTCAAGGGTTGGAGCGGTGCCACCTACTCTTCTAACCATTTTTATTAAAGGGAGTCAATACAATAATGCATCTCAGTATAGGCGTTCTAATAATTACTTCTGTTAGTTTAGAACGCAATTTTTCGGAAAATGCTCATCACAAAATAATAAGTCAGGGTACCATTGGAACAAGAATTGAACGCCCATCAAAATGATGTGCCACTTGACCCCCCTTCCCATTTAAAATTCTAAGGGTAACATCTACCCCTCCTAGGGGGTTGAACCACGAGGGCTACAAATAGTCCGTGAAAGTGTCCCCCTTGACAATAAAATTGACCTGTTTTTTCGATTACTCATATTGTTTACTGGAAGGAAGATATTAAGGGTGGGAAGTTTTCAAATTGACACCCTGTATATATATATATATAAATATATATATATATATGTCCAATAAATGCCATTTCGTTATGAGAAGGAAGAAGTGCGTAAAGTGAACTTTTTAGCACAAGTGTGTACAAAAATCAAGAGTTCGAGAATTATCAACTCTGTGCAAAGTAATGTTTTACACACTGTTCATACATTTTTCAAAAAGATATTATTTTGCGTCAGATTGTACTTGGAAGCCATCATTTGATAAAACGACTAAAATTGAAAATTTTATGAGTTAACACATTCAAAAATTGCTACAGTTTGTCAAGATGATAACTGGCCTAAAAAAATGCATGATACATTCCCGTACAAATCTATTTTGTACTCGCGTGTTTTGTTGAACTCGACTTCGCCATATTCATCAAACTTCACGCTCATACAGAAAAGTCCTACGAATATGAAACATGAATGACTATTCCTGAATATTACACACATTATACAGGAAACGGACCGAAAAGAATCTTTTGTACCGAGAAAAATTGTTCAAAGAGAATTGAAATAATATTCTTAGAACCGTAAATGAATCGGAACTGAAATTTTCGATTTCCCTTGGACCCGAGCCCGAACTGGAACTGATATTTCATTTGGGTCCGGATCCCTGCCAAAATGGCCGCAAGTGTTATTCCTGGTTGTTTTGTGTTTTTGTGTATATCCACGTGTGCGCATAAGTGCATTCATATGGTAAAACCTAATCTTCAGTTATACTTAGCGATGCCGACAGACAATAATTCAGATAATACGTGAATTCCTACCTGCAATACCATAATTTCCAGACTGCAAAGGACTAGAGACCCGTTCATACCCTAGCGAATATCCGCAATTTTTTGCGATTCGGTTCATACGGTGAAAAAATAGGGTGAATGATGACTCATAACATTTAATTTTTCAGTATTTGGGGTAAGATATGATTAAATGACATGATAATTCATCATTCACCAAAATTTGTTCGCCGTAAGAGTTGAATCGCAAGAAAAATGCGAATATTCGCGAGGGTATGAATGCGCCTTAAGGCTGGATTTCCATGATTACGTGATGTTAGTCAAGTTCTTGCAGCAATGAAAACATGACATCGGTATTCAAATCTGACTGACAAACAGCCTTCGGGTGCAGGCACCTACGGAGAAAAGAAAGGTACGAGAGAGCTACGCTTTGGGTAGATATACAATAGATTTTTGAACTGAAATGTTCGCCATCCTAACCGTCACTACGAGGCAAGAGGTGAAAGACAGGTCTGATGGTGAATTGTTTTCTGATTGACTGCCAGCCACAAGAAATAATACCGATTGTCAAAGTAACTTGGCGTGAAAGTATTTCGAGATATTGACTTCTTTATTATCATTTATTGATTACGGATATCGAAAACGCCAAATTCGGATAGTTCAGTCAATGAAACAATGTAGCTTCAAGGTGTAGTGTACCATCCATAGTTTGAATCGAGTGAAGTTCAGTGTGATTACAAGAATATGTCAATCCAATCCAAAGATACTAAACTAACAAGGAGGGTTTAATAAACTCTAACTAATCAGAATCTTGTAGCATCAACGCGTCATAGTGACGTACTTAGATATGAGTACAGAGTCGAACTCGAACCAAGCAACAAAACTGTCAGCAGTAACTCTCATATACCAAGAGCTAGTCCGTCACTGTCTATAGAGAACGGCGGCCATAACACGTCCAATTACGTTACATTTCGTCACAAATGTTCTTTCATCTCTTTCTACTAGTGTCCCATTGTCTTATGGGGATTAAACTCTCCTTGTTAAATAACGTTTAGTCTCCTTAAATCCAATCGGCAAATTAAATCAAAAGTCGAGTGTAATTTACACCAAGTGTGAGAAAGTGCTACACTTATATTCAAACGGAAGAACCTATTGTGTTAGGTTGAACCGGGTTGAACCCAAGGAAACTAAAATTTAACAAGGAGTGTTTGATTCCCATAAGACAATGGGGACACTAGTAGAAAGAGATGAAAGAACATTTGTGAAGAAATGTGACGTAGTAGGACGTGTCATGGCCGCCGTTCTCTATAGACAGTGACGGACTATCTCTTGGTATATGAGAGTACTGGTGACAGTTTTGTTGCTTGGTTCGAGTTCGACTCTGTACTCATACCCAAGTACGTCACTATGACGCGTTGATGCTACAAGTTTCTGATTGGCTAGAGCTTATTAAACCCTCCTTGCTGAATTTTAGTCTCCTTGGGTTGAACCATAAAATTGACAATTCAGAGATCGAGAACACATTCCATCAGCCTGAAATCAGTTTCGGTCTATTATTATGGTGGATTTATGCAGCAGTCATAAGTCTTAAGTCATAAGGAAGAATATTCGTCAATGATTGGTTGGAATTTACGGACCAACCAATCATTGACGGACATTCTTCCTTATGACTTAAAACTTATGACTTATGACTGCTGCATAAATCCACCATTAGTTTAGTGCTTATTTGACAGCTCTGGAGGTAAACAGACTCACTCTCTCTTTTCATTATACTGTTTGATTTTTGAATACGTCAATATTCGTGCGTTCGTAATGTGCTGATATTAAATGCAACAAAAATGGAAAAGTGAGGTTGTTTTACCTCCAAAGCTGTCAATTGTTGGGGGCAAAATATGTTGAAAATGTCTTCGGATTCGTAATCAGAACAACCATTTGTAACGGGCTCAGATGTCAAGTGGGTTCTATTGAATGAAGTAGGAAAACCAATGACTTTCATAATTTCAAAACAACGTTTAATGAAAACATCAAAGGTGGCAATTAATGTCTAACTCTAACTTAAAAAGAATAATTAGTCCCGAATTCCGATAAAACGAACAAGTCCAGAGCTCTTACTATAGAAAACGTGTACACAATAGCACTTTGGTGCAAAAAGGAATAGTTTTTCGTTTCTCACGACAGCGTCAGTCAAGTGAAGGCATTTAAATCAAATGGTTGGATCCTACCTTGGATTGTTCACTCGTTCTCCGCCTCAAATACTTCCCTTCTTTCGTTCGTTGCTTTGATAGGTTCAACTGGTTTTCCAGTTGAAGGAAATAATAATCATTTACTTAGTAGGTATTCAACTCGAAGCTCTGATGGTCCAAAAACCATCAAATCATAACTTTTTATACAACGACCTCTTAGGAAGTTGTATTATCTACGATTGCCCCCCAGCGGACCCCAACTTTTTTATTTGACGTTTTAGACCCATAGTTACTTCTAGGAAAATGACCCCCGTCGAAAAAAAAAATTTTTCGAAAATTCTGTCTGTCGGTCTGTCTGTCTGTCGGTCTGTCTGTCGGTCTGTCTGTCTGTCGGTCTGTCTGTCGGTCTGTCTGTCTGTAGCTCTGTCGTGTCATTTCAAAACGCTCTCATTTCCATAATATTGGAGATATCGCTTTGAAATTTGAACCACATCAATAACTCGAGGACAATATTTCTCAAATTTTTTTTTTTTGCGATAGGAAAATCAGGAAAATTTTTACGGGGGTTTTCCTGTTTTTCCTACTTCCCTCGATAGCGGTTCAGGAAATGATTTTTTTATTCCCATATTTTTTGGAAGTATACGCCTATATGCCCTACACAAGTGTATAGTTTTTAAGAGGGGTCGGAAAATGCATACGGCTTTTCCGGGCGATTTTCCGAAAACAGATGAACTCAAAAATACGCCAAACCAATGATCGAAACCGAATTTTGAAAACTGCGATAGGTAGAGCTCCAATAGAGGAACAAAATATATATGAAACATTTTTCACCAAAATTATAGGAAAACCGGGAAAACTCGAGAAAACTGAAATAAAAAATTTGAATTTTAGAAAATACGAAATAACTCTAAAACGGTCGATATTTCCCCAATTTAGCAAGAGTTCTTTTAAAACCGCCTCCAGAAAACCTACAAAAAATGTCAATACATTTTTTCCGTAAAATCAATAGTACGGGAAATATTCCAAAAAAATGGAAAATCCAGATATTGACCGTAACAATGAAAGAAATGGAAATCTTTAAGTTTCTTTTGGTACGTATTCACAAGCCTCACTAATACTCTAAACCGTTTTTCTCCAACTCTATTAGAAAGTGGAAAAAAATTGAAATTTTTTTTTAAAATTTTGAAACCTCAAAAACTCGAAAACGAAACCAGATATCGAGAAAGTGAATATGAAAAGTTTTGATGTACTTGAACAGATCTACAAAAAGTGTTTGAAAAGTTTTTCCATATTTTGAATATTTTTAATTATTTTATTAAAACTCAAATATGGCGACGTATTTTCCAATTTCACATAATACCTTTTTTGATCATCTTATAAAAGTCTACAAAAAATGTGAATAAAATTTTTCTGTAATATCAATAGTCTGGAAAATATTTCACAAAAACGAAAAACACCAAAAACTCGAAAACTATAGGAGATATCGAGAAAGTTTATAGAAACAGTTTTGATATACTCAAAGATGTCAATAGAAAGTTCCCATGAAATTTTTCCATATCTTGGAAAATAAAAAAAAAATAGACTTTTTTTTATAACAATACCAAAAACTCAAATATGGCGACGAATTTTCCAATTTCACAATTTATCTTTTTTGATCATCTCAAGAAAGTCTACAAAAAATGTTCAATAATTTTTTCTGCTATATCAATAATCTGGGAAATATTTCGAAAAAACGAAAAATTTGGGACTTCCCATTTTTTCCAAAAATCACCAAAAACTCGAAAAGTAAACTAGATATCGAAAAAATGTACATCAACAATTTCATTTAACTCAAAGATGTCTACCAAAAGTTTTAATGGCATTTTTTCATATATTGAAAAATAAACAGAATGTTGATTTTTTTTTATAAAAACACCATAAACTCAAATATAGCGACAGTTTTTCAAGTTTTACAATCAACCTTTTTTGATCATCTCATGAAAGTCTACAAAAAATGTAACAAGATTTTTTCCGTTTAATAAATAGTCTGGGAAATATTTCCTAAAAACGAAAAATTCGGTACTTTTGGATTTTTGAATATCCACTTACCCCCTCCCCTTCGAATTTTCCCGGGCGCGAAGCACCCGGATTTTAATAAATCCACTTTCCCCCTCCTTCAAATTTTTCCGGGCGCCTCGCGCCCGGATTTTTGAATTTTTACTTCCCCACCTCCTTCGAATTTTCCCGGGCGCCTCGCGCCCGGATTTTTGAATTTTTACTTCCCTCCACATCCTTCGAATTTTCCCGGGCGCAAAGCGCCCGGATTTTTGAATATTCACTTCCCCCCACCTCCTTCGAATTTTTGAATTTTTGAATATTTACTTCCCCACTCCTTCGAATTTTCTTCTAAATTTAAAAAAGAAGACAGTCATGTATTGAAAACACGTATTTTTGTGGGAAATTATTCAAGACAGTCATGTACTGAAATCGCGTATTTTTGTGGGAAATTATTCAAGACAGTCATGTATTAAAAACGCATATTTTTGTGGGAAATTATTTAAGACAGTCATGTTTTGAAAACTAGTTTTTTTTTTTTTTGGGAAGTTATTCAAGATAGACATGTATTGAAAACGAGTATTTTTATGGGAAATTAGTCAAGACAGTCATGTATTGAAAACGCGTACTTTTATGGGAAATTATTCAAGACAGTCATGTATTGAAAACGAGTATTTTTATGGGAAATTAGTCAAGACAGTCATATATTGAAAACGCGTACTTTTATGGGAAATTATTCAAGACAGTCATGTATTGAAAACGCGTACTTTTATGGGAAATTATTCAAGACAGTCATGTATTGAAAACGCGTACTTTTATGGGAAATTATTCAAGACAGTCATGTATTAAAAACGCATATTTTTGTGGGAAATTATTTAAGACAGTCATGTTTTGAAAACTAGTTTTTTTTTGGGAAGTTATTCAAGATAGTCATGTATTGAAAACGAGTATTTTTATGGGAAATTTCAAGACAGTCATGTATTGAAAACGCGTACTTTTGTCGGAAATTATTCAAGACAGTCATGTATTAAAAACGCATATTTTTGTGGGAAATTATTTAAGACAGTCATGTTTTGAAAACTAGTTCTTTTTTTTGGGAAGTTATTCAAGATAGCCATGTATTGAAAACGAGTATTTCTATGGGAAATTAGTCAAGACAGTCATGTATTGAAAACGCGTACTTATATGGGAAATTATTCAAGACAGTCATGTATTGAAAACGCGTACTTTTATGGGAAATTATTCAAGACAGTCAAGTATTGAAGACGCGTATTTTTATGGGAAATTATTCAAGACAGTCATGTATTGAAAACGCGTACTTTTATGGGAAATTATCCAAGACAGTCATGTATTGAAAACGCGTACTTTTATGGGAAATTATTCAAGACAGTCATGTATTGAAAACGCGTGTTTTTATGGGAAATTATTAAAGACAGTCATGTATTGAAAACGCGTATTTTTATGGGAAATTATTCAAGACAGTCATGTATTGAAAACGCGTACTTTTATGGGAAATTATTCAAGACAGTCATGTATTGAAAACGCGTGTTTTTATGGGAAATTATTCAAGACAGTCATGTATTGAAAACGCGTATTTTTATGGGAAATTATTCAAGACAGTCATGTATTGAAAACGCGTACTTTTATGGGAAATTATTCAAGACAGTCATGTATAGAAAACGCGTATTTTTATGGGAAATTAATCAAGACAGTCATGTATTGAAAACGCGTATTTTCGTGGGAAATTATTCAAGACAGTCATGTATTGAAAAATATACTCGGATTTTTTCTCAAGTCTCGCATTAGTCGTTGTATTAAAATTATTGGTGTCCAATTATACTTTCAAAGGCATTATGGTCGTTGAATTCATATTATTGGTGTCCAATTATAGGTAAAAAAATAAGACTACACATTGAGGTCGTTGTATTAAAAAATTTCTACAACTTCTAGGCATTTCAACTTCCGAACTTTCGAAAAGTGCTCGCGCGAAGCGCGAGGTCGAGCGCTTGCGCGAGAGTTAACCGCCGGAGGCCAAGTCTGAGCGTTAGGTGGATCCTAGCGTAGGCGGATCCCACGCCCAGACTTGTTCTTCAACGCCTCAACCGCCTCTCCGTCAACGTCTTTCCCCAAACAACCTGTTGTCCCTCGCAACGGATTGTTGTCCCGTACTCGCGCACAATAGAAACAAAATACTAACTATATGACATAATTTTCTCCTACGCCAGTGGCGTGAACGTTTTAAGGGTAACGAATCTGAACCAAGAAGCAATTATTGAACAAATATAGCATGCTAATATGAACAGGCGCGGCACACATTTCACTAAAATATCTCTTCATTCCTAAAAAAAATCTGTTCTGAAAAATCTAAAATATCTATTTGCCCTGTAATTTCTTTTATGAAATTGTGATTTAGCAAAATTGATGGATACACCAAAATTGCACAGTTCTATACGTGGAATATTATGAAAGTTATGAGGATGTTTCCATAAGAATTGGGATAAAGTTCGACCAAATGTCACAACAATAGTCTTTCGCAAAGTGAACAGAAAAATTGCGGATTTCGGAATGGTATGTTCTCGCCTTAAGAAGTCCTGGTGCTCCAAACTATCGAAAAGAAATGCGCTATGGTTTCAAAAGATCAGGATGCCTATGATTAATGCATTCCAAAACATTTCTGTCACGATCCTTAATTGTTAATAAATAATTTCACAAAACAACTTTTAAATTTTCAATTTGATGTATTAAGAATATAAACGTTCATTTGAAAGAGTATGAACTAGTCTTGAGTTGAGAAATTCTTTGACCTATCAAAACTGAAAACTGTAAAATGAATATGAATCTCAGCTTTACTTGTGGTAATGCTCAATCTAACTTCTAACGGCTCCTTTAGTATTTTTCTCTCGGGCATCCAGCGGCGAACATACACTCAGACCTATTCTGAGCAAACTAACCTCTGTTCACCACGAAATAATGGCTATTAAATGATTATGGAAAGAATTATATCCACGCAAGAATTCCAGATAGGCGATTCGCATAGACTAATTACAAAAGTTGTAGAGTGGGTGTGTTGAATTCAGAAGATTTACTTAATTTTGGATGGTTACTCTGCCTACTTGGGGTTGGTCAGGTCAGGTTGACTTTGCTAATGAACTACTCTCTTTCAACTTACGATAATTGTAACTTTTCTGTCTATAGACGTCAATTTTCGAGGTGATTTGCCCATCATTCCTCAATTTTTCAAATCAGCTACTCTCACTTTCCAACTTTACCTCGTGGAGACGCTTGAAATGTATGGTAATCTTCTTAAAGGGCCCTTTTGCTGTAAGTCGGACAGACACAATTACATCAAATGTTCGGAAAATAGCGAAAGCGGAATAAAGCACTTATATACAGCGTGGATAACACAAACACATGCGGTACAGACTTGATAAGGTCAAAAATGGCACTAGTCCGAAAGATGCGCAGACGAGGAGTCATTATTGTGGGTTCCAAATAATAAGAATAATGAGGCTCTTTCTGCAACATAGAAGGGGAATGCATGTATTTAAGATGTCTAGCATGTATTCCATGAAAATATTTTTATTGTTCAAATGATAATATTGAAAATCTCCACAGTTGAAAGAAATGTATGTATTTTGGTATACTGAATAGATTTCGTTTTGGTCTGAGATCTGGATTTTTTATATTTCGTTTGTATCTGTATCGAAGGATACTGAAATTTTTTAGTGATTATCGAAGTAAAAGCGTTTCTTTTAGTGCGTCCAGTATGAGAGTGCATTTCTTTGAAAACTGAATAGTGAAGGATTAGTAATGTTTTATCTGTCAGATTTTTATAGACCTTTCCAGAAGACTGACCTCTACAGTTGAAAGTTTCGCGAGTCACTTGTGGCCCAAGAATATATCTTAAAGGTTTAAATTTCCCCAGTGACCTGCAATAGCCGTGTTTTATTGTGATTCAGAGGAGGAAAAGTGGATAAATCTCTCCAATAAAACGGTAGAATCTATTTGTATTGGATATATCATTATAGTCATTCCGAGCTGCCACAATTCCAACGAGACGGTGTCTAAATACCTTTTGAATCGTTACTGATCGTCACTTTTCTCCCATTGGTGGTGGTGGCACTGGGTTGTAGAATAAAATAAAATACCCATATCTAAATTTGACTGCTGACATGTTGACAGATTGATTCAGGTTGGATATTTGATATGACATTAATATTTAATTTGTAGAATTTAAAAAAAATTAGTAATTTAAATAATAACAGTAGGATCTCATTTTATTGCTTCTGTAAACAAGAAACCATATTGCGGGAACGATGATAAATGCCATTGAACTTTGAAAGGGTAGGCAGAACCACGGATAAATGATAGTACTAGACCTACTTTGTTTTAATATGCCTAATGCCATAATTATTCAATGATTACCAGGTTGGTTATAGGTTTTGCCACTTCACAAAAAGATTCTATCGTAGGGGCTTTAAAAAAATATGCCGTCTTGATTACGCTGAGATAGAACCCACTGGCAAGGACAAACAACGTTTGTCACTGCACTGCACCTTTGGTAATAAGGAATCTTCTTTCGCCTTGGTTAACATGATTACAAAGTTATGATTTCAGTTTAGACAGTCAACACATGCAAGGAAATGGAATGTGTTCCAAATCACAAAGCATTGACACCTTCAACTGTAATTAACCAATATTTCTTTGAAGGCCTTCTTATCAATGATGTGAATGAGGTTAGGGACCTGAGTGTTAACATTCCAAATTGATATTCCTTCCACATATTAGATAAATAATTGCTCATTCATTTATAGAGTTGAGCTTTATCATTCGGCCATGTGAGTTTTCAGTTCAAACAACAAAATATTAGTTTGTTCTTAGACGAGAATTGAACTAATTAGGTATGTTAGTCACCCATCCAAGTGGTGCCCTCAGTCAGCATTGCTTGATTTCAGCTATCGACTGTACCGACATACCTGCTACAGTTGTCTTCCTGACATAGTTGTCTTCTCGATGGAACAAAAACCCTATTGTGCTTTGCTCAGATTAATACTGGAATATGCATTTGTAGCTTAGTCTCCCGAACAATATTTACCAAAAAAATTTCCTATTTTATTTTTTGTGGTGATATACTTCATTGCACAAACATTTTATAAGCTTTCTTATGATGATATAATTACTGTCCGACTTTGAATTTATAATAAAAAATACTTTGAAAAACTGTATTTTTCAAAACAGCCGAATTAAAAAAAAAATTAGTGATTGTTCGATAAGGGAACGATGGATAGTAAAACTGATATCATCACAAAAAAGCTTATGAAAAGTTTCTTTGCAGAAGTATTTTTTATATTGCTCGGGCTCTGACGGTAACACCACAAAAAAATTAAATAAAAAATTTGAATTATCAGTTTTTCCATAATAATTTGAAAATCAAAAATATTTTTGGAAATTTAATTCTTTCTTATAGATCGCCTTTTTGTTACGGCACTTATTTCCCATTTAACCACAACTGTATCTTCCAAATAGAATATTTGCCTTCTAAATGAAGTAATAATAATATTTTCTCACATTTTGGCAATTTGTTGAACATTTTCGATTCGTCAATTTCATCTCGTGATATTGTTATAATTGTTATCAGTTTATCAATAAGTAGGGCCGTATTAAAAAAAAATAAGTTGATGATGATTGTTCGATAAAGGAATGTTGGATAGGAAAAGTCTATAAAGAAGTATTTTTTAATGTTCCTCCGGCTCTGACAGAACACCTCAAAAAAATAAAATGCAAAATCGAAATATTCAGTTTCTCTTAAATTATTTGAAAATAAAAAATATTTTAGAAAATTTCATTCTTCCATATAAATGGCCCTTTTGTTATGCAATTTTAGTTAACCACAATTGTATCTAACTAATAAAATATTTGCCTTCTTAAAATAAGGTAATGTTTTCACCTTTTGGTAATTTGTTGTACATTTTCAATATATTGGAATAATTTTTATTAGTTAAGTTCTTGAGGTTACTTTTGTAAATTGTAAAATTTGGTTTGTTTACTACTAGATAATAAAGAAATGAGTAAACAAATTGTTCTTCATTCCATTGTATGTTGATACAAAACATTTACAACTACACAGCTGTTTGTAACGAGTCTGAAAATAAAAAATCATTAGAATAATGTCTTATGGCAACATTCATATGAGACTGTTGGCAAATCAGCACCTATCGAAGGATAGAACTATAAATGAAGTCTGTATGTGTGCACTTTCTAAATGAGTATCTGAATAAATAGTTTTTTATTACATTGTTACTACAAAACATTGACCAACTATGGAGCTGTTCGCAGTCTGAAATTCCAAAATCATTGGAATGTTTTATAACAAAATTCGTGATGAGGGATTGTCGGCAAAGCAGCACCAATCGAAGGAGGCAACTGTAGGTGAAGTCTGTCTGTGTCTGGTTTCTGAAGCACTTTGCTTTGATTCACAGTCATATTTGTATGTGAACACATATTTGTATGTGATGATATAACTTCCGGCGAACAATTTGTAGCCACGATTACCCTGTCTGATCAGAGTAATACAAAAGTTGTATGTCAACGTATTTGAAATAAAAAACTCTGAGCTGCCAAACCAGTGTGAAGTCAGCTGACAAAGCTGGCTGCCAAAATTTCCGAACATTTCCGATTGACCAGTGGCGGCCGTGATTTTAGTGATTTGATTTTTGGTTGATAGTGAACAAAATGATCGTTGTTTAGCTGCTAGCTAATGCTGTGATGAGTAAAAACTAAAATATAAACAAAAACTGTTTCTCTTTCAAATATGGTAGGATACATTATATAGCAAAATATAGTATTGCGAATTGGTCCAGTGAAAAGGAAGCGGATAAAAAGTAAAAAAAAATATTTTGACTCATGTCCCACACAACTGTCTCAAGATGAAATATGCTGGTTTACATTACATTTCGCATCCGACTATCACGATGAAATATATAGAAGTAAATTATATTTCAAGTCTAGATACCTAGGTGTGATATCAAAATTATTCCTTGCGAATTGGTCTGGCTACTTCTACACTGAAAAAAGGAAATTTTGAAAATTAATGTTTTTGTCAAATTTCGCATTCGACTGCCACGATGAAATATGCTAGAATACATAACATTTTACGTCTAGAACCCTGTGATAGAAAAATAATTCCTTGCGAATTGGTCTGGCTACCTCTACACTGAAAAAAAAGATTTTTGAAAATTAATTTTTATGACCGATTTTGCATTCGACTGTCAAAATGAAATACACTAGGATACATTACATTTGACGTCTAGGACCATGTTACAGCAAAATAATTCCTTGCCAATTGGTCCACTGACTTCTACGCGGAAAAGCGCTTTTTTCAAAAAAAATTATTTTGACTAATTTCGCATTCGACTGCCAAGATGAAACATGCTGGGATATATTAAATTCACCGTGTAGAACCCTGTGATAGGAAAATAATTCCTTGCGAATTGGTCTGGCTACCTCTACACTGAAAAAAAAGATTTTTGAAAATTAATTTTTTTGACCAATTTTGCATTCTACTGTCAAGATGAAATACGCTAGGATACATTACATTTGACGCCTAGAACCCTGTTGTAGCAAAATAATTCCTTGCCAATTGGTCCACCGACTTCTACGCGGAAAAGCAGCTTTTCTCAAAAAAAATTATTTTGACTAATTTCGCATTCGACTGCCAAGATGAAACATGCTGGGATATATTAAATTCACCGTGTAGAACCCTGTGATAGGAAAATAATTCCTTGCGAATTGGTCTGGCTACCTCTACACTGAAAAAAAAGATTTTTGAAAATTAATTTTTATGACCAATTTTGCATTCTACTGTCAAGATGAAATACGCTAGGATACATTACATTTGACGTCTAGAACCCTGTTGTAGCAAAATAATTCCTTGCCAATTGGTCCACCGACTTCTACGCGGAAAAGCAGCTTTTCTCAAAAAAAATTATTTTGACTAATTTCGCATTCGACTGCCAAGATGAAACATGCTGGGATATATTAAATTCACCGTGTAGAACCCTGCTATAGCAAAATAATTCCTTGCAGATTGGTCCACCGACTTCTACGCGGAAAAGCAGATTTTTCAAAAAAAAAAATATTTTAACTAATTTCGCATTCGACTGTCAAGATGAAACATGCTGGGATATATTAAAATCACCGTGTAGAACCCTGTTATAGGAAAATAATTCCTTGCGAATTGGTCTGGCTACCTCTACACTGAAAAAAAAAGATTTTTGAAAATTAATTTTTATGACCGATTTCGCATTCGACTGTCAAAATGAAATACACTAGGATACATTACATTTGACGTCTAGGACCATGTTACAGCAAAATAATTCCTTGCCAATTGGTCCACTGACTTCTACGCGGAAAAGCAGCTTTTTTCAAAAAATATTATTTTGACTAATTTCGCATTCTACTGTCAAGATGAAATACGCTAGGATACATTACATTTGACGTCTAGAACCCTGTTATAGCAAAATAATTCCTTGCCAATTGGTCCACCGACTTTTCTACGCGGAAAAGCAGCTTTTTTTCAAAAAAAATAATTTTGACTAATTTCGCATTCGACTGTCGGGGTGATATTCTGAAACATAATTTGGTTTGTATATCAATATAGGTACGCGGTATATGGATAAAACAAAACAATTTGAGGGTGCGATTACAAATTTTCTACCAATCTGGCCAACGACAATCGCCTTCAGGGACACCCACTGAAACTAAAAAAAAAATTGGTCTACTTCCATATTATTTCATTATTTTTACCGCAGAAAAATTATAATGATCAATAAAATGTAATGTTCATGTTTTAATCTCATCTCTTTTTCTCAAAATTAAACTTTTATTCAACCTTTGAGTAGAAAGGCTTATGGAGAATGGAAGCGACATATTTCACTAACTTCCACTCTCCGAATCACCCTGTTTCCTCGGCAGTAGAATAAATTCTTCGCCGCCTTCAGCTCAGCCTGAAGGGCCCTACAACGGAGAACAGCCCTTCAAGGATGCAAGGAACTTATCTTACACATGGGATAACTATTTCCTAATACCTAAAATATGTGAAAAGTTTTATAGCTTTGATCGTCTATAGTTATACTAGGATAGAGGATTTCTAATTCGCTAGTTTTCTACGTAAGTATGTTGTTCAGTTTCTTTTTATCCCCCCCTAGAGAAACATCCTCCTGTCATCGAGGGTGCCCAGATCACAGAAATTAATCTCATTGGGAGAACTCCATACCCTACCTTCGCTGGCTAGCTACGACTTTTAGACGAATTTCACTATCAAGGTGGACTTTTGCTTAGTTTTGACTCATGGCTACCTTATACCTAGGGAATCAAGAAGTTATAGATTTCCACGAGAGATAGATGACTTTGGAATGGTAAGTACCCCCAAGAGGTCAAAAACTGCAGTCTAAAGGTAACTTGAAAAACTATAACAACGACACCCCTAGGGTCCAATCTCCACTTGCCTTCACTGAGCCAAGGTTAACGCACTATCGCAGGGAGAGAAAGATAACATGTGAGAGGTGGTGGCATGTAAACGCAGAGGGAGGGGGTGAATTTTGACATTCGTGGTTACGATTTGCGCTTTATATGGTTCTATTTTGGCTGCAGAGTCACTTAGTTGTGTGCCGCGGGTTAATGCACGTTCCACCTGTTTTACATACGGATATTACTTGCGCAGATAAGCGCAAGCTGACCTCGAACAATCTCTCATGTCTTCTCGATTATGTCACCTATAAAACACACTTGATAATCCACGGAAGCAGTATAACCCAATATCCATTTGGGCGTAACTAACCAAGTTGCCATTCCCGATTCTCGAGTTCCTCTTATTCCCCAGGTTGGCTTGGTGAACATCTTAGACATTGATGGATCCCGCTGTCCAGTCTGCTGTCCGACGTAGAGGTTGGTCCGTAGGTTGTACTGTGTCCGCAATTGGCGCTACGCTTTTCACACTTTCATTACCTATTGTCATGTCTATTATAATGTTTTGCGCAATTTGCGCATCCCCATGACCTTTTTGCGCATTTTGGTCAAGAAAATTATTGTAAAGATTTTTTCTAAAATCAGATTGTACAAGGGCTCCGTTACCGCACTTCTCTCGTAAAATAACGACCTAATTCCTCTCAACATATTTAAATTAACCAATCTCTGAGGCAAAAGGCCTCCGACCTTACCCGAACCTCACATATAAACAATTTAGCAACCTGCCCTGGCTAATTCATTAAAATTTTTAACACGTTTATATACCTTTATTTCATTTCAAAATATTGTATTCATACTCAACTAATACTGAATGCACAAATTGCAAATTTCATCATTTATAAAAGCGTTTCCTCTTAGAGAAAGACATGTAATATGTACGAACCTGGAACAGAACGCGCAATGGGAAGCTTCGAGCTGGCCCAGAGGTCGTGAACAAATTAAACATAAATCCCGCATATTATCCGATTTAGTAAGAATTAATGATTTGATTTCATTTCTATAACCATCTATATCTGTTATATTCGTCATATCGATATTTTTTACAATACATTCGAAAAAATTTATACAGAATACACCGCAATTATAACCATCTCTTTGTTTCGTGTGACTATAAACTAAAGTTGAAAGATTATTGCACATCAGTTTGTCATGTTTCTGAATATTATATAAATTAACGAATCTACAAAAAATATTTAAATAATGTTCTGGTTTCTCCAAATCGTTGGGGTCCAAAATCGAAAAAGTTGAATTTTTAAAATCTACAATAATGAGGCAATGGTGATTTTTGTTAATTAAAATAGGAAACGCGAGGTGCTTTTTTCTAAAGGTAATACTATCTATGAAAATTTCATTAGTGTTGGAAAGAACAAAAATATTAGTACCTACTACTTCTTGAATAATCTGATATTTATCATTAACATTCAATAAATTCAGTGCTATGTCTATCACAAAATTTGTTAGCCATTCTTTATTATTGAGAGAACCAAATTCCTTTGAATAGAGGTGATTAAAACAATCGAAATTTTTGAAATATGCTACAATATAGTCCCTATCATTTATCTTGTAATAATTGCTGTCATTTACCAGCCCGTTGGAGAGAAACATTAATTCCTTGATTGGTCTCCACCTACGCGCATCATCTTCAATATTTTCTAGTCCTAATATAGTTGGAACATAATAAAAGTAAAAAAATTCTTTTAACTTGGGTAACATTGTATTTTTGAAAAAATCTTTCCTTCTTGATATTAATTCAGTCGATTGTACTCCTTTCAAATTATATATAACGAACTCGCACCAAGGTCTATTCGTTAATTCTAATAAACCCTGAACCTGAAAATAGTAGTTAGAATTTATTCTCAGTTTCCCGTCTTTACCGATATATTCTAGTGTCTCGAGAGTTTCAAGTCGATTGCAGTTTCGAACTTTGAATGGACATTTTACCTCTATTATACCGTCTTCGCCCAATAACCCGTCTGGAGATCCTGCTAAAAATGAATAATCTTTATGAATGACTAGACCGCAATTTTTGTAATCATACTGATTTTCGCTGAGGAATGCATCGAGCGCCAATTTCTCCGAGTCAATTCCATATTTCATGGCCTCAGTCGTTACTATTTTTGACGAAATAAGAGATTTGATCAAATTTAATTTGGATTTGTAATTCCGCGCTTTGCAAATGACACCAAAATTTGATGCTGTTAATCTTTTCCTCCTTTCCCTAAACCACACGGAAGACTCTCTTTGATCCCTAGTAATTTTCTCAATGACGCTTCTTCGCGAGCTTTCTTCATCTAACTTCCGCAAGTATTCCTCACATTTGATTTTCAAAGATTTCGAACCATTGGTACATCTCTCACAAAAAAAATCGCCACTGTAGGTTTTATTTTTTGTATCACAGTTTTGATGGACCCACCCACCACAACTATCACATTCTACCCATAGAACAGTAGTTTCTAGATCACCCAGACCGCAATATAGACATTCATACGATTCAACTGTATTTACGTCTTTGTTCGCCGCCGATGAACAATCATCGCATAAGAATGAACCGGTATAGGTTTTATCTCCGTATGAAGGGTCACAACTTGTGTGTATCCACCGTTTACAAACGTCACATGATACCCAGTCGACAGTTGTATCAAGACGACCGTAACCGCAATAAATACATTTTTCTCTTACCGTCTCATCCTCTATTTCAATGTAATCTAATTCATTTAAATCTAATTCTAACCCTTTTTTGTTTTTGACAACAGCTTTAACACTTAACTTTTGCCCTTCAGTTGTTTTCTTTTCATCTTTATTTTTAGAATTTAATTTTTTCAAATAAGTTCCCGAGAAATGTGTGCTTGGAGCAGCTTTCTTCTTTTTATTCCATGATTCTTGTGCGACATGCTCATCCGAAGGATCAATTTTCCTTTTAATCTGGTTCGTTAAGCGCGATTTAGGAATATTAAACATGAATTCTTTGTGTAAAGCTAGAACGTTTTCTCGACTTTTCCGTAAATATCGGGAACACTTAATATTTGTACTGCTGTTCAAAATATTTTTTATCAAATGACCAAAATAGTTTTCAATATAGGTGTTACTAACATGACGCTCAGCACCCCTCTTTCTTAAAAGTATTCCTGTCCAAAGAGAACAAAATGGCATATATTTGTATAAAATCATATCGAATAATTTAGAACTGTTATAGTCACTGGTAATAATCTTTTTAGACGAAGTAAGTTTATGGGTTTCATCAATTTTCTGGAATAATGCCTCGAAATGAATATAAAATTTGCTCGATTTGTGTAACCCCTCCGATTTTTCGCATGCCTTCTGTTTGTCATTATCAACAGTTTTGGGGTCTGTTTCTTGTAATTTTCTTATAACTTCCTAATCATGTTTCTCTCTTATGAGTAGTAATTTATTTAAAACAATTTTAACACTGTCATTGAATACTGGGCTCAATAACAATATAGTAATGCTTTGAAACCAGTCGTCAATTTCGCTTAAATTTTCCATATTTACCGCACATGCCATTATGTCTTTATAAAAACCTCTTTTAAACGCAGGCCATTGATTATGTTCCTCACAAAAAGTTCTGAAATCTTGAAAAATTTTTACAATAGTTTTTGTATCATGAGTGCCCGAAACCATTTCGAAAATGGGGAAAATGCGACCGGTAGAAATTGGCAAAACTGCACAGTATACATACACTCTTTTGGATTTTTTAGTTGGCTTTCTAACTATACTGCCAGTAGCGTCAAAAAATATGATGGGTAAACTATTTATATCGCCTTTGCTGCTTTTATTGAGAACTTGCAATTGTTCGCTACTGAAAATTTTGACATTGAAGGGCAACGAAACTTCTCTCAAATATTCGTCATGATCCTCCTGCATTTTAAAAAAATCCAACATGTCATTTTTATCTCTATCCCAGTGAGACTCCGATTCCGCTTTGATTTTTCTAACCACACAATCTGATTTAATAGCTTGCAAATTACCGGAACTCAAAATTTCATTTTTTGCATCCAAAATAGATTTTCTTTTGTACTCTGACGGCTTCTTGTGTAACACTTTACTCTTCACTAGCGCACGTTCAATACCTTTTACACAAGATGTAATTTTATTAGGATGACAAAAATTAACCGAATTTGAAAACACTTCAACATCTTGGCCTTTCACTATTATCATGAACTTTTTACATTTATAATCATTATTTTTACAAATAGCCGCGATTTTAATGGTTCCATTTTTTAAATATTTTGGATATTTTATAACAATGGTACAAACATTATTAATAAACTTACCAATTCTGTTTCGAAAATAGGACGGATAAAATTTGCTAACCAAACGATTATTTTTGACTACATAATTCATGACATCAGCTCCGATCCGAAACGTACCTTCTAGAATAGTACATTGCTTGAATGAAAGAGTTGGAAAATTCTCAATGTGATGAGAGTTCAATGGAATAATAGCGCTATCACTTTTTCCTGATAAATCCGTAAAACATTTAGGTATATCGAAACTCTCAGGCGTTATCTCGCATTCTCCATAAGTTATAGGCGCAACGGTGCAAACGAAATCACCAGAAACTGAGGATTTCTCGTCCAATTCACATACGGATGCCACTGGAAGCGACGGAGAAAAAATTTCTTCATAATTTATTTTTCCGATAGTGCTCATTTCAAAGCCAGCCCTTTTCGGAGGAATACAGTCGGTATTGACAGGAGTCGAACACACCGCGTTTTGATTGGATGCTGAAATGTCCATCAAGGAGTTATCGAGTTCTACATACTCCATACTAGTACTAGTAACTTCAATAGGTTCATTGTTACCGCCGCTACTTTTACCATAATATTTCGTAAAATAATAGTAAACCCTCTTTCTGTTGTTCACCTCCGATGCTTTAATTCCTAGGCTCTGGCAGATATCTGCACACCGAGAATCTTTAGATCTGTAAGATTTTAGACTTTTTAGTTCCACACATTGCAAATCGATTTTATTGATAGCTTATAATACCCTATTTTTATTTTCATTCGCGCATACATCTCCACGTGCAATCGAAGCGAGTATTTGTTCAAAATCTGATTTATTTCTAACAATGTGTCGGTACACTTGACTGGGGAATTTCAAACTTTTCATTCGAATATTTTCAGAAACATGAACAAACATGGGATGATCTGGTTTCAAAGTAAAAATTGAAAGAAAAATGCAATTGTCGTCGAAGTCCAATATGTATAAGTTTCGCGATTCTCTTCAAAATCGCGAGATTCTTATTGACGCCCACCATTATTAAAACGTTTTTAAGAATCTAGGTTATGCGTGAATATCGAAAAATATCGAATAATGAAAAATATGTTTTATCCTAACTGAAAATGATAATTTGTCGAACAGAAACGACTTTTCATTCATATCAAAGTATCAAACTGATACAGCTCACCCTTTGTAATCTTAATTCGGTTTTGAAGCACAGCTATAAAACACTTTTGACTGCTAAAATATCTCAAACGGTCTGATCTGCAATTTTATTTACATAAACGGAATAATACCGATTCCCTGATACAAAAAACTGCGCATGCGAAAATGTATACAGCCCTAAGACTCATTCGGCATACTCTTTGATTTTTTTTGGATGATAAAAAAAGCACAAACGAACCGCGCGTAGTCCATGTGTACTCCAAACATTCTGGGTTGATCGTGCGCCTATTGGTCAATACCGAACAAAACCGCTCTGTGATTGAATGTAACGTTATGAGTTCGCTCTTGTTAAAAGCAAAACCATCCAATGACATTCCAAGAATTATTTCATAGTCCGGGATACGAGGAAATAAATAGGCGATAATCTGATATATATATATATATATATATATATATATATATATATATATATATTCTGTGGCTCAACGGCGGTTCTAGCCTCAAATTTTGGGGGGGGGGGGGTCGCCGTTATGGGCTTTAAGTTTTCTGATGGAACCAATTACAAGTCCCCATACTGTATAAGCCATATATATTTACGATTTTGGGGGGGGTCATGACCCCCTCCCTGGGACCGCCCTTGATATATATATATATATATATATATATATATATATATATATATATATAAATAAGGATGGATTTAGCGAGGAGCAATATATGAAAATATAAGTAAAAAAGGAAGCCAACCACAACCTCCGTGGCGACGTTAGTTGTTGCCTTGTGAGTACAAGGTCTTCTAACCGATGCCACAAATGTGTGGTTGGCTTCCTGTTGTTGACTTCCTTTGTTTCTATTTTTACATTCAAGTGTTGTACATCTTCGCATTTGATTTTACCGTACTGAAGAGAGCTTAAGCTCGAAACATGTGTCTACGGTTGCACAAATTTTTGAGGGTTGTACCCAATAACTTTTTTACTTATATTTTCATATATTGCCCCTCGCTAAATCCATCCTTATTTGTATCTTCCTGGGTAGGATTGTCACGCTGGTGCTATAAGCGATATGGTGTTTTTCCCCCGATGCGGGACAGTCGGGTTAAAATTGGTTGTACCCGATTTTAACATAAGCATGTTCGTAGACATTATTATATCTTTCTGTATTCTACTTACTATTGCATAATACGGTAAATTTATTCAGAGCTAACACCAACAAAATTTTGAGTCAGAATATGTTGAATAAATATGTTGTTTCAGTGGACGTTAGATGTGCCACTGATATTTTCCATAAGCACATATAGGTAGTCGACACTGAAAGTATAATTCATAAAATTGGAAGTCCGTCCCTGTTTCTATTTACCATATAATTACATTTTTAGTTTTGCATCAATTTCAAAGAATGCCGACTAGTGCGAATTTTATGTAATGTATCGAGTACACGTGAACTGTCGGCATTCATATTCCTCTTTTTTATCACCCAATAAAAATCAAAGCATTAGCCGAATGAGTCTAAACTTCATATTCGTTTAGAGGAAGTCAGTTGAGACAGCAGAAAAACTGAAATTCCATTAGTGTCGGCATATCTTTTGTCGCTTTGTCGGCATCTCCACGTGGACTGCCACCAGTTTATACAAGGAGCGTTAAATAATGGCGTGTCATTTATGCCTATGCAAATTATCAGCGGCAATTTGTATATTGATATAACCTCGTATGATCGCTTAATTGGTTGTGGAGTTCCTCAGAACAATACTTTATATGAAACACCAGGAAAGAGTGGCGTACATTTTTGCAGGTTTGACAGAAAACTTTACTGAATTTCATTGTTTTGATGTTTGAGAAACTGGAGAAATAATCTTTTTTTAGACGCTTGATATATACTCTGTGCGGCTTTTTTTAGCCCCAACTTCTGATCGGTTTGACGTACAAACATGGAATGAAAATCCTTTTGAATGGTATCACGGATCCTACTTTTTAAAATAAAATACCTACATTGTAATTGATTGATAGATGGGCGGGGGGGTGGGGGGGGGGGGGCGGGTAGACAAACCATTTCAAAAATTTCAAATGGCATCGGGGGTCAAGTGACACATCGTTGAAAAGATAATTCAATTCTCTTTGCAACCATATAAATTTTTTCGGATTTCGTCGATATTTTTTTTTTGAAAAAGCTGCTTTTCCGCGTAGAAGTCGGTGGACCAATTGGCAAGGAATTATTTTGCTATAACAGGGTTCTAGACGTCAAATGTAATGTATCCTAGCATATTTCATCTTGACAGTAGAATGCAAACTTGGTCATAAAAATTAATTTTCAAAAATCTTTTTTTTCAGTGTAGAGGTAGCCAGACCAATTCGCAGGGAATTATTTTTCTATCACAGGGTTCTAGGCGTCAAATGTTGAGTATCCTAGTATATTTCATCTTGACAGTAGAATGCAAAATTGGTCATAAAAATTAATTTTCAAAAATCTTTTTTTTTTCAGTGTAGAGGTAGCCATACCAATTCGCAATGAATTATTTTCCTATCACAGGGTTCTACACGGTGAATTTAATATATCCCAGCATGTTTCATCTTGGCAGTCGAATGCGAAATTAGTCAAAATAATTTTTTTTGAAAAAAGCTGCTTTTCCGCGTAGAAGTCAGTGGACCAATTGGCAAGGAATTATTTTGCTGTAACATGGTCCTAGACGTCAAATGTAATGTATCCTAGTGTATTTCATTTTGACAGTCGAATGCAAAATCGGTCATAAAAATTAATTTTCAAAAATCTTTTTTTTCAGTGTAGAGGTAGCCAGACCAATTCGCAAGGAATTATTTTTCTATCACAGGGTTCTAGACGTAAAATGTTATGTATTCTAGCATATTTCATCGTGGCAGTCGAATGCGAAATTTTACAAAAACATTCATTTTCAAAATTCCCTTTTTTCAGTGTAGAAGTAGCCAGACCAATTCGCAAGGAATAATTTTGATATCACACCTAGGTATCTAGACTTGAAATATAATTTACTTCTATATATTTCATCGTGATAGTCGGATGCGAAATGTAATGTAAACCAGCATATTTCATCTTGAGACAGTTGTATGGGACATGAGTCAAAATATTTTTTTTTACTTTTTATCCGCTTCCTTTTCACTGGACCAATTCGCAATACTATATTTTGCTATATAATGTATCCTACCATATTTGAAAGAGAAACAGTTTTCGTTTATATTTTAGTTTTTACTCATCACAGCATTAGCTAGCAGCTAAACAACGATCATTTTGTTCACTATCAACCAAAAATCAAATCACTGAAATCACGGCCGCCACTGGTCAATCGGAAATGTTCGGAAATTTTGGCAGCCAGCTTTGTCAGCTGACTTCACACTGGTAGCTGCCAAAACTGAAAGCTTGGAAACGTATAAGGTCTTTACTCCAAACCCCATAATCCATCGTACACAAACTGCATGGTAATGCATCTTATAGTCTAGCACCATAATATTCATAATAAACAAATCCGTAAGGTTGTTATTTCATTTGTTAATAACATTTTAATATTTTATTTTCAATAACAATAACAAAACAGATTGTCAAATGCTTTCCTCTTCCTCTCTGTATTTTTTGAGCCTTGCTTGCTAGTGGTGCACTTGTCCAGCATTACGTGATTGCAAATGGAGGCTTCGTCCCTTCCTTGCCTGTTTGGTTGTACTTCTTGTGAGCTAGAATATTACTTAGTGGACAGAGAGCACACAAAGGATTGACTTTCCTTGTGTGCTCTCTCTATCGCCCTAGTCTTTACGCATCTTTTAAATCTGGCCACAACTTGCGCATGAAATATATCAGTTTTAACCTCTCACACTGGCTCAGTTCATATCTTTTATCTCGGTTCCACGTAATCTGGGAAAGTTCATCACAATTTTCATTAAATTTTCAATATCAAATTGAGATTAGACTGGAATTAATTGTGGTCAGTTGCATGTATGACTGTTTTGTTTCTATTAGGAATTCAACATTAGATGCCAGCGATGAGGAGGCGAAAGGTCGAACCACCATAAAACAGAATATTCACTATATATTTGGTGCAAATTTCAATTAGTAATCTGTTCCCAGTCGGCACAACGTACACGAAAGTGGTGGTTCACAAGAGCCGGTAAGATGTACTGGATAAAATGAGGCGAAAGGATCGGCTGCAGCACGTTACATTGCCCCCTTCGTCCCGAAATCTTACCATTGGAGTGTGTTGATACTTGCATGATTTACCATATATACATCGTGAAGTTTAATCAGAAGGAGCACTCCACAGTCTTCATGTTCGGTCGAGGAAGATGGTTACAATACAACACTCCTAAATCTTAAATATATGATCTTCAACATTATTGTCATAACTATCCAATCCAGCCCATCGATCCTACAGGACAATTTTGGGGCTGCCAGATCCACAAGATTCCGGTTCACCATCTTATCTTTCACTTTAGTAAGACTCTTTCAGACACCTTTATCAGACCTTTTTTCTAGAGAATGCTTTTTGGTAACCAGTAAAGTTAGTAGATATTTCTCTGGTCCTTCTTCAACTGTAGCAAGCCTCAAACTGATGGATTGTGTTCCCGTAGTGTATCGAGTTTAGCAATTTTTTTTATATAGAGACCACCATAGCGATGCCCCTGGACAATCGGAGATCTTCTGCCACACACTGAGCCAGCGCATAAATAGTCGTCTCCTTGAAAATGTATCGTGACTCTTCTCGCGTTATCCCGTGAAGAACTTTCTGTCCATTTGAGTACAAGAGCATGATCTTCTGGAACGTCATCTCATATCCGATGGCCTGAGAGTGCAAACTTGGTCGTGATTTCAGGTGTAAGGAGCCAACCTATTGAAATGGATAACCCTAGGTTTCCCTAGGGGTGGCTTCTAGATTCGGTAGACGCGGTCACTTACTATTTTCACGATTTTAAACGGACCAACTCACGAGTTCCGCAATGTCTCCAAATGGTCTCCACGACAGGACTTCTGCATTCTAATATAGCTATTTTCCACTCTCCACTCGATGTTCTATCTCGAAGTCAAATTTCTAAAGTCTCTCGATCCAACGTGCTACTTGACCCTCGGGGTTCTTGATATGCGAAAGACATCCATATATTTCTCCTTTGAATACTGTCAACAGTTCCCGTCTGTTGATACAGTACTAGCGCTTTGGTTTACTAATGGTCTTGCTGAAATAATCATTGACCTTCTCTTGCCTATTCTGGATCTGAGAAAGGACAGCTCGAAGTTTCACGTTGCTAGTGACCGTGTCCAAAATGACTCGTGAATTTGGTAGGCACTAGCTAAAAACAGGTGCTGCTTTGATCAAGGCTCCTGAACAAGTCTCGGCATTCCTAGGATCAATTGTTAAAATTGGTTTGTGTGTTAAAATTTTTTTTTCGTTAATCAGCCGTCGTTTCCTTACGAGCGGCAGCCCTCAGATGTCGAAACTTGTGCGAGCCAAGGATTAACGAGGTTTGATGAACAACTCAATTTTTTTGGTATTAGTTATGTATTTTTTGGAAAAACTGTTATTTTTCGGAGGTAACCCCTCAAAAGCAGAGCTTGTGCGAGTAAGGGAAATCTTGGACCCACAGTTTAAATAAAAGTTCAATTCGAAGCAATTCTCAGCTCCGTGACAGGTGTCCGGGTATCAAAACCGGGCTGCCTGGGTGAAAGATAAACGCTTTAACACCACGACCACTTCGCTGTATTGAGTAGGTATCCAGTCACAAAGTCACAATAGCTTGATATGGAAATCCAGTTTTTTGTAGCTTTGTGAAACAACATTTGATGGTAGTGCTCTTTTTATTTTATTCAAAGTTTGTGATTTATTCCTATACTTCTTGTTGGTTCTTATTTTGGCTGGATTTTGGTCAAATTTCAAAGAGCGTCATGTAAAGTCACAACTTGACGTTTCCTTTGGTACTTTCCGATATACAGGTTTCAGAGGGACATAAAAAGAAATTATTTTCTTGCATCGAGAACCTTTCATGATACCATCAAAATGTATTACAATTTTTTTGTTATGAAAATATATCAAATTGCCAATGGAAGGTGCATTTCCAGAAGTACTAATGCCACATGTTGTCTTCCGGTTCTTGTTTATTGAAACAGAATGCATAAGTACCGTAACCAAAAATATTTTAAAATTGGCACACCTTCACCAGAATGAAAACTGATGTAAATTGTGAGAATGACTCCGTACATAACTGGTTTCCCACTTACCACACTTTTATTGTAAACATTCCTTAGATTTACATGTAAAATGAATTGAAATTGTTAGTTATAATCAAATAAATGAATATTTTGGAACCTTTGGGTGAATACAATTCAAGAAATAGAAACTACCCCAACATCAAAACTACGTCACAATCACACTCGAAGCGCATTTCGCCAATATTAGCATCGTCAGGGAGCTAAATGAAGCTAAGATGCTAACTTTGTTGGTGATATGCGCGTCTAGTGTGATTGTGACGTAGTTTTGGTGTTTGGGTAGTTTATATTTTTCAAAATATTGTTATAAGCAGGGACCCGGACCCAAATGAAATATCGGTTCCGGTTCGGGTCCAAGGGAAATTGAAAATTTCGGTTCCGATTCAGTTACGGTTCTCAGAATATTATTTCGGTTCGGTTTTGACAAATTTTTTCGGTCCAAACGGTTCTTTTCGGTACGTTTCCTATATATGTTTGGAATTCAGTAATATATGCGGAAACTAGTATTTAACAGCTTTTTTCTACTCCGATAACTATAATGGCATTTTTTTTTGAACTCATATATAACATAGCATCGTTATTTTACGCCCTATATTTCCAAATTATGTGTATCTATATCCAAACAAAACTGCTGCTTCAGCAATGGAAATGGATAAGACCAGTGACTCCAGTGCAAAGAGGCAAAGAGTACACGTTGTCTTTGCTCCAGTGAGTGGCAGTGACCTTATTTAACGCGCCAAGACGACCAAAACATGTAAAAAATGTAAAAAATAAAATCTTTCCACAAAAGAAGCCAGTTCACTATATAGACTACCTAAGCGTGACGTCAAAGTGGGTGAAACTTGGTAAACCTTTCCAAACATTGAAATTCTTTTTTTCGGCAAAAGGTTTCAACTAACTGAGTCTTTATTGAAAATAATATAGATTATCCTTATTCCCGACGGAATTATGCAAAATCATCAAATCAATAATTTCTTATGGGGTTTTAACACGTATTACCAGTTTGTTTGGAAAGGTTTTATAAGCTCCGCCCACTTGTGACGTCAGGACATAGGTAGTCTATTCTCACTGAAATGAAATTATAATATGATCATATCATAATTTCATTTCAGTGTCTATTCTGCGTTGTTTTGCTGTGATTCTGCTTGTCACTTGTCATTCTATGGATATCGAAGGAAACGTGTACATTCTGTGACATCCACAGAACTTAAACATACGATTAAACATACGATTAACATACGATTAAACTATGTTTAAGTTCTGTGGTGACATCTCACATTTCATCAATGATTGACTTCGGATAGAACCGGAATTAAACGAAAAAACCGTTTTATTTTTTAAGGGTTTCGGTTCGGTACCACGAAATAATCGAATTTGAAATATGGGTTCGGTTTCGGTTCCGGTCCACGAAAAAATATCGGTTTCGTTATGGTTTTCGGTTCAAAACGGTTCCGGTCCGGGTCCCTGGTTATAAGCTCATTCAACACTCACAGCGATTCTCAATTAATTCACATCATATTATCAATTATTATTTTTTAGAATTTTATAGAAGTTCTCATATCATTTCGAGTGAACTTCCTGGTAACTTCAGTTATGCTCATACTAAATTGACTGTGAACTCGCAAAATACAAGTTTACTTTTTTTAAGTTGACGTTTAAGGAAGACGCCAACTTTGAGAAAATGATGGCAGTTAACTGTAAAGTTTACACTCGCAAAACAAAATTTGCAGCAGTTTGATATTATGTTTAGTGGTATATCTGGGGTGTCATCTATTCTCAGGAGAGTGTAACTGTCCTTCTCAGTCACGTTGTTCAGCTGATGGTTCAATAAATCCCTCTTTCCTAATATCATCGATTATTTTGTCAGCCTCTTCCTTGGCAAGGGAAAGTCTTCTAGCTGATTCTCGGATAGGATGGGCATATACCTGTATCAATCTTCTGTTGAACCACCTTCGTTCTACCCTCTTTTCTTGTCTGGTATCGAAAATGTCTTGGTACTTCGTGACTAAATCTTTCAGTTTGTGATGTTGAGCTGCTTTTTTTGTCTTTGAAAGTGGGAACGACCAACTTTTCCAAGTTGATGGCTCCGAATCATCGAGGAGACTGACGAACAGAGCACTCAAATTGTCACTGGAAGATTTTTTTTTAAACTACTTACACACAATGGATTTTTCGGAAGAAGGAATGCTTTAATTGCAATTCAAGATTATTCTATAGAACACATAGCCGTTTAACGTGTACGTGTGAAAAAACAGAGCTCGTGGAATCACTTGAGTAAAGGGTTCATACCCTCACGAATTTCGTAATTTTTCTGCGAATAAAATGACTGCGAGTCATGCCAGACCAATCGTTGATGCAGAACCATGTCGGCAGCCATTTTATTCGAAGAAATATTGCCGAATTCGCGACGGTATGAACGAGACTTAAGACTCCACGGACGGAGTGTTGATTACCGAAAGAGAGTGTTTTGGTGTCTAGAAGAAGAAGAAGCAAAAATCTTCTCATTAACCTGCAATTTGCGAATTGATCTAGGCAAATAATATTGAATTTGAATAGGACATAAATATGAATACCAAGATATCTATTGGCGTAGGCGAACTGAAAGTTTAAATAAGAGTCGTTAGTAATCATCACAGGTTTTACTACTCTAGGATTTTTTCAGGTCGGAACATTTTAACTACCAGATTAAAAACAGTGAAGATTATCCATGCACTTGAAGGATTCCAAGTTCTTTTTTGGCAGTAAAAGAATTTCCTTCATGAATTAGTGAACCAACCAAGAACCAAGGAGATATATGAAAGACTTCTTAGAAAATTAAAGGATGCCTGACATATAAACTCGAAAGCAAAACATTTGACTCAGCAGAGAATGTGTATTCACTCTGTTACAAATAAAGTTCAATATCCTATTGAAAAGCTTCAAATGATTGGATTGAACTGTATTGAAGTCATCATCTTGAGAATTTATTTAACACAAAAGAGTCAACAGAGAAAAGATTTTCATGACACAAAACAAAAATAATCAGTTCAAAATAAATTCATTGATTCGCAAGCGCACTGTAGGGTGATCAGTCGTTGCTTGGTTGAATGAGCAAAATTCGGGAAACCCGTTGGTTTTGAATATTTTTGGCATCTGTAAAGCTGAACAACATATTTTTATAAAGCACAATAATGATACTCCTGTTTTTATTTTCATGAATAGTTAGTGAGTCTTATTTTTCTCTCAATACCTCACTTTAATATTTCATTTTAGGATGAACTTGTACTTGAATACATTGTCTCAGGATAAACACCATACCCACTACCTATTCTCATTGTAAAAAGAGCCTTCGAAGGACTGGTGAATATGGAAACTTTTATACAGGGAATTTTCAGTTGAAGTAATTTTTCAGGTTGCCTGTGGAAACGATGGGCACAGGATAATTACAATGTGTCTGAATTTGAACAAATTGTTGAATAAATTATTCTAAATAAGTCTTTTTTTTTCGATTTAAATTTATGTGGAGAATTTTTTCACAGCAAACAATTATTATTTATGAAATTTTGCTATAGTTTTTTGAAATATAGGTAATTCACTAATGATTCAAACAATTTCTTTAGTTCGTTTACTTTCTGAGGCTGAGCAAAACAAACCATGTTGTTTTTTGTTTTGAAAGATATAGAAACTTTGAACTATGAGAATTTTTTGATGAATTTAGTTACAGATGAATGAATTAAATCATTAATACTGAAAGGAAATACTAAACTTATAGAAGGAAGAGAGGATAACACTTGCATCTTACGGTTCAAAACTAGCGCTGTTGAAGTTTTTCTATACCCAAACTACCATTTTCATGACTTACTCTTGGTTTTCAGTCATCAAGTAATCTTTCTACAGAAGTTTGTCAATTGGTTACTGAAACAAATTTTGAGGTGTTTCTTGTCTGAGAAAATTTCTTATTCACAATGTGAAAGAACAACTCATACAGTTCACAATTTAAAACTTTAATAATAATATAATTTCTTAATCAAGGGGTGCACATTGGTTGTGCACTAACAACAATATACAGAATACAATTTGAGGTGCTTCATTTTACTTGAGGTCTTGTTCTGCTCCCTCTCCTGTGGAGGAATTTCACAAGTAGATGTCACTGAATTTGGAAGATACTGAAATCAAATGAAAAAATTGAAAGTAATAATAATGTAAGTTAAAGAACGTTAATATATAAGGAGGTTCATCTCCAATAAAAGAAGGCTAGCCCACTAAATTTATTTAAAATGTGGTGTACCTGACGGTTGGGTGGAATAGGACAATGCAATTGTCACAGTTGAATACTATAAATTAACAAGAAGAGTTCAGATTTATGAACAAGTGAGAGTTGTTTCCTGCAAATACAAAAATCACTTTGTTGAACTTCCCAATATAGTAATCATTGAAAAATCTCACCATTTGGTGGGGTCGGAGAAAGCGTTAGACTCTAAGACTGATTTTATTTCAGATGACTTTGATATTTGTAAGTCTTAAATTTATGTGAATTACATGATGGAAACGAAATAGTATAATCATGAGTGTTGAGTACAAAATTTCATCCAACTCCTTTTGAAATGAAAAAAATTTAGGTTTCTAAGTTAAAAGCACAAATAAATTGAATTTTGTCACTACTTGGGAGTTGATACTGACACTATAATATGAAAAATACCTGTGCTCTAATGAAACAGGCAGTTGAATAAAAGCTACTGAAGTTTCAAAGCACACTTAAATTTGACATTTCATAGCAGTTAGATCAAAGTAATGAACATGCAAAAGACTGAAATGTGATAGAAAAAAAATTATTCTCCATCTCTCTAATATGGAGAGTTTTTGGGCCATATCATTTCCTTGAGTAGGACTAATCTTCTTGTTCTGTTGGATACTTTAGGGATAGTCTCTGATCAATTATGGTACAGTTTGAAATGTTTCAGTTGAAAAAAAACCAGCATTGGTTTGGTGCGCTACACTGAAACACCTTATAGAGGTAATTTTATAAGAGTGTCTCGTTGGTATCAAACAATATACAAAATATCAGAATATTAAATCACAAATGAGAGCAATCAATCAGGGGATTTTGTTGACTAACCTTGCACATCAAAGGAGGTTTGCATGGTCCAGAGTACATTGCCACAGAAACCAAGGAATCATTTGGATTTTCAGCTGCTTCAGAAGGAATATAGGCCAGAATGATTTTATTGCTTTGATGAATAGGCAAACCATCTACGTATAAGTCAAGGATATAATGCAATTCATCATATTTGTACTTTCCTGAAATTGTAATTGTGGCGAAACTGCTCAACTACTGAAATACCCCTGCTTAATGAATGCCTCCAAGCACAAGTAACTAACATAAGTGTGTAGGCCCAAAACATGTTGATAATGGTACATTTACCATTTCTTTTCACTGCCACCATTGGACCAACAATTCCAGCTTAAGCCTAAGTACCAGATTTCCAAACATTCGTGTTTGCTGAAAAAGACTATAAAGGTTTAACATAAAATTTTTAACAGGACAAAAAAAACACTCAGTCATTATATGTTATGGGCCATAACCTAACTCACTTCTGATCAGATTACTTGTGCAATTGCCATTTCTACATTTTATATTTCAATAGTTCACTACAAATATTCTCTCGCGGTAATCAATATTGTTTTTTTCCCAAATAACAAAAAATTTTCTTCAAAACAATAACTTCTTGTCATTTGGCAAGAGACAGATGACAAATTTCCCTTCAAAACCCCTTTCAAAAACCAGCTTCTCCGTACCGACCGTTAAGCCAAACTTGACGTAGTTCATAACAAAATCTGAAGTTGAAGTTGACGTTATTTCGGAAAATATGTACTGGTATATTTCGAATGTACCGGTTCATGCTTATACCGGTACAAAGATGTACCGGAGTCAAAGTTGACGATATATATATATATATATATATATATATATATATATATATATATATATATATATATATATATATATATATATATATATATATATATATATATGATGTTCGGAAAGGTTTCCGCGGTCAGAAATATGTACATTACTAAGTTCATGGGTTGAACCGCGTTGAGAGTTTATAACTCGACGTTTCGGCTCCTGCTTTGGAGCCATTTTCAAGAGTGTGACTGCGAGGCCTCTATCTGCCTACTCCTCGAGTCGTGGTCTTGAGATATATCAAGGTCTCAACCTGCCTACTCCTTGATCTCAAAAGACGATCCGATGTTGGTTGCACTGTAGTATTTATAGGTGGTTGGCTACCTGGAGGTGGGCGGGTCTTACGGGTTTTCTCGTTTGTCTTGTCTGCTGGTGCCTGCTGTGTAGTTGTAGTTAATGGGATAATAATTGATTGCGGATAAGTTTCACGTGGCCTGGTAATTACAGTTGGAAGAAGGGGCTTCCAAATGGGGTTCAATTTACGGCTATCATCTTTAATGTTCAGGCAATCAGGCCGTTTTTCGATTTCGATGGCTTCTCTGATAAAACGAGAAGTTCTTGAACGTACTGGGGCGATGGTTTTCGTTTTCTCGAAATCTATGGGGTGACCCGTTTGGATGAAATGAAGAGCTAATGCGGAGCTGGTGTCTCGATTTCTAACTGAAAGGGAATGTTGATAGGATCGAAAATGGATCTGTTTCGAAGTTTCTCCTATATAAGAGTGGGGGCAGATAGAACAGGGAATTTCGTAAATACCATGGTCTTCGTTGGGAATTTTGTCTTTTGTTGGTCTGATGAGGTGTGATAGTTTTTGTTCTGTGGTAAAGATGGTTTTGATATTTGCTTTTTTGAAAAGTCGACTGATTTTGTCCGTCACCCCTTTGATGTAAGGGAAGAAGACTTTGGATGGACGGTCTTCAACTTGTGGTTCGTTTTTGGTTACTAATGGTTTCTGAAGCTGTTTTTGGATGTTTCTGTCTATGTGGTCTGGTCTGTATCCGTTTTGTAGGAGAGCTTGTTTTACGTTGTGAAGTTCGGATTGTCTGTTGTGGTCGTCGGTTAGTCGGATGGAGCGAGATATCAGAGTATTTACGACTGAGTTGAGTTGTGAGGGATGATGGTGGGACTTGGAGTTGAGATATCGGTTGGTGTGGGTGGGTTTTCTATAAACCGTGTACGAGAAACCTTGTTGAGGATTTTTAGTGATTTGTACATCTAAGAATGGCAGAGTTGAATTGCTTTCTATCTCCATCGTGAAGCGAATGTAAGGGTGTACTTCGTTCAGATGGGTCAGGAAAGAATCCAGGGTATCTCTCCCGTGGGGCCAGATGACAAAAGTGTCATCAACGTATCGTAACCAGCAGGAAGGTTGAAGAGTGGCTGATGAAAGGGCTTTGGTTTCGAAATCTTCCATGAATATATTGGCAATCGCAGGTGAGAGAGGGGATCCCATAGGGGCACCTTTGATTTGCCTATAAAAAGAGTTTTGGAAGGTGAAGTATGTGTTGGACATACAATGTTTGATTAGAGTGAGGATGTCTTGTGATATGTCGTGCTTGTTTTGTAATATGGTGAGGGTCTCGTCAATAGGGATGTTGGTGAAAAGAGAGACGATGTCGAAGCTGACTAGGATGTCGGAGTTAGATATGTTGAATTCCTTAATTCGATTGATGAAGTGGTAGGAGTTTTTCACGTGGGATTCGGATATTTCAACTATAGGTTGAAGAATGTTAGAAAGATGTTTCGCTAAGCGTTGGGTTGGGCAGTTGAATGCACTGACAATGGGTCAACTCCTACCACTTCATCAATCGAATTAAGGAATTCAACATATCTAACTCCGACATCCTAGTCAGCTTCGACATCGTCTCTCTTTTCACCAACATCCCTATTGACGAGACCCTCACCATATTACAAAACAAGCACGACATATCACAAGACATCCTCACTCTAATCAAACATTGTATGTCCAACACATACTTCACCTTCCAAAACTCTTTTTATAGGCAAATCAAAGGTGCCCCTATGGGATCCCCTCTCTCACCTGCGATTGCCAATATATTCATGGAAGATTTCGAAACCAAAGCCCTTTCATCAGCCACTCTTCAACCTTCCTGCTGGTTACGATACGTTGATGACACTTTTGTCATCTGGCCCCACGGGAGAGATACCCTGGATTCTTTCCTGACCCATCTGAACGAAGTACACCCTTACATTCGCTTCACGATGGAGATAGAAAGCAATTCAACTCTGCCATTCTTAGATGTACAAATCACTAAAAATCCTCAACAAGGTTTCTCGTACACGGTTTATAGAAAACCCACCCACACCAACCGATATCTCAACTCCAAGTCCCACCATCATCCCTCACAACTCAACTCAGTCGTAAATACTCTGATATCTCGCTCCATCCGACTAACCGACGACCACAACAGACAATCCGAACTTCACAACGTAAAACAAGCTCTCCTACAAAACGGATACAGACCAGACCACATAGACAGAAACATCCAAAAACAGCTTCAGAAACCATTATTAACCAAAAACGAACCACAAGTTGAAGACCGTCCATCCAAAGTCTTCTTCCCTTACATCAAAGGGGTGACGGACAAAATCAGTCGACTTTTCAAAAAAGCAAATATCAAAACCATCTTTACCACAGAACAAAAACTATCACACCTCATCAGACCAACAAAAGACAAAATTCCCAACGAAGACCATGGTATTTACGAAATTCCCTGTTCTATCTGCCCCCACTCTTATATAGGAGAAACTTCGAAACAGATCCATTTTCGATCCTATCAACATTCCCTTTCAGTTAGAAATCGAGACACCAGCTCCGCATTAGCTCTTCATTTCATCCAAACGGGTCACCCCATAGATTTCGAGAAAACGAAAACCATCGCCCCAGTACGTTCAAGAACTTCTCGTTTTATCAGAGAAGCCATCGAAATCGAAAAACGGCCTGATTGCCTGAACATTAAAGATGATAGCCGTAAATTGAACCCCATTTGGAAGCCCCTTCTTCCAACTGTAATTACCAGGCCACGTGAAACTTATCCGCAATCAATTATTATCCCATTAACTACAACTACACAGCAGGCACCAGCAGACAAGACAAACGAGAAAACCCGTAAGACCCGCCCACCTCCAGGTAGCCAACCACCTATAAATACTACAGTGCAACCAACATCGGATCGTCTTTTGAGATCAAGGAGTAGGCAGGTTGAGACCTTGATATCTCTCAAGACCACGACTCGAGGAGTAGGCAGATAGAGGCCTCGCAGTCACACTCTTGAAAATGGCTCCAAAGCAGGAGCCGAAACGTCGAGTTATAAACTCTCAACGCGGTTCAACCCATGAACTTAGTAATGTACATATATATATATATATATATATATATTATAATATTAAGGTATAGGTATATTATATATATTTGCAAATTCTCTTCTGTTATGGCATTTTTTCATTTTATGGGTTAGTAATTCCATCGATGAGTGTTGAAAGGTCAATGTCACTTTCCGTTCTATAACTCTCATTAGGTTTGGAAGTCATGCAAAAGAGGTATGAGACCTTAGAAATATTGTTGTATATTTAAACTCTAATTCACTCTAAAATAATTTATTTAACGAAATACAATGATTCACAATACTCTAATTCATATAACGATCACTCTACTATTTATATTCGACTTTCACTTCACTGACTGACCGTCTGTCTGCTGCGTCGTTCTTTTTATATTCACTGTTGACTTCTCCGAATGCTCTAGAATTTTCCATCGAATCGTCCAGATTCATCGAATCGTCCAGATTCGAATTTTCTAGAATCTCTTCTCTCAGACTATTGGAATTTTCTAGCAGCTTTTCTTCCAGAGTTTTCGAATTTTCTAGGAGTTTTTCTTGAAGTTTTTCTTCCAAATTCCTCGAACTTCCTTGAAATTCTTCTTCCAGACTATTCGAATTTTCTAGCAGCTTTTCTTCCAGAGTTTTCGAATTTTCTATAAATGTCTTGGTACTTTTCGACTAATTTTCTGAATCTGGGCTGTTGAGCTGGTTCAATGCCCTTGGAAGAGAGGGTAACCAATTTTTCCAATTCCGCTGTCAGGTTGTTGTCTTGACTAATAGTACCGTTTACACTCCTGATCACAGAGGAAATTGACGAGCAGTGCCCCAAAACAGTTCCTTTTTTCAAGGTCACTGGGTAATAATTGACATTCATTACCCTTACTGGCACAAATTTATCAGCACGCAACAAAGTCTTGCCTAGTGCAATCCCTCGTCCAATTTTCTCATCATGAAGCTTGGGCTCGAACATCACCACGTTTCCATCGCTCGCACTTCCGTCCAAGCGAGCCTCCAGTATGGTCTCAGCCCTCTCGGGTACACTTCACAGAACTCATACTTATAATAAGTATGAGTTCTGTGGTACACTTACATCTTCAGCCAGCAGAACACGAATCATCTCCTCACTTCTTCCATGTAGCACCAGCTCCTCTCCGTTCACACGTAGGACGCCATCTTTGAAGTTCAATTCAAACCCTCTGGAATTCATGATGTCCATTCCAATAATGGCGTCGTCCTCAATGTCCGCTACTAATGCCCGATGTTTCACTTTTGTGCTGCCTAGAATCAGTTCAATCGGTAGCTCACCATGTACAGTGGCCGGCTCCCCTGTTGCTGTGCGTAGCTTCCAGGATGATGGTTCCATATTCTGTCTGATGTCTCAGTAAAAGCAGGCCCAAGGATTGTCCTACTCGCACCTGTATCCAGCAGCATTGCGCAAGGCTTGTTGTTGATGAAACCGTCTACGAAGGCTCCTTTGTTCTGTCGTTGGAGGACAGCGACATATGTGTTGTTCACCGGGGATTTCTGAGTATAGGCCGACGATTGCCCCTTCTCAACAACCTTCGTTGGTCTCGACCTCTTGAGGGTTGGACATTGACTACGCACGTGTCCAAGTTTCCTACAGTTCCGGCATCTCACTAGTCTTCTCTCAGGCAACATCTCCTTCACGATCTTCCTTATGGCAGCTTCCAGGTTAGTAGGCTCCTGTGGGTCTTCTTCAATAACTCGGACTTTACTCTAGCTTCTGCAGGATTGCTTCGCCGCCTCTTATTCCAAAGCGCGTGCCAGTGCATCCACGAGATGTGTTGGACGAGCTAGTGTCAATGCTTGTCTGGTTTCCTGGTCACGAAGTCCATCTAAGAAGGCCTGAACTACTAGTCGCTCCATTACCTTTTCCGGTGTAGCTGGGTTTGCAAGGCGAACCAAGCGTGCAATGTCGGCTTCAAATTCCTGTAGGGACTCGATTGATTTCTGGCAGCGGTTTTTGAGCTGTGAGTGGTATACATGTTCTAGATGGGTCTGTCCATACCGTAATTCGAGATGTTTAATCAGCTGCTCGTAGTCCTCTTTTTCTTGTGCCGTGAGGGTTTGTAAGATATTTGTTGCTTCTCCACGCAACGCCAGTGTTAATGCTACAGCTCTATCTACTGCATTCCATCCATTCGCCTTTGCTGCAGCTTCAAACTGTCGGCGGTAATTTGCCCATGGTGTTTTTCCACCAAACTGAGGTGGTTTCATAGAGAGTTTCCCTGTTTCCGAACTGATCTTCACATTTTTCAAACCCTTTTGAACATCATCTAAGTTCAAACTCAGTTCCAGCATTGAATTTTTATTGACAGATTCTGTGGTGTGGGTAGTGTCATTCTGGTTTTCCAACTTACTGATTTTCTCCTTCAATTTATTGATTTCTCCCTCTGATTTCATCGCTGATTTTTTTCTTCAATTTTCCGATCTCTTCCTCGATTTCATCTTTGATTTTATCCATATCTGTCTCGACAGTCCCCATTCTTTCTTCTAATCGGTTTGCCACGCCAAAAAGTTCTTCTTTCATGCTCTTCGAGTTTTCTAGAAGCTGTTCCCTCAAACCCTTCGAATTTTCTGAATCCCTTCTCTCAGACTATTGGAATTTTCTAGCAGCTCTTCTTCCAGATTTTTCGAATTTTCTAGGAGTTTTTCTTAAAGTTTTTCGTCCAAATTCCTCGAACTTGAAATTCTTCTTTCAGACTATTCAAATTTTCTAGCAGCTTTTCTTCCAGAGTTTTCGAATTTTCTATAAGTTTCTCTTCAATGATTCTTTAATTCTGTTGTAGCTCTTCTTTCATTGATTCGAATTTTCGTCGAGTTTATTCATTATGGAACCCAAATCAATTCCAGAAACATCGAATAAAAATGTTTCTGGTTCCTCGCCCTCCTGGATTAATCCCTCAGAAAGTCTTGCCTAAAGCACGGCCTTTTTACCACTTGTATCAAGTTCCCTCTCCTCCAGTTCTTGCTTCAATTCCGCAACCTTCAATTCAACCAGGCGAACTTTCCTTGAACACATTTTGTCTTAGTCTATGTCTCACAGTCTATTTCGCAGGTCACCAGTCTATTATTATTATTATTGTCTATTTCACAGTCCATTCTACGGCCACTTATCTATTATTATTATTATTATTGTCTATTTCACACGCGAGAAGTGTATCAGTTTATACTTCGTTAATGTCTATTTTTCGCGAAAACAATTGTCTGAAATACCAAACTGTCTACTAACACGAACACTATTTATCTTTAGAAATCGCACTTCTAACACCAACTGTTGTATATTTAAACTCTAATTCACTCTGAAATAATTTATTTAACGAAATACAATGATTCACAATACTCTAATTTATATAACGATTACTCTACTATTTATATTCGACTTTCACTTCACTGACTGACCGTCTGTCTGCTGCGTCGTTCTTTTTATATTCACTGTTGATTTCTCCGAATGCTCTAGAATTTTCCATCGAATCGTCCAGATTCTTCTCGGTGCATAGCGTATCGAAGGTCATATGCGGCCTGCGTGAGTGTTCAGGCCCGGCATCGCCCACAGCCTCGCCACAATATAATTATATTTCTATGTGTGGCACCCAAATTATTCATCCTCCAATAATACACAAAGGAACTTAACAGTACCACAAAGTTAATCAAAAGCGTTTCCCAGATTGTATTGTTCAATATGAAGAAATTGCACTTTTTCTCATCCTCCTGATACCTACTCATGAACATGGTAAATTGTACAGAGTAAACAGTCAGTTTCTGAGGCAAGCATAAGTGCAATTTTTTATATATTACCTATAATACGAATACCACTTTATCTAAAAGCACCCAAATTCCATTTTAGGATTTCAATCATAATCCATAAGGTGGATATGTACAAGTAGAATTGTCTATTACCCAAGTCATGTTGAATGTGAACAAACTTGTATAGATTTTCTATTATTATTATTTAGTTTTCAGATGGTGGATTGAAAACTCATAAAATCTGTCAAGAAACTTTGAATTTGAAGAAGTTGAATAGAAAGCAAGGTGTGATGAAATATTGCTGCATTGAAAACTTGTATCGGGGAATAGGAAAGAAACAAAGTTGTTGCTTAAAGTTTATTCGAAAAAACAAATTTGAAATTGTTAAAAATATAATGTAAAAGTATTGTAAGATATGTCTTGATAATTGTGTGGTGCATTTGCTTTTCAACTGTAAGAAAACTGTAAAACTTACAGCAGCACAAGGCTCAATCGTGAGTTTGTACACATTCATTCAAAATAACGATTCTTTATAGCAATGCGACATAATTTCTATCTCCTATATTTGATGCAAGCCTTGTGTTACCAATTTTGGTTACAACACAAATAATATTAATATAAGAAATAGGTAAATGTTGTAATCATAATCATGGGCCGGGGTAGTTGGCTGGTAGAGTGTTTGTCTCTCAAGCGTATAGGGTCGTGGGTTCGATTCCCAGCTTGGTCACCGGTCTCGTGCATGGCATCACACGTTAAAGGTAAGGTGCGTCTTCTCTAGCTCGCACAAGTATTTCGAATACTTCTGAGGATTGCACGTAGGAGTGCAACAGGTTGACGGAATTAACAACTTTAACAATAAAAAAAATGTATTAACCTAAGTTAAAGCTATATAGTCTGCTATTAAACTCTTCTCTTCAAAAAATTAATGATATTTAAACTTATTTGAGTTATTAATAAATTGCTACACAATTACAATTTCACATGCTATAAAGAAAATGCCAAAAGCTAGGTGGATCTGGCAGCCTTAACAGCTCAACATAATATTGAAAATTTTGAGATTCTTCAACCAAGAAAATTGTGCTCTTACACTACTGCTTTTCTGGTCCACTAGCTATCAATAACAAAATATAAAAATTGGACTACTCCAGATCATTTGTGAAGAGAACAAATCAACATCCAAATGATTATGAATATTATGATCGCAGATATCCAAAGAATGCTTATTGTTAAAATTAGTGGTAATACATTTGTTATCAAGAGTATATTTTCATCATTCTCAGATATTCACAAATCTACTGCATTCCATCCATTCGCCTTTGCTGCAGCTTCAAACTGTCGGCGGTAATTTGCCCATGGTGTTTTTCCACCAAACTGAGGTGGTTTCATAGAGAGTTTTCCTGTTTCCGAACTGATCTTCACATTTTTCAAACCCTTTTGAACATCATCTAAGTTCAAACTCAGTTCCAGCATTGAATTTTTATTGACAGATTCTGTGGTGTGGGTAGTGTCATTCTGGTTTTCCAACTTACTGATTTTCTCCTTCAATTTATTGATTTCTCCCTCTGATTTCATCGCTGATTTTTTTCTTCAATTTTCCGATCTCTTCCTCGATTTCATCTTTGATTTTATCCATATCTGTCTCGACAGTCCCCATTCTTTCTTCTAATCGGTTTGCCACGCCAAAAAGTTCTTCTTTCATGCTCTTCGAGTTTTCTAGAAGCTGTTCCCTCAAACCCTTCGAATTTTCTGAATCCCTTCTCTCAGACTATTGGAATTTTCTAGCAGCTCTTCTTCCAGATTTTTCGAATTTTCTAGGAGTTTTTCTTAAAGTTTTTCGTCCAAATTCCTCGAACTTGAAATTCTTCTTTCAGACTATTCAAATTTTCTAGCAGCTTTTCAATGATTCTTTAATTCTGTTGTAGCTCTTCTTTCATTGATTCGAATTTTCGTCGAGTTTATTCATTATGGAACCCAAATCAATTCCAGAAACATCGAATAAAAATGTTTCTGGTTCCTCGCCCTCCTGGATTAATCCCTCAGAAAGTCTTGCCTAAAGCACGGCCTTTTTACCACTTGTATCAAGTTCCCTCTCCTCCAGTTCTTGCTTCAATTCCGCAACCTTCAATTCAACCAGGCGAACTTTCCTTGAACACATTTTGTCTTAGTCTATGTCTCACAGTCTATTTCGCAGGTCACCAGTCTATTATTATTATTATTGTCTATTTCACAGTCCATTCTACGGCCACTTATCTATTATTATTATTATTATTGTCTATTTCACACGCGAGAAGTGTATCAGTTTATACTTCGTTAATGTCTATTTTTCGCGAAAACAATTGTCTGAAATACCAAACTGTCTACTAACACGAACACTATTTATCTTTAGAAATCGCACTTCTAACACCAACTGTTGTATATTTAAACTCTAATTCACTCTGAAATAATTTATTTAACGAAATACAATGATTCACAATACTCTAATTTATATAACGATTACTCTACTATTTATATTCGACTTTCACTTCACTGACTGACCGTCTGTCTGCTGCGTCGTTCTTTTTATATTCACTGTTGATTTCTCCGAATGCTCTAGAATTTTCCATCGAATCGTCCAGATTCTTCTCGGTGCATAGCGTATCGAAGGTCATATGCGGCCTGCGTGAGTGTTCAGGCCCGGCATCGCCCACAGCCTCGCCACAATATAATTATATTTCTATGTGTGGCACCCAAATTATTCATCCTCCAATAATACACAAAGGAACTTAACAGTACCACAAAGTTAATCAAAAGCGTTTCCCAGATTGTATTGTTCAATATGAAGAAATTGCACTTTTTCTCATCCTCCTGATACCTACTCATGAACATGGTAAATTGTACAGAGTAAACAGTCAGTTTCTGAGGCAAGCATAAGTGCAATTTTTTATATATTACCTATAATACGAATACCACTTTATCTAAAAGCACCCAAATTCCATTTTAGGATTTCAATCATAATCCATAAGGTGGATATGTACAAGTAGAATTGTCTATTACCCAAGTCATGTTGAATGTGAACAAACTTGTATAGATTTTCTATTATTATTATTTAGTTTTCAGATGGTGGATTGAAAACTCATAAAATCTGTCAAGAAACTTTGAATTTGAAGAAGTTGAATAGAAAGCAAGGTGTGATGAAATATTGCTGCATTGAAAACTTGTATCGGGGAATAGGAAAGAAACAAAGTTGTTGCTTAAAGTTTATTCGAAAAAACAAATTTGAAATTGTTAAAAATATAATGTAAAAGTATTGTAAGATATGTCTTGATAATTGTGTGGTGCATTTGCTTTTCAACTGTAAGAAAACTGTAAAACTTACAGCAGCACAAGGCTCAATCGTGAGTTTGTACACATTCATTCAAAATAACGATTCTTTATAGCAATGCGACATAATTTCTATCTCCTATATTTGATGCAAGCCTTGTGTTACCAATTTTGGTTACAACACAAATAATATTAATATAAGAAATAGGTAAATGTTGTAATCATAATCATGGGCCGGGGTAGTTGGCTGGTAGAGTGTTTGTCTCTCAAGCGTATAGGGTCGTGGGTTCGATTCCCAGCTTGGTCACCGGTCTCGTGCATGGCATCACACGTTAAAGGTAAGGTGCGTCTTCTCTAGCTCGCACAAGTATTTCGAATACTTCTGAGGATTGCACGTAGGAGTGCAACAGGTTGACGGAATTAACAACTTTAACAATAAAAAAAATGTATTAACCTAAGTTAAAGCTATATAGTCTGCTATTAAACTCTTCTCTTCAAAAAATTAATGATATTTAAACTTATTTGAGTTATTAATAAATTGCTACACAATTACAATTTCACATGCTATAAAGAAAATGCCAAAAGCTAGGTGGATCTGGCAGCCTTAACAGCTCAACATAATATTGAAAATTTTGAGATTCTTCAACCAAGAAAATTGTGCTCTTACACTACTGCTTTTCTGGTCCACTAGCTATCAATAACAAAATATAAAAATTGGACTACTCCAGATCATTTGTGAAGAGAACAAATCAACATCCAAATGATTATGAATATTATGATCGCAGATATCCAAAGAATGCTTATTGTTAAAATTAGTGGTAATACATTTGTTATCAAGAGTATATTTTCATCATTCTCAGATATTCACAAATCACGTTATCACCTCAAAAAATAAATATTGTTGTGGAAAGATAGACCCATCAAATATGATTATCTAATGTAATGCCATAAAAATAAAGGAGTAATGCTTATTTTATTTAAAAAATAACTGCATTAAATAACATATTACAAAAACAGACAGCAAACTACCCTCGAATACTTTTTAACATATATAATTTTGATGGCATTTTCTAGGTACATTTCATTTAACATTGACTGCAAACATTTGTTCAACTGAAACTGGTGCTTCGCACACAATTTGTCATTTAATTGCATACTGTTACCAATATATATTGTAATATAATAATGATTTTTATATTTTGTTTTTATTTTTGTATTTTATGATTTTGTAGAAAAAGTAGATAATGTTAGAAAAGTAGAAATGTAGAAAATGATATATAATTTTGGAAATGACTTATATTGAAATGAAATGTTGTATTTTGCCTAGCAATAATAATGATATAAAATAAAATTGTATTTTTGTGATTTTTTTTTGTCAATAAATTATCTACTATAGTTGAAAATAATAATAAACAGTATTATTATTACTGTTCAGATTTGAGATTTGTTAGTTGTAGAAATTAGATCAGAAAAATCACTTTCGTGGATAAATTGTAGTATACAATATTGAAATTTCAGATTGCCCTTGCTAAATACTTACTCTTTCTTGTAGATTTTACCTTTTTCTTACTTTTTCAGGTCCCTAGCTGCTTCAAATCGGTACGCCACATGAAAAACTCCTCATCTCAGGGTAGAATTCAGGAAAAGGAAAATTTTGAAATGTATCAAACAAATGCAATTGTAATGAACTTCCACTAAATAAATGTATTATGCAAATCAAAATCACTTTCTTTATTAAATTGAAATATGTCAGAGAAAATGCAAATACCATCAAAATTATTGTAGTCAGCTCTTACTCTACCTACCCCTAACCATTAGCTAACTTATTTCTAATGTGACAGAAAATCTGCAATGCAAAATGCAGAATATCAATAATATTCAGATTAACTTAACGTGATCGCAAATTTAGATACTTCCAAACTGCGATGCCTACTTCTTTTCATTATTTTCTTGCACTCTACTTGCCTTCACCTTGGTTTCGGCCGTGTGTAGGTCAAGAAATAATAAAAAAACTACTTTACTAATTACTATATACTAATTGAATAAAGTTCTGGAGGGTTAAAAGTTTTGGTGCACTATTGGGATGAAATTGTTTGTGATTGATAGAATAGAAGTTCGGGAGTGTAGAAAATCAGGTTATGGTGCACTTTGGTGGTGGAAAACTGTTGTTCTTATGAAAAGTTCGAAAATCTACCTTAATTTGGCTGCGAAAGGACCATTCCTGTAGCTGCTTTTCAGTTCAAGGATTTTCTATATACACAGGGTTTATGGTAAGTGGTTTTGCTTTACCTTTTTAGTCAATATTCGTTTGACAGCGTTCGTAAAGGTTTTCTGGCACAGTCTTGGGTTTTACTTGTGTATTTTATAATTTTTCTTCTCTCCCAAAGATAATTTCCACCGCTTCCTTTCTGCTACCTTGTTGATTCCTTTCATTGTCCTTTTTTCCTCGTTCCTAGGAGATTTTTCTTGAAATTTTCGAACATACTGGATCCACTTTCGCGATTCGCAGCACTAATTTTCACTTTCTTTTTAATATGCCTTATACTAATAATGAACAACATTATATCATAAATTCTTATCTATGATTGTCAACAATTTGGCTAGTTTTCTACATTTTCTTTATTTTTCTGAATTTTTGAAATGTTACTCCCATGACAAGTCATTTTTTGACATCTCAATTCCAACGTACTTTCTGTTTTACAGTGTCAAATAACTCAAATATGATATACAAAGTGATTTTATTTTAAATAGCAAGTTTTTCCCAAATTTATTTGAAAATCATTGTTTTTCAAAATTGTAAATTGAATTTGGATTTGTTTCTTGATTCTAATGAGTTAACTGTTGTTCAAAATTTATTATTTTAATTTTAGTGCTTTGAAAAATGGCATTCTTGAAAAGGTCATGTACTGTCCGTCGTCTTACGATTACTTTCATGTTTTGTCAGTATTTCTGTGTCGTTTGGTTTGGTAAAAAGTTTTTCTGATAAAATTTTGTTATAATTATGAAGTTTTCTATAATATGAAAGATATTGAGTAAAAAAAAAAATAAGTATTTGCTTGGGCTTTCTGATGAAATTTTGAGATAATAAAATTTTTATTTTGAAATTGTATTTTTCTATTTAGTTGATCTAATTTCATAACAATAGATAAATCATTTTGAAAAGTACATATTTGAAACTAAAAATTGAGTTAGTCAGTTGAAACTATGATAATAGTAATAATTAACGTTTTTCCACTACTAGCATTATTATTTTGATACCAAGAAATTATTTTCATGAGCAAGTGGTTGATATAACTTAATTTTTAAGGTTACTAATCAAAAACAAATAATAAAAAATAGTAAAAAAACAAATATACTTAATTATATCATTGGCAATGTACTTGGGAAAATGTGCCCTGTTAATCTCAATATATCTTCAAGCAAACAAATTTTTTTTAAAATGGTTTCATGAAATGATGCTCAATATATAATGGTTTTATGAAAAAGGTAATTGTTATGATACTTTGCTTCTAGAAAATGCTATATGATTCCTGAGAATTAAATCAATTTTAATTTTTTTTCCGGACGACAAAAAAAAATCGTAAACGTAGCAACCAGTAAATAATTATCATTTTAAAATAATTATTTGTTGAGTTACAATACGACTGGACTATTTCGAATAAGACATTGAAAAAGAATAATTACAAGCAGAAAATTATATTGTTGCTTCTGGGTGCTTATTGGCAAAGTGATATGTATGACAGCTCTCCAGAAATATGAATGCATTACAGTTCATTTCTCATACATAACTATCTATCATCAACAATTCAGTTATTCATGTTTAATGCAACTTTTGAATATAAACAGTCCATAGTCTTATTTCTTCCTTAAAATAAATATTGTCTTGTAAGATACAATATTATTTGCTTAGCAATATTTGTATATACCAAACTAGCCATTAGTGTGGTTGATTTTTAATGAGCCAATGTTTTCCGTAGAAAAAATTCCAGCAGTTTCTTCCTGGTCGCATTTCCAGATCTGGTTTCATGAAAAAGAAAAAAGAAAACAGTTAGGTACATTAACAATGATTCAAATTCTCCGATATAAATGAATATGATATACAGGGTGTCCGGTAAACCTTGTACAATATTGAATCAGGTGATAGACCAGGTCATTACTGTTCACCTCAGTAAAAATATTACCGTTTTCCAGATAATGGGCATTTTAAGAATATCTTGAAAATCGCTACCTAACCTTGGATTTTTGAGTGCCATGTATACAAATTGAGACAGATTCAAATATCTTTGCTGATGAAGATTACTGATGAGTGATGCTTTTAGACGTACAGAACAGTTTTTCAGAAAGTAGAAATATTTTTCAAGAAATGAGGGTAAAATAACAGATTTGAGTTTCATCAATTTTTTTAAAAAAAGTTTGACATTATTGTCTGAAAGAAACATAACCAATTGGAAGTGGACATTCATTTCAAAAGAATGCTCATTTTGTCCAGAATCTACTATGGTATTAAACAAACTATAGTTATTTTTGGAGGAAGTGATTTCCATTGAATTAGGCGTGGTTTTATTCTAGGCTTCCATCAACTTTCATACTTACGCCCAAAAATTATTTTATTTCGATTTAATCCAGATAAAATGTGGATATAATTATCAATAATAAAGAATAGACTGCTTGGTAGCATTGAATAGTATGTCAATAAAATTAACTTTTCATGTAATTAAGCCTAATATAATTATCGAAATGAAATGTGGATTATCCGACATGGCACCGATTAATACGAATTCATGTGATAAATGTCGCTATTGTCCAACATCCAGATTCCAACGAAGTTTCAGAGACCAACAGATATGCAGGGTGTAACCAAATAAGTGCAAAATTTTTTAGGAGGTGAATCCATGTCGAAAATTAAAAACTTTTAGAACTCCTGTTTTGTGTCCGTAGAAGCAATAGTTTCCTAATAAAAAAATGAAATACAGCATTGTGCATTAACGGATCTTCTGTGAATAGAATTGAAAAAATCTAGTAGGTGGCTGTCACATTTTGTTTGAACATCTTGCGACTTCTGTCGTAGTTTTTTAAAATTATTCCGCTTGTTTCATTTAGTGGTATTTAATTCTTTGTCATTCCGTACACATGTTATACTCCCTGAGAATATGCTCATATGCACTACATTTATGGTGAATGTGGAGGTAGTGCTACTGCTGCAGCAGCGCTTCATGCAGAACGATATCCGATTGCACAATGCCGCTCAGAGAATCGCTGATTTGGGGGCTATAACTTATAACGCATTTGAAAAGGTTCTTCTTGAAAAGATGTCGTCTCTGCGTACGAGTGGATGGAAAATAACATTTTTGTAATATTATTCAGTTCGATGTTGAATAATCGTTATTGTGGTTTATAGTGTATGTTGATTCAGAAAAACTTTGAATAAGTATTTACTTCTTTACATCTTATTGAATGCTTCTAAGTGGTTGATTCGTTATTACTCATAATTATTTCTCGATAGGATAAAAATAAAAGACATTACTGTCAAGGTCTAAACGAGTTGATTTTAGCTCAGAATAACATCACACTCTAATATAATCGAAATTCTACTCCTTCCAAAAATAATTATCGTATGTTTTAGACCATGGTAGTCTGGACAAAATGGGCATTCTTTTGTAATGAATATCCACTTCCACTTGGTTATGTTTTTTTCAAACGATAATGCTAAACTGTTGTTAAAAAAATTGGCGAAACTCAAATCTGGCATTTTACCATCAATTCTTGAAAAATTGTATCGTTTTCTGAAAAACTATCTTATACGTCTGAAAGCATCAATCATCAGTAATCTTCAGCAGCAAAGATATTTGAATTGGTCCCAATTTGTAGACATGGCACAAAAAAATCCAAGATGAGGTAGTGATTTTCCAGATATTTAAAAAATGCTCATTATCTCGAAAACGGTGAGATTTTTACTAAGGTGAAATTCCGATATTGTGAACAGTCATGACCTGGTCTTTTACCAGTTCCAATATTTGTACAAGGTTTACCGGACACCCTGTATATGGATAAGCATGACAAAAAAATACAAGACTTGACATGTGAGTATGGTTGGGGAGCTGATTCAATCATTTTATTGCTTTTTATGAAAAATGCATAAATATTCAATGTGAGAATTAAAATTACTTTGAAATAAAAAAAAACTGCCATGGATGAAATTGATTTCTTTTTCAACCGAATCCAAATACAATTATGACTTTAGAGAAGAATAATATTTTTCACACTAAAAATGATGCAGGAAAAGAACTCATTCAAAAATGTATTACATAGTCATGAGAAATAAGTGTTGTTTTCAGAAGACAAGCAAAACTGTCAGTCCATGGAAAAAATGGAAGTAATTCAACAATATTTTCAAATAGGTATTTTCTTCTTTCAAATTAGATTCTTGAAAATTAACCAACCAAGCAGTAACAAATACAACTTGGGATAATATTCCTATCACACGAACTGGCAAATTTTTTTCAATAATCTGAAAGATTTTATTCTACCCACTACATGTTCTCCATATTATATTCTTTTTATGTAATTCTTTTTGTCTCAATTTCCTCGACAGGTGTTAATTTATCACAGCCTTTCAAAAATGGTGGAATATTTAATGCTGTTTTTTTCTGATTGTCAAGTACTTTATGTGAAAACCTCTGTCAGCTAAAACTAAATTTAGTAAATCCATTCATTTGGACTTCTTTACCTATTCTTTATCCGATATGTAACCTTTGAACAAATCGGTAACAAAAGGTATAGCACCATTTGGAGTACACCCTTTTAATACTTTAAATGTAGCCTGAGGAATACAGATTGCTTTGGTGCTCAAAATTGCTTGGCACTTGACAATAAAATTCAGTGCAATCATTGATTACTCTAATATTCTTTGATCTTTTGAATTATATGGGCAAATGTTGCTTTATCAAATCTCTAGATGGGAACATCATAGGCTGAAGTATATTAAATATATATGTTTTCTCCAGCTGGTAAACCGGTTGAAAGGTTGAATCTATAATGTATATCTTCAATTAATGAACCAGTTCTTAATCTGATCAAAACTATAACGAGTTCTTCGAAAGGATTTTTTTCTTCAAAGGTCGATTAATCTTCGAATTTTTACATCCCCAATACTGTAAAGGCTCTATGTATTGCAAAAATAGGTTGCATTTGTCTGTTGTCAATGTTGTCATGAAGTTGACGGTTGACAGAATGTGAAAACACCGCTAATTTTAAACTAAGCCAATCCCAAATTCTTATTTCAAAACTAACCAATGGCTATTCACTTTCCCAATATCCAATCAGACTTTGGGCACAGATTAGTCTCTAATCTGTGCTTTGGGTCTCAAAACGAGCGCATGCGCCTTAAAAAATTGTCTAAATGAAAAGGTCTATGGTTTCTTTTTGGGCCTTCTAATGACTCGGGACGATAGACATCGATAATTCATAGTTTCTACTTTCTACATTCAAACTGATTTCCGAATTACATAAAGGACATGTAATTACTCTTAAAAATATATCAATTCTTATTAAAAAATTAATTAGTACTTTTTTGTTATAAACAATATTAGTATATTCGTTAAGCTTCAACAGCTTCAACATTTCTGAAGGTTTATTTAATAAATAATTGAAAAAGCAATTAAAGTCTTTATGCGCAAACTAAACATTTACTTTGAATTCGAAAAGAAGGCGGAAGCCGACGAAACACGAAGTATGACAATCACGTTATTCACGTTACAGATCGACAAGCGTAAGGATGCCTCTGAGATGCGCAAACGATAGAAAGCGTAAGTAGATGTACGACAAAGATCGACTAATGTTTAATAAGGCAGACCGATTGAGCTCCTACCCCACTCTAGGGTTTTGTCTACTGCGCAACCAATTCTCGGAGGCATCCTTACGCTTGCCGATCAGTACCACCATTATAAAAATTAAGATACCGGATATTTAGTGTAAACAATGAAAAATAGCAAGAAATTGTTACGATCCGAAGAAGAATTAATTTCTTGAAAAAATAATAGCTTTTCCACTAAAAGTGATAAAAACCAATAAATAAGAGTGTGTGTAATGTTTTTATCAGAAGAAGGACAAATTGATGTGTTTTCAATAACAGAAATTCGATCTGTCAAATGGTGAAATTTCTCAACAAAATTGCCCTATATCTTCGAAAATAGACGAGACCGCCAAAAATTTCATTTGGATTTTTTGTAAAACGGACCCAAATACGTAAGTTCCAAAAAAAAATTTGAAAAAAGTTTTACCTTAGGATAAAGTAAATTCTCTTTCACCCTAGATTTATTGGAGTGCATGGCTTTCATAAAATCGAGCGTTTAAACAAAAGTTCTAAGCAAATTGCTGAATCAGTGTGAAAAAACTGATCTGAACCATCCTATGTTTTATCTTTATTAAAGATATTTAAGGTGTTTTCTACTAGAATAACTAAATATATGACATCACTATTGTTTACTGCACTATAAATTATATAGAATCGGTAAGCTAGTATCATCAAACCAACTAACTGTACTCTTTGGTATCATTGCCTGTGGAAAAGGTATTGAACACAAACGCGAGTGTCATCTAGCGTGATTAGTTACAAACATGAATATTTGACGTCATTTCAATGCAGGTTTCTTCAAAAAAAACCTGATTTTAATGCTTTTCCATCGTTTTAATCAAGTTACGACATGACTTGGAGGCCAGATCACTGAAGTTACGACATGACTTGGATGCGAGATCATTGTCGCCATCTACATGTCGCATCCATTTGAATCCAATATAAATCCCATAAGATTGGCTATCTTACTTCTATATAAACAATGCTAGTATAGAAGCTGATTTTGGTAATAAGGAAACTACTCACCTTTGAAAGCATTGATTAGCGAAATCACGATTAAAATGCTGCACATGACCTGAACACTACATATCACATATTAAATTAGTTAATTTGAAATTTCTATTCTGATTTTTGCTTGAACAAGCTCGCTAAATACGTGTTAAAGAATATCACAACAAATAAAATTCAATGTTTCTTTCTTTCTTCCTTCCTTTTTTGAGCTCGGTTATATAACCATCTACTCAGTTCGCCTTGCTGCGAGAAATCCGTTCCCATCCGGCCTCTAACCGGCGTAGACAGCAAAGCTTTATCGGGGGGACACAGTAGTCTTGCTCTAGGCAATGCTGCATCCAATATTAATTTACACTTTTCAATTATGACATTTATAATTTTAGCTCTACCAAATTTTACCTATTTATACAAATAATCTAATTTATATACATTCCTGAGGATTTTTGAAAGTTATACCTGCGAATCCCAAGAGCCTGAAGAACATCAAGATTACAAACAACCTAATGGGGTCCCAAACTATTGGAATCAAAAGAAAGGATGATGATACTTCTTGTCCTATGCCATCTTATGAAATATGTTTTAAATCTTTCAAAACAGAAAATGGTCTGAAAATCCACAGTACCCGCATTCACCATTCATTGCCGATGTATTCACAGAACCAGTCAACCAATGATTCTGAAGAAAACCACGTTCAGGATAGAAGTGATCAACTTCACAATCGTTTAGCAAAATTAAAAAGAACAGCTTTTGTAATAAAGAGAATCCCGAAATCTGCAAGAATTTGTTGTGCCTTCGCTCTCAGTGATGCTATAGATGAATGTATCAAGACCAACTCAATAGAGTCTTGGGAAAAATTATTGTTTTTCAGTTACAAGAATCTTCAAATTCCCCAAAATAGTAAAGAGAGGAAAATATCCCTCTCAACTTTGATAAAGAAAAATATCAATGATTCCGTCTTGGCCATTCCGAAGATATACAGACCAAAGAGTGTTCCACTAAATTTCTTCCAAATTTAACAAGAAGTGTTATGAATAAGATTTCAGATGGGGACTTGTCATCAGCTATAAGAATCCTCAGCTCAAGTGATACGATTGCAAATTTTGACCTTTCAACATTTTCACAACTTAGGTCAAAACACCCAGCTGCTATTACATCTGAACCTCTCCAACATGATATTCTGAAATTTCAACCACTAGAAGTCAATAAATACAATGTTTTTGAGGCAGTGAAATGTTTTGCTACAATTTCTGCTGGTGGTATAGACACGCTCAGGCCATCTCATATACAAGATATGCTCAGTGAGAGTTCAGGTAGTGCAAGCGAAAAACTTTTAATTTCATTAACAGCATTATGCAACTTCATGCTGGCAGGCAGAGTGAAATCCTCAAATTTGTACAGTTTTATATGGAGCTTCTCTTTGTGCTTTGAAAAAGAAGGACGGGAGAATTCAACCCATAGCGGTTGGAATGTTTTATCGTCGCCTGGTCGCAAAATTAGCCTGTTTTAGTATAAAAGAAAAGCTGGGAGAAGTATTCCGTCCAACTCAATTTGGTTTTGGTACACCAGGGGGTTGCGAAGCCATTGCCCACGCTGCACGTCTATATGTTAATCAACACCCAGACCCAAAATCAAGAGTGTTTCTCAAACTAGACTTTAAAAATGCATTCAACATTTCTTGTTGAAGAAGGTAATTGATTCGATTCCAAATATTTTCCCATTCTTACATCAATGTTATAATTCTCCATCCTTTTTGAATTTTGGAGAAGAAATCCAAATGTCAGAGAGAGGAATCCAACAAGGAGACCCATTGGGTCCAGCACTTTTCTGCCTAGCTATCCATGAGTTGATCAATTCGATCAAGAGCGAGTTCAATGGGTGGTATCTTGACGATGGTTCAATAGGAGGAATGCAAGAGTTTTCGATGAGTTCAATTCCATTATACTGGGTGTGAAATTATTAGCAGAATCGGATCTTGTACTTCTTGGTGCACCTCTTACTGTCGAGTCTCTCGCATCTTGTATTGAATATAAAACAAACTCCCATTCACTGATATCATCACGGCTCAAAGAAACTCCAGCTCATGCTGCTTTTTTCTTACTCAAGAACTTTTTGGCTTTACCGAAACTGATGTACTTACTCAGGTGTTCTCCAACATGGTATGTTGATTCAGAAATTCAAAAATTCGATGATTTGATTCATAGCTCTCTCGAATCGATAACCAATAATCAATTCTGCATCCAGAGTTGGCTTCAAGCAACACTTCCCGTCAACATGGAGGGACTGGAAATTCGTTTGGCATCATTAGTCATCTTACCTGCCTTTTTATCATCCTTCAACAGTGTGTCTCATCTGTTGAACTCGATACTTCCATCAAATTTTCTTGGAATAAGAGATTCATTTTATGAAGAAGGGGAAAAGTTATGGATTTCTAAAGTCAAACTCCATTTGCAAGATTTTGTTAAGAAAAGACAAAGTGCCTGGGATCGTCCGCTCTTGAAAATTAATTTGGATAATCTGCTTGAAACAGCTGAATCTACTTCTCAGAAGGCTTGTCTCAATGCAGTGTCTTCAAAGGAATCAGGAGCGTGGCTCAATGCACTACCAGTTGCTTCTTTGGGTAATCTTCTTGACGATGAGACATTCAGAATTTCTGTTGGACTTCGACTGGGTTCTTCTATTTGTGTTCCTCATAAATGTAAATGTGGTGCTGAAGTTGATTAATCTGGTGTCCATGGTTTGAGCTGTAAATTCAGCGCTGGTCGAAGATCTCGCCATGATGCAGTAAATGATTTGTTGAAGAGAGCTTTGATAACGGCTAAAATTCCAGCAATCTTAGAACCATCAGGTGTTAGTCGTGATGACGGTAAACGACCGGATGGAATGTCATTGATTCCCTGGAAATTTGGTAAACGAGTCGTATGGGATTTCACTTGTATTGATACTATGGCCGCATCACAAGAACCATCAGGTGTTAGTCGTGATGATGGTAAACGACCGGATGGAATGTCATTGATTCCCTGGAAATTTGGTAAACCATTCGTATGGGATTTCACTTATATTGATACTATGGCCGCATCACATTTAAACTCCACCTCAATTCGTCAGGGTGCTGCTGCAGAAATTGGAGAAAAAGTTAAGATAAAAAAATACCAAAACTTGGAAAATCTCTATCTATTCTACCCTGTTGCAATCGAAACCTATGGAGTATTTGGTCCTCAAGCAATGGAATTCATCAGAGATATTGGTCGAAAAAATTTTCAGGTGACCAATGATAACCGTTCCACCAGCTTTCTTCTTCAACGCATCAGTATAGCCATTCAAAGAGGCAATGCAGCTTCGGTATTGGGAACAGTTCCTGTCGATCGTCATTTGGATGAATTTTTCAACATACCAAGGTCTAAAAAGCACGTACCTTCCTATACCTAACCCAATACCAAAAAAACAGCAATCAGTGTTTCAGTTCAATCGACTCAATATCCAACAGTCTCAACTCTAATACCTCATTACACCGATCAAGTGACAGGGGCAATCAGCACATCATAGAGTATTCCGAAAACGATAGTAGTGGCAAACGCAGCAATAACAGCTTCAGCTCAAACTTGCCCATAGGACATAGTAAACATTCTAGGTCTTAATGGGTTGAAAAACATCGGTAACACATGCTTCATGAACAGTATTATCCAGTGTTTATCGAACACAAGATGGTTATTGGAGTATTTGAGAAGAGACGCCCACATAAAGGATATAAACACTAACTCATCTAGGGAGGGAGCTTTAATCAAAGTATTTACCCAGGTGATCAAGGAACTTTGGTCAGATGATTCGTCTGGTAGAGTTGTTAATACAGTCTCCTTGAAAAGTCAAATCGAAAGAATCGCTCCTCGTTTCATCGGTTTTGCCCAGGAAGATGCTCAAGAGTTCTTACGATTCCTGTTAGAGGGCCTACATGAAGACGTCAATAGAGTAACGGAAATACCCATACCCTTAATGAAAGAGACATATGAGGAATTGAGTAACAGTGAGAAGGCTCAAGAGTCATGGTTAAGATACTTAAGGACTAACAATTCCAAAATTGTAGACAACTTCGTTGGCCAGTTAAAATCTACATTGAAATGTACTTATTGTGGTTACTGTTCAGTCTCTTTCGATCCGTTTTGGGATCTATCCCTCTCAATACCACGAAGAGCAGGCCAGCTAACACTATCACAATGTTTGGATTCATTCAGAAGGGAAGAAACTTTGGATGGTGACGAGAAGCCGACATGTGCGAAGTGCAAAGAGAGAAGGACGTGCATTCATAGATTCCCGAAAATTCTAGTTATTCATTTGAAAAGGTTTCCTTCAACAGAAAGAGGAAAATTGAATGTTACCATAGATTTTCCGTTAGAGGGATTGGATTTGAGTAATTATACAACAGAAAACGTAACCCCCTTGTCGATATAGTCTATATGCATTATCTAACCATAGTGGGACTACCTATAGCGGACACTACACAGCCTACTGTAGACATCCGTATGCGAGCACGGCATAAATACAATGATTCACATGTGACCCCAGTCATCTAGATCCCTGGTGAGCGAAGATGCCTATGTTCTCTTCTATGAGCAGGAAAGCACTAAATCGCTGATATCATATCATACTTAGTTTTATTTAATGTTTCATTTGTATTTTTATTATTTTTATATTGTATTGTTTATTTATTTATTTATTTATTCATTTATTGTACATGTTTATATACAAGACGGCGGACATTACACACATCAACCTGACTTCCAACACAAGGCCGCCGTCTGACCTCAACCGCTGCCGGCGCTGCCGGAAGCCGGAAGCCGGAAGGCGAATCTCCAAAATTCAATGTTAAAAATGACACTTGTCCAAGCGTCATCATGAATCTGTAATTTTGCCGCCATCTGTGGGCTAAAGAGGTGAAACGGTATCAACGTAGTAAATTAACACTTTTGTATGTCGGTTTCTTGGTCACCACCAACTTTTCAAAACAATAGAAAAAACGTAAGGGCGAAGCTAATTTTGTGACATTGCCAATGTGATTCCAGAAATTTTTAATTCACGTTCACAGAATATTTTGGTGAATGAGTATGAAAAATGAGTTGATATAATCAATACATTTTCCCATCAACACTTTAACTGCACATTTGAAACAATGGTACTTATAATGTTTCTAAATGACTAGTAAAATTTATAGGACGAGACAGATCACGGAAATGTGCGCAAACATAATATGAATACACATGCGCACAAAAATAAAGATCACTTTTTACATAAAAATAATAACCTAATTTAATGACTATGACTGAACCCGACCGATCAGAAGTTATGCAAACCTAACCGAGCTTACCCGACTATACAGCTACAATACGGATAGGTTGCGCCTTTATCTATCTGTTTGCGCACATATCAGAAATGAATGTTTGTGATGCGACACATTTTTGAAGTAATTATTTCTTTGCATAAAATGCCTCCTATATGCTCTGTCTATTTGAAAATATCTTTTGTGCATTCAAAATATTAATATCAAGATTTTTTCTTCAATCTAGTTTATCTCTTAACGAAATGGCTTCTTTCATAGCAAAGAGTAGCCACTGCAGCCAGTATCAATGTCTTTCATCGAATCAACAATGAGTCTTAATAACTTTATGAAAGTACAATGCGACGTTGTCAGATTCCCTAAAATTCCTGCATACTGAATACTGATGAATATGAAATTTTTGTAGTGAATAGGTTTCAGAAGTATTGACGCCCTGAGACTGGTAATTTTTTTATCAATTATAATAATAATAATGCTTCCTCTTAAACGCTCGAAGAGTGTATCAAAATGCATAGCCTGTGCGAGTAGAGAACGGGTATTTTTGTTATGTAATGCAAATGCAAACTTGACAATTCGCGCATCCCTATCACTATACTCCGTCCATTCTTCCCAAACTTATATAGCAACTATCCTCCATTATTACTTGGCTAAGATTAATCACACTGAATATTTCGAAAATCCTCTCTCGTATATTTACAAATTTCAACGGAGCACGAATTTCTACTGCTACTCTACTGTGAAGATTTTTCTAAACTTTATGTAGAAACGTCCATCCCCTATTTCTTAGTGAAGATATTTAGCAAGAAATACGCGAGCGAAAAGCGAGCGCGCGCATTCCCATCACTACTTTGTCGATTCCCACGTAGCACAGGTTAGTGAAATGACGTCTTATTAAAGTTCCTTTTGGTCCGTGACGTCCTCGACCACAATGAGACCTCAAAATGGCGTCTTATTTCATGACGTCAAATTGACGTATTTCGTGGAGGTCATAATAACGTCCCTGCGAAGTCAACTATTTGTTATTCGAAAATTGTCGACGTAAAGCGTCCGTTACTGAGAATTATTCCAGAATTCGTCATTACAGAAATCTGGACCTCTCCTGTTAGCAATTCGCCAAAAATGATTTAGTGCCGGTTGTATGAAGCGTTCTGTTACATTGCATCTACATCCCGACTGAAATTTGGATAAATAATTGTTTACGTAAGGTTAGGTTGGCTAGTAATTAACGCATTTTCAACTTAGTTTGCATGAGCTGTCTTGTCATTTAAACTTCCCGCTATTACAGTGACCAATCGCTGAGTTGCTGCAGTCGGGACGTAGACGCTTGTTGAAAACACTCAGGCAGAAAGCCGTGGTAGCGGACAGCGTTGCAAATACTGAAAAATATTTCTCAAGAATAAAAAATTCAAGATTACTTTCAATTAGAGGAACAGAACAAACTTAATGAATTCATGATGGAATACGAAGAAGAAATGGGCTGATGGTGATGACGAATTCCAATGAGATGAGTCGTCTTCTTCATAATTAAACAACAAATTGTCATAAATCATGAAATATTTGTATCTGAAATTGTAAAAATGTTCTCGAATATCAAAAAGTTGGGATGGGCTAAAATACTCATTCGTGCTATTGATATCCATTTGTTCCGAAGAACATTTTATTTTTGTTTTGTCACTAGATGGTAGTCAAGTATCTTATGTTCAATTCTGTCAATTGAATTCTCATTATAAAAAGGTTTTCGATGGGTCAAGCCTGAAAAAGTTATTGATAATCTTAAAATAATTTTGTGGAATAAAATAATGGTTTCTTTGACCTGAGAAATATTTTCTATTACCCAAAGTTCGTTTTAAAAAACTTTTATTCAAGTCAAAATTACAATTATTTGATATACGGAACGATGTTAACAGTATGAGAGCTAGCAACTGACTGTTTTAATGAAGATGAATTAAATGCTAAGATAAATTCTGCAGCTTGTTAGAAAATGCTGATCGTGCTTCTTCTCTAGTGGCGGCATGATGTAATTCCTCCCTTCGCAGATTCAACTTCGGAGGGTTACTGAGGAAGTTGAACAGTTTGGAGTTCCATAGGCTGTTGAGGGGTTTCTCTGGACTTCTTTCGGATTCGTTGTGTTCTCCTGTAGATTACCGATATACCGTGGATACTACCAAAACTCCGTAAATGAGTAGTGTCCAGGCACTAGGGATGTATGATATTGGATACGCTTGGAGTTGGGGTTGGTTTTCAATTATTCTCGTCTTAATGTTGTGTAGCTCGTCGAGTTCTATTTGTTCCAGATGGAGGCTGAGGTTCACTTGTGTTTCTTTGATGTTCTGTATGTCTAGTTCAGGAAACAGGATAGGCTGGCTTGGCACAGATGTGTGAACTTCGTTAGAGATGATTTCTCGATGAGTTATCAATTGACAGTCATTTGGAATTTCTATCAGGTATGAGCCCATTATTTTGTTGATTTCTTCATGTTGGTGGCATTTTAGTCTTCAGCAGGAAGGAGTCCAACCCATTGATTGGATTCTTCTAGTCGATTGAACATTGGCTGGGTGAGCTGGGTGATTTGAATGTTCATTTGTTGACAGTTGGAGGGATCTTTCAGGTCCAGGAGTTGGATCTCACACGAGTCGGCGTTTTTTACTTCTTGTGGTTCAACATTGTCACAAATATAGTGTTGTTGGCGGATTTTCATGCAAGAGTCGCTCATAAACGTGTAGTACAATTTATTTTTTAGCAGATATTTATTTTCTGGTATTATCGCCTTGAACTGACCCTTAAAAATTATGGGAATTGAATAAAGGTGATAGAGGTTCATTTCGAAAGGGTAAGTTATTGGAATTTTCAAAATATAAGTTATCTTATTGTTGAGAATAAAACAATCAATTTTGATTATATTTTCGATCAATGGGATATTCTCTAAGTTGATTTCTAGTGGTAATTGACTTTCTTTAAGTTTTGATTGAATGTTTTTTAATTCTTCTAGAAGTTCTTTAGATTTTATAATACTTGGATGCATGACTCCAATTTTTGCAAAAGTGATCGAATTTTGAATATCTTGGAGAATTGAATTAATCATTTCAAATATATTAATTATCTGGTTCATAATGTCCTTGATGAAGTTAGAATTTTTTCTATACGCATGATTTTCTACGATAGCCGCAATTTGGTTGATTTTGCCTTCTAATAGTTTCTCATTGTGACTTATTTGTCGAACGGTTTTATTAAACTGATCAATCAAAGATATTGCTAAGTAACTCTGTGTGTGCATTGTCGATGTTATTTCTTTTTGATTTTGCTGTAAGTTTTGAATTAATTTCTCGTAACGTTCACCATCATCAGAATCTAGATTTCCGCTTATAGCTTTGAATATTGATCCTAAGCCATTGATCAAGCCTCTTTTGTTTCTATTTGGGTGTGGAATTATTTCGATTAGCTTATTTTCAACATTTATTTCTGTGAATTTTAAAATTTTCATGTAGTTAGAAGTGTCTTTAGAATATTCTACATTTTTGGTAATTAAACGTTCGATATTGTATGATTTTATTTTCAATTTATTTATTTCGGTTAAAATGGAGTTCAAGTCATAATAATGAATAATAGAGTGATAATATTCTCGTATTTTTGCTGAACCGAGATTTACGGGTATCAAGCCGGGATTGTTTCCAAGGTTTCGTAGTGTTATTGCTTCTTGCATGGTCACGATTCGTGGTAATCTGAAATGATAAAGAAACATATGTTTCAGTTGTCGAACGAGTAGAGTCTCCTGAGTGGGCGTTTAACATTGTCCATGTGAATCTTGGGTTGGTTTGCGGTTGATAAATCTTTCTTATCTTTATTCACAGTTCTTATTTTGCTAGGTTTTGCGAATTTGTTGGCGTTCTTTTGTCGTACGTGAGTTTTAACAAATATTTTTTGTTTACGTTTGAATATGTTCGGGGAATCTCTATTTTCGTTGATTCTTGTAATTCTCTTTTCTTTTTTTGAAACAAGGTCTGAATTTAATTTTGAATAAAGTAATTTTGAACGTTCTTTGTGTTGGGCAACGTAGTCATTCAGTAGAATTTGGTCTAGTTTCATGTCGAAAGGTTCGTTACTTGTGGTATGCCCGTTTATCACGTCTATGGGTTTCAATTTAGTTGCTGAATGTATAGAATGATTATAAGCTAGTATAGCGTAAATCATTTTCATTTTCGAGGGTGTTTTCATGAATCCTTTTGAATTTAGTAAACGAAGGTGTTCAGTAATGGTTGAATGGAATCGTTCAATTGTTTCGTTCGATTGTGGATGGTCGGAGAACAGAAATGAATTTTGATTTTATGTAAACTGAGTAATTCAGTAATTACTGCGTTTTTGAATTCGCTTCCATTGTCCAAAATCACTTGTCTGGGAACACCGTGATGTGAAAAGAAGTTAATCATGTTATTGGCTACTTCGGTGCCTGCTACGGCTTCGAGATAGTATGCTTGAGCATATTTCGAGAAGCTGTCGATAATCGTGAGAAATTTGGATTTTTCAAATGTGAAAACGTCCATATGAATAATTTCGAAAGGACCAACTGCTGAAGGCGTGATGTTCATTTGCATTTTAACCGGGTTTCTGTCATATTTGCATCTTTGGCATAGTTCACAATCGTTGATGAAAGTTTGGATAGAGTTCTTCATATAAGGCCAATAATATTTTTCTTTTATTCTTTGGAGGGTTTCGTCAATTCCTCTATGGTTCGATTTACCTTCGTGATAATTTGTTATGATGTTTTTAATATCATGTTTGTTTGTGACGTCAGAGAGTTTTTTATTGCATTTTTTGAATTTTACTGAAGAATTTTTGAAATACTTTTGTAAAGTCAGTGAAAACGGTTCGTACAAGTTGGGATTTTCAAAAAAAATATGGTATTGTAGATCTGGTACAACATATTCTTTGATGAAGTTTATTACATCTTTCTCAAAGTTATTTTGTGAGAACTGAATTGTAATTCGTTTCTTTTTCTCAAATAGTATTGTTATTTTTGGCTTTGCAGGAGAATGAAGAACAGAAGAAATGATTATTTGGTTTTGACCATAGTTGACAGAATAATTCACGATTGGAATATCTATAATCGGGTTTTCATCGGCACATGAGTGAATAGTGTGATCGTCAGTCTGTTCAGTTTCATGATTATTGTCGTTGTTAGTTTCGGTAGCTTCGTCAGCATTATTTTGCTGGTTTTCATCGATGTCATTCGAATAATTCGTTTCGTCGTTGTTTTGTGAGTTTGTTTCGATAGTATTGTCAGCGTTATTTTGGTGATTTTCGTCGATGTCATTTGGATGAGTTGTTTCGTCATTGCTTTGTGTATTTGTTTCGGTTTGGTCAAGATTAACTATCATTGAAAAATCGTCAGGGTCTTGTGGAAGTTCTCCTATTGTCAGAATGTCAGCGGAAGGTTGATAGTCTGGTGTATCAAGGCATGGGTTTATATTAGTTTGTTGACAGCCAAAAGTGGTAGATGGGCCAGCTAGACGTTCTGACTCACCTAGTATGTCGTCTAATTCATCCCAGAACGTTCTGGTTTCTTTTGTGTGTGTTTTTATTCGTGACAAGGCATCCGCATTGGTATTTAATTTTCCCTTTTTATAAATAATATTAAATTGGTACTCGTCTAATTTGATTCTCCATCTCAGTAATTTTGAGTTGGGATCTTTCAACGAGAATAACCATTGTAATGATTTATGAACCGTTATGATGTTAAAATTTCGTCCGTACAGGTACGGCCTGAAATATTTTGTGGCCCATACGATAGCCAATAATTCTTTTTCAATGGCAGAGTAATTTTGTTCGGAATCATTCAGCGTTCTAGAGGCGTAGGCTATAGGTATCGGCCCTTGGGATAAAATTGCACCTAACGCAAAATTGGAAGCATCTGTAGTCAAGTTAAAGGATCTAGAGAAGTCAGGATATTGTAAGATTGGTTCATTCATTAAAAGATTTTTGCATGTTTCGAAACAGGTAAGGAATTCATTATTCAGTTCGATTTTTGCGCCCTTTTTGAGGCATTTGGTGAAAGGTTTTGTGATCTTCGCAAAATTTGGGATGAACCGTCGATAATAGCCCAATAGACCAAGAAAGCCTTTGATTTGTTTTGTCGTTTTGGGCACAGGAAAGTTTTTAATAGCTCTAATTTTGTCGGGGTTAGGTTTAACACCGTCAGGGGTTACTACATGGCCTAAATAAGCAACTTCCTTTCTTAGGAATTCAGACTTGTCGAGCTGAATTTTGAAATTCGAGTCCTTAAGTCTTTGAAATACACACCTAAGACGTTCTAGGTGTTCCTGGAGTGAAGTCGAAAATACAATAATATCGTCAAGGTACGCAAGGCATTTTTCATTTTGTATACCTCTAAGGATATTATCTATGGCCCTTTCAAAGGTAGCTGGAGCGTTCTTCAAGCCGAATGGCATACGCAAAAATTCGTAGTGGCCATGTTCTGTGCTGAATGCTGTCTTTTCAATGTCATTTTCTTCCATTTCGATTTGATGGAAGCCACTAGCTAGGTCTAAAGTGGTGAAATATTGACATTTCCCTAATTTGTCGAGTAAGTCATGTATGTTAGGTAGAGGGTACTTGTCGTCGATTGTCTTCTCATTAAGCTTCCTATAATCAATAACAACCCTCCATTTTTGTTTCCCAGATTCGTCGACCTTCTTGGGTACAACCCATATAGGTGACGACCACGGTGAGTTACTAGGTCTTATAATTTTTGAATCCAACATTTTACTAATCTGATTTTCAACCTCTTCCCTGTGTACAAACGGGTATCGATAAGATTTGGTATATATTGGTATTTCGTCTGTAGTTCGTATTTTATGTTTTATCTTACTCGTAAATGTCAGTGGAGTGTCGTCATTATAAAATATTTCGGAAAACTCTTTCCATATTTCTAAAATTTTTGTTTTTTCTTCCTCGTTCATATGGTCTGTTCTGATTTTTGACAGGTCTAAACCTTTATTTGGAGAGACATGAAAATTATTCAGATCGATTTTTTGAATTTCGTTTCTATCGAATTTGTCTACAGAGAACGGTGTCGAAAGGTCTAATGTCACTGGACTAACGGTATTGTTTAAAATTGTTGTTAACGCGTATCCGCCATTTGCTATCGTAAGACTTTCGGGAATTTCGCAGTTATGAATTTTACAATGAGGTATTATAACTTCTCCTTCAGGAATTGATGTTTTAATTTTGATCACCTGTTCTGATCTGGGTGTGACAGTTACTAAATTCAATTCGTTACTCGTTTTGTGAAATAATAGTTTAATTTTGGTGAAAGGTGTTACTAGGTATCCTTTATCAAAATTTATACTGGCTTGCAGTATTTTTAGATTGTCTAATCCAATGAGGCCTTTGAAAACATGAAATTTAAAAAGAAAGAATTTTAAATTGATTGGATGTGGTAATTTAAAAATTTTTGATGAAGGAATCTCGGCACTGTACTTATGTGAAGATTTTTGGAAAACTGTAGACACAATAAATGGGTCTTTTCGTATTAAATCTGGAAAATATTTGAAGGCAATATCGGGATTGATAAATGACTTTGTAGAGCCTGAGTCAATCAAAAGTTTTAGATTATATTCCGGAAAAACAATGTATGATAGTTCACTTGTATTCGATGAGTTGAAAGAAATAATTGAGGGTTTAAAATAAATTGTTCCGAGGCTCTTATTGAAAATTTACATTGGAACTTTCTGTTGGATCTGTGTCGTTGGAAAAGTAATTTTCATCAGGTTGGTTCATGTCAGTAAATTCGTTTTCTTCATCAATATTCTGATCAGTATCATAATATTGATCACATTGATTGATTTGATCGGTTTCGGTATTGAAAAGTTCTTCACTAATAAAATTTCTTTGTTGTCCCCTGTTTGCAAAATTGGAAGTAGATGGTTGAGCAAAATTTGTGTTTCTCGTTGAAACACTCATTGGAGTTGGTTGAAAATGAGTATTTCTTATTGAAACGCTCATTGGGGTAGGTTTCGGTTGAGGTTTGTTTTGTGGTTTGAAAATATTTCCACTTGGTTGTTTAAAGACTTGAGCATTTGTTAAAAATTGTTGAGCTTGGGGTCTAGGTCGCTGTTGTATATTTATTGGTAGTGAAGGGAAACTGTTTTGTCTACGGAAAAAGTTATTCGGGGTGTTTGAATTGAAAAAATTATTCTGATTTGGCATAGCGCGGTGAGAAATGTTTGTGGGTCTTAGTGGCTGGTTTTGTCGTGTAATTTGGGCAGGTTTTGCAATATTTCTATGAGAAAAATTTTGAAAATATTGAACGTTTTCTTCTTGTTTTACAAATTGTAAAGCTTTACTGAGTGTATTTGGTTTCATGCATCTCAAAGTGGTACTTAATGGTTCTTTAAGTCCTGATAAAAATGTTTTGAGGGCTAAATTCTGATAAAGATCACGTTTGAGTGTTTTAGCAGCTTCTGTGTTTTCGTGAATGTCTACATAACTGCACAGCAAATTCAAAATATTTAAACATCGGTCATAGAATTCTTGAGCACTTTCATTATGAGATTGCCTTAACATAACAAGATCCCTATTCAAACAGACCTCATCTCTTTGATCTGAGAAATTTCTTGTCAAAATATCTTTCAATTCTTGCCAATTTTTGGCACCCTGTATATTTACTAATGTTTTTGCAATACCTTTCAATTTAGAAATGATAGAATTCAATAGGTAAATGTTTTGAAAGTCATTTGCATTGGGTGCATTATAAAAATTTATAATGATTGATTCACTTATTGATAAAAATCTAGTTAAATCATTTGGATTACCGTCAAATTCCGGCACACAATTCAAGTATTCAGCTTTAAACTGAGTCATATTTGAACGATTGTTAGTTTGATTATCCAAAATAGCTTGTCTTGAAAGTGAATTTCGAATAGTTGGAATAGGAAGAGTTTGTGAGTCAGTTGAAGGTGTATTTATATTCAAATTTTTCAAATAATTCGTTATATCTTCAAGCGACATAAAATTGCACTTACAGTAATATGAAAACGACTTTGAGCATGTTCTTCTAATCCACTATAAGGGCTGCGTCTGGATCGGCGATTCTGTCTCCACCAGGTCGTTGCTCCTTGCAGAATTGGGCGATGCTGGTCCCAAATCTCGTTGCTGACGATGGGTACGGGTCTGCGATAGACTGGGTGTTCTGAGTTTTGAGAAGCCACTCCGCAACAAAGTCCACAACAAATCACTAAAGTTCGATATTTGGTTCGAAATATCAGTCAATCGTAAACACGAAAACTGCACGATCGATTCGATACAATTCTGATGATCCTACCGACTGCGCCAGAAATATTTTCTATTACCCAAAGTTCGTTTTTAAAAACTTTTATTCAAGTCAAAATTACAATTATTTGATATACGGAACGATGTTAACAGTATGAGAGCTAGCAACTGACTGTTTTAATGAAGATGAATTAAATGCTAAGATAAATTCTGCAGCTTGTTAGAAAATGCTGATCGTGCTTCTTCTCTAGTGGCGGCATGATGTAATTCCTGGCAACTCTGTCGCGGCAGCGAGGGTTGTCGGTCGGACTCGGCTGGATTCTGTCCGCTGTGCCGGTCGTCAGCGGTACGGTACACGGGTGCTGCTTTTGGATTAAGTTTTACCTCGTCGAATGCCATTGCCTTTAGCATAAAGCTAAAATCTTTTTTCTGGTTTGCTGCTGTGTTGGTTTATTTGGTGGTTTGGTGCTACATATATTTGTGTTTTTTGCTGTTACTCTCTCGGATCAATCAACAAATAATGTCCTACGTACTGGTAGAGTTCTCCAAGAAGGGCCAAAGGTGGCTAAAGCTAAGAAAACGTGAAGTGTTGTGGCCGCCATTGAAAAATCAAAGAAATTTCGATAAATGGATGTAGAGGCTGAAGAAGATTGGGAGTTCCATTGAACCAGTCGATGTTTGTATGGAACAGGTTAGTTTTCATGAACAAAAAAACACCGAAAAACTGCGATTACGGTACTTTTAAAGTAGAAGCATCCAGGATTGCTGAAGTAATGAAGACTTTATTGTGATATTATAAAACCCAAATTCCTTCAAGAGAATACAAGTTGGTGGTTATTCTTTCACAAAAATAAAGTATTTTCTAAGATATCTATCATATTTCATGCATTGTTAATTTATATTGAATGTAAGTTTACTACAACATCCTGTAATATACTTTATATTTGAAATTTATCAAATGTACTTAATATTGTATTTCAGTTTATTTCATTCCACTTCCCTAAAACTATCAATTTCCACATGAAACCTAGGGACTGTGGAAGTCCTTCACAAGACGTCATTTATTGGTCATTTGACTGACGTCTATTAATGGTCTTGCAGGTCTTCAAAATGACGTCATTTATAGTCTTCATTCCAAATGTCAGAATGACGTCCTGCTGATGACGTCCTATATAGCTGTGACATTTTGACGTCTTTTCAGAGTCTCTGAGACGTCACTTTCTGACGTCAGTTAGTAAATTATTTGACTAAATTAGGACGTCATTTTGACGACACCGTGCTACCTGGGTTTCTGTCAACTTTGAGTGGAAACTTTCATCCCTCATTTGTTAGTGAAGAACAAGATAAGAAATATCCTTGGCCTAAAATGTTAACCTTAAAGTCACTTGACGAATTTTACAAGAGAGGTGAAAAACGATTCGTGGAAATTACAATTTATAAAAGTCATTGCCATACATGTAGAAAAGCCTTAGAAGGTATGATTACGTTATATACCTTGGTATAACTATAATATTAATTTGGAAATTAATAGGTTAACTTTAAACACCCTTCACACCCTCTACGAGGTGCCACTGTTTCATATATATTTATAAACAATGTTGTTGCATCAATTTCAAAGATATCTTTTTGTTGAGAGGTCATTTCTGGATTTAATTCTAGTATTGTATTCATGCTGAATAATTCCAAATTTCATAGAGTAATTTTTTATATACGTTGTAAATGAAGAAGTTCACATAATTTTGACCATAATCACGTCCTGAGTTTAATATAATAATCCTGTAATATCAAATTGAAAAATTGTTTCTTCATTTCCTAGCAACTCAAAACAAAATGTGATTCAACAATATTTTGATGAATTGCCCTTCCTTACAGGGTCTGGAGAAGAAGCATACTAAAGAAAACAATTGTTTTGCACAAGTACTATTACAGAAAATCTCAAAATTTCTCATCCCAACCAGAAACCTCGTCTGGAGGTGTATCATTATCTCTCTTGAACTGATCAAAGTATTTGGTGTCGATCGGGTTACTAAGCTTAGGTTTGAACGGAGAGGGCATTTGTAACTTTGCAAACGCCTGCCAATCGTATCCCAAATACCATTTGTGCTTCCTGATGTCTTGAATCCCACCCTTACTCATCCCCAATCGTTCTGATGCTACTGGTTGACACAATTTCTCAATGAGGTGTCTCGCTTTCAGGTTCACGTACGTGGGGAAATGAATATTGTCTATTCCACTGAGGATTTTGTTGTAAGTTCTCATGTGACTGCTGTCATCAGTCCTGAAAGGGGTTCTACCTGTCAACATCTCGAATATGAATGCTCCGTAGGCCCAGTAGTCGACGGCTCTGTTGTGACCTCTGTTCAGTACAATTTCGGGAGCGACGTATTCTGGGGTTCCGGCGAAAGTGAAGGTTTTACTTTGGCCTGATAGTTTTTTGGCAAACCCAAAATCTGTCAATTTGATGTAGCCGTTCAATGCTATCAATAGATTTTCCGGCTTGAGATCTCGATAAACAACTCCTCTGGAATGAAGGTAGTCGAAAGCTTCTAACACGCAAGCGCATATGAATCTCGCTTCTTTCTCCTCAAATCTACGGTTTTTTTGTTTCTGCAGCAAACTCCAAAGATCGCCACCTGTAACAAAAATGGATTACAAATTGTGAAAGGCTTTCGCGGCCATCGTTGAATGAATGATGGTTTTTCGGGTTTTTAGGCCGACGTTTATTTAGAGAAAAACTCGACGTTTCGCCAACACGAGTGGTTGGCATTTTCAAGAGAAATGTTTACAGTTTCGATCACTGAACACTACTTGTTAGGTATGCGTTGTCTCAGCCAGTATTTATGGGTCGACGTACTCGTACCTGCGTCCGGTGCCATCGTCCCTGCGTCGGGAACCCCCTCGGATTCATTAATTTCCCGGTATGGTGTTATTACCCTTTTTTTGAGAACAGATAGCCATGCTTTATTCAATTGTAACCCTTCTTCAATTCTGTTGAAATTGTTGGGATGTTTTTTGATTTCGATTGCTTCTCGGAAGAGTCTTGGATAATATGCATGTGTTGTGGCAATTACTTGGGTTTCTTCGAACTTCACTCTGTGATTGTTACTGTTAAGCGTATGTTCTGCGACAGCGGATTTTTCGGAGTGTCCTAACCGGCAATTGGCCTTGTGTTCCTTTATTCTGGTATTTGTGGAACGCTTCGTGGTTCCGATATAAACGTTGCCACAGGTGCATGGAATGCGGTACACTCCAGATGAGCTTAGTTCATCACGTTTATCCTTCGCCGATCTCAAGTGGTCCTTCAGTTTCTTTGAAGGTTTATATATGGTTTTGATATCATACTTACAAAGGGTTACAATTGAATAAAGCATGGCTACCTGTTCTCAAGAAAACGGTAATAACACCATACCGAGAAATTAATTAATCCGAGGGGGTTCCCGACGCAGGGACGATGGCACCGGACGCAGGTACGAGTACGTCGACCCATAAATACTGGCTGAGACAACGCATACCAAACAAGTAGTGTTCAGTGATCGAAACTAAACATTTCTCTTGAAAATGCCAACCACTCGTGTTGGCGAAACGTCGAGTATTTCTCTAAATAAACGTCGGCCTAAAAACCCGAAAAACCATCATTCAAAAATGGATTAGTTCGAATTCTTGTCGTTGTTCATTACTTTAGTCAAATAGATTTTTCAACGCGAATAACTAACTGTGGGAATCAAACGAATAAGTTGCACATGTTCTTCAAAAGTGACACAAGTCAAAAAACTGAGATTTTGAGTTAATATAATGAAAATTTCCGATGAACTCTCTTCCACCCATGCCTCAATAGTGTTTTAAATTATCTTCAAAGATTTATTAATTTGTTATAAACATTTAAAAAACAAAAAACGTTTTTTAAAAATTGTTTTTCTTATAAAATGAAAACTAATAGAGCAATTTGGTTGCTCCAATGCAAAAAATAGTAAATAATTGAAATACGAACAAAATGGTATTTTCACGACCCTGTCGGATCATTAGTAACGGAGGAAATCCGGAAAAACCGGAAAATTTTACGATTTTTTAAAAAATTCGTATCTCCGACATTTTTCACGAAATAAGGCTGGCCCTTCTTATGAAAGTATTGAATCATGAGTACTTTGTGTGTGCACAAAACAGGCTCTGACGGATCATTAGTTTTGGCACAATTGCAATTTGAATTTTCTTTTGCACTATCTTGCAGCGTGCCTGGATGCTCTAGTGATAGCCCGATTTCAATTTCTAAAACAGATTTTGAAAGAAGAAGTACAGTACCTACCACAAAACGTATATTCTCATTTTGCTCTAAAATGCTGCGAAATGAGTGAAAAATGCTTGCAAACATGACTGAAAACGACCGAGCTGGTGAAAGCGGTCGAGTGGTAGGAGTTAGCGGGAGATGAGGGGAAGCGTATTATCACGTAACCCGTTCATTAGAAGAATACCCCTCATCTCCCTGACTCTCCTTCTCCTCGGCAGCTAACGCGGGCTCGGCCGTTTTCAGTCATGTTTGCATGCATTTTTTACCCATTTCGCACCATTGTAGCGCAAAATGAGAATATACCTTTCGCAGTACTATATTTCTACTTTCATAATCCACGCATCCACGCACGCTGCAAGATAGTGCAAAAAAAATTTATATTGCAATTGTGCCAAAACTAACGATTCGACAGCGCCTGTTTTGTGCACACATAAAGTTCACATGATTCAATACTTTCATGAGAAAGGCCAATCCTACTTCTTGAAAGATGGCGGAGTAATGAAATTTAAAAAAAATCGCAATTTTTTTCGGTTTTTCTCCGTTACTAATTATCCGACAGGGTTGTGAAATATCCCATTTTATTCGTGTTTTAATTATCAACAATTCTTCTCACTGGAGCAACCAGATTGCTTCAACAGTTTTTATTTTATAAGCAAAACAATAAAAACGCGTTTTTTTGTTATTTAAATGTTTATAACAAATTAATAAATGACATATGCGAGTCGAAAACATAACACAATATGACTACGGACTGTCTTTCATGTGATGGCATAGTCGGTTTCCTACTAGTATTTTTGTTAAAAACTCACTCTTTTTATGCTCTATTGCTTGGTGTAAAAGAGAATGTAGAGAAGGAATGTAAAATAATAATTCACATATGAAATGAAGGTCAGATCACACTTCATTAAATACGTTGACAACAACGTAATATTATATTATTCCTACAGATTAGTTAATTTAGAGCCGATTTCACATAACTCTAATATTTTATCAAATTTTGAATTAGTATCAGCGAATTCTGTGAAATGTACATTTCCGAATGCTAAAATTTATGGTTGTTTTTTCCATCTTTCCCAAAATGTATGGAGAAAAATACAACAATCCAAACTGACGACAATGTAAAGGTCGGATGAAAGTTTTAGAGTTCGCTCCAAAATGCTTCTAGCATTTAGTTTGGTTCCTGAAAATGATGTCGATGTTATGTAATCGCACACAATCAGGATTCCTCAACATCAGAATGATTGACCCATTGATCGAATATTGGGAGCCAAACTACGTAGGAAGAAAACTAATGAAATTGGATCCTCGTTTTTCTATTTCTGCATGGAATTTGTTCGAACGCATAAAAATTATTTGCCCAGACCAAATAACTCTTTAGAAGCTTGGCACAATTCTTTTCAGCATTCAATATAGATCACCAATATCTACCTCTTCATGATTTTGGGTATTTTATTCTTATTTTAAGATTCACTTGTTCAAACTATGGAATCGAATATATTTTTCGATTTTTAACCATCCTTCATAATTGGCGCTGTTTTGATACGCGCTGTTTGGTAATAGTACTATTATGTCGGGGCGTGGCGCAGTGGTTAGAGCGTCCGACTCTGAGTCGAAAGGTCCGGAGTTCGAACCCTGGTTGGGCTGGGATTTTTTTATTTAATTTAACCGATTAAATTATTAAAATCTCGTGGATTGACTAGGGTGAGTCCTACACGATTCACTGTTGCGTTCCAATTAACAGTGCTGCTCCTGAAGTGGCGTATGGAGTTAGTAACAAGGCCTATAAAGAATACATGGCTAATGACCATAGAGTCGATGCCAAAACACAAAAAAAAAAAAAAATAGTACTATTTTGAAACGCGCTAATTTGTTTAGTGACTACGCTGCTTTGTAACTGGGCTAATTTGTTACGCGCTGTTGTGTACGCGCTGTTTTATAGTTTTATAACACGCTATTTCGTAGCAGAGCCATTTTGAGGATTTTCATGTGATGAAAACATAACATACAGTAGTATTGGCAATATTGGAAAACTATGACTTTGATAACTCAGTATGCATCATGATCTCATCATGCTCAAATCAGCGACCATAAAGTGTTCAAATTGGTACACTTTCGAAAATAAATCATGGGTGTCACAAATATTTGGTATAACATTCTGTATTCAATAAACGTCTAATTTTACATATACATATATAAGGTCGTTTCATATGGACCGTTTCAACGAGACAGATCGAACGCACTTCATGTCACGTTTTTTCTTTTATCTATATATACATAATAATGATGATAAATTTATTCTCCTCTTGGTATACATCACTGAGTATAAACTTGATACAATATAATAGAAGTTAAGAGGGTAATAAATGGGTAACCCTACAGAAGATCAAGTCTGTCCGTAGGGAATGAGTTGGAGGAGTTCGTGCAATAAATCTAAAGCTAACAGTAACATCTAAATTATACATATAACGTAATATCTACTTTAATTATTCTACAGGAAATATAAAAATACAAACAGGCATAATGGTTAAGTCTTTCTTTTTTAGACTAAATGACTGGTTATATAACGAATGAAAAATTCGAAAATGTATAATCAGATGAGAATAATTAAATTCCAAATTGGTTAAAAATCGACTGATATATACAGGGTGTCCCAAACTCGATGGCCTATTAGGCGTTTCTGGAGAACGGGACATAGGATTATTTTGAAAATTTGGTTTTTTGGGTAATTACTTTTGTTCTATCGATCTAAAATATTTTTAGCATTGCGGCGTTGCCACTTATACTGAAAAGTAGCAACAACTTTGTTACTTCAAATGGGACACCCTGTATATTATTGCATTCTTCGCTTCGCTTTTACTTCTTGATCATTTTGGTATGACACTTCCCTATTTTTTGTGTAAAACATAGCTTCAATTAAATGTTTATTACTACAGCATTTGGATTCATAGAATACTAAAATTTTGGATGTAGTTTGACAATATCCAGTGTATTAGTTAGGTATAAGGAAATTCGTTCTCCATTATACAGGGTCGTTCAAAATTTGTGATTTTGCCGATAGATACTAAAGCTATGAAAAGTGCATTTTTTCAAATGGAACACACTGTATATTATCAAATATTCTGAAAGACAATTAAAGTTCCTTTCAAATGATGTATCATGTTCCTACAGGTACCTAAATAGTCAGGCCTCGAAATAAGAGCAAGTTTCTATAAAAATTGGTTTATTCTGCCACATTTAGTATAAGGTAGCTACCAAACGTCATGGAACATGTCATTATGAAACTTCGACAATCAGTACAACAATAATAAAAGTATACGCCTTCATTCACGTAAATTTTATTAAAAAAGATTCAAAATGGAAGACAGTAACTATTCAAATAAAGTTTTGATGAAATTGTTTATTCTTCATGGTCAGAGTGATCAAATTATAGAAAGAACATGCAAAAGGTAGTATATTCAAGTGCATTATGACTTTTATTAGATGACGAACTGATTGTACAAAGAATAATTAATATACAGGGCATTACACGTTTTAGGAGATCTGGGAGATAAACACTTGAAATATTCCCCGATAAGAGATTGTGATCTAGCTCTTGAAAATATTTTCGTAGTTGCAGTAGGTATACAAAAAATGAATATTCAAGAAACGGTGAGAGATAGGTATAGGACATGTTTGGTGAAAGTTTCATGTGGTAAAATGCCACTTTATTAAACGATTTTTAATTTAGTACAATAGCACATTATCGACAAAAAAAAATTGTAATTTTCAGTAAAAAACGAATACGGAACGAAATACTGGGTGTTTCCCATTTGAAATTAGAAATTCAACCTTAGTTACACGTGGCAACACTGCAACTACGAAAATATTTTCAAGAGCTAGATCACAATCTCTTATCGGGGAATATTTCAAGTGTTTATCTCCCAGATCTCCTAAAACGTGTAATGGGCTATCGAGTTTGGAATGCCCTGTATATTAATTATTCTTTGTACAATCAGTTCGTCATCTGATAAAAGTCATAATGCACTTGAATATACTACCCTTTGCATGTTCTTGCTATAATTTGATCACTCTGACCATGAAGAATAAACAATTTCATCAAAACTTTATTTGAATAGTTACTGTCTTCCATTTTGAATCTTTTCTAATAAAATTTACGTGAATGAAGGCGTATACTTTTATTATTGATGTACTGATTGTCGAAGTTTCATAATGACATGTTCCATGACGTTTGATAGCTACCTTATACTAAATGTGGCAGAATAAACCAATTTTTATAGAAACTTGCTCTTATTTCGAGGCCTGACTATTTAGGTACCTATAGGAACATCATTTGAAAGGAACTTTAATTGTCTTTCAGAATATTTGATAATATACAGTGTATTCCATTTGAAAAAATGCACTTTTCACAACTTTAGTATCTATCGGCAAAATCACAAATTTTGGACGACCCAGTATAATGGAGAACGAATTTCCTTAGACATAACTAATACACAGGATATTGTCAAACTACATCCAGAATTTTAGTGTTCTATGAATCCAAATGCTGTAGTAATAAACATTTAATTGAAGCTATGTTTCACATAAAAAATTAGGAAATCAATGAATTTCTCGAAAACCACTGGAGATAGGTATAGGGAAGTGTCATACCAAAATGATCAAGAAGTGAAAGCGAAGCGAAAAATGCAATAATATACAGGGTGTCCCATTTGAAGTAACAAAGTTGTTGCTACTTTTCAGTATAAGCGGCAACGCCGCAATGCTAAAAATATTTTAGATCGATAGAACATAAGTAATTACCCAAAAAACTAAATTTTCAAAATAATCCTATTTCCCGTTCTCCAGAAACGTCTAATAGGCCATCGAGTTTGGGACACCCTGTATATAAATAGATGAATGGATTGGTAATATGGATATAAATTGAATAATTTTCTACAAGTCTGTGGATGTCAATTCTTGGGGCGTTCTTTGTATAACAATTCTTTTTTTAAATTGGATCTGTGGTGTTATTTGTTTTAGTGTTTGTGGAGGGGTGTTGCATGATATCTTTCTCAGGTTTTATGATGGAGTAATTTTTTGCATTTCTATATCTGGTACAGTGGTGATGTTCTATCGGTATTAGTTCACATTTTCGTGAATTCTGATAAGTGGTAACCTTCAGGAAATAAAGTTGTCGTATATATCAAATTTTTTTGATAGTGTAAAGAGTTCTTCTGTGGGACACTTATTGGGCTTTCTGAATATGGTTTTCAATATATGTTTTTGAACAGTGTCAAGTCCTGCTATGTGGGTTCACAAAGCTGCACTCCATGCTATAATGCCGTAGGTAAATGACTTTCTATCAATGAATAGTATATTATACCTATACAGTGCGCATCATACGTGTTACCCCCTATCTAACTCGTTACTGGACTCTTGTTAAGAAAATCACCTAGACACGTCGATTTTTGATTTCTTCAGTATACATTTTTGTATAAATAGTTCACCCCTAATTTCATCTCTTACTTAAGGGGAGCAACCCTTTTTTTAATTCTAAGAGTGAGCGTGCTACGTAAATTTTCGTTATTCTTAAACAATAATGTCTCTTGAATTCATGTAGCAAATTTCAATTCCTTTACTCGGTTGAATAGAGAATTAAACCCCCTATCAAATGAGCTATCACTCACCACCCCATGCTATTTAAATTTTTCGAAAGGGTTGCTCCCCTCCAGTGAGAAATGAAATTAGGGGTGAACTGTTCATACTGAAATGAACATTGCATGAATAAACAATCGACGTGTCACGGCGATTTTCCTAACAAGAGTCCAGTACCGAGTTAGATAGGGGGGTAACACTTGATGATGCGCACTGTATGTAGTTATTCGATGTTATAAATTGAGGTAAGAAATTTTATTTTATACAGTATTGTCCTCAATTTTTTAATTAGGGAGTTAATATGAACATACCATATCTGGTTAGCATCTATATTCAGGGTGTTTCCGAAATTGGAGCGATGAATGAAATAGGAAGTAGAAGATGACGAAAGAAAACGAAATCTGAATGAATACATTTTTATCGAAAAAATATTTTTATGGGAGATATTGAATTCTAAAGTTTTAAAGACACTTTTGTTGATCACCGATCAGCGGTCAACAGCCCACGCGAACCTTCCGTTAACCCGCGAACACTCCAGGTCACCCGCATAGTGGACGTCACTATCCAAAGCTGGAACCGCACGATCAAAGGACACCCTACAGGAGCAATTTTCCTAGCCGTCTCGGAGGCCTTTGACAGAGTTTGGCACGATGGACTAATCATCAAGTTAGTGGATTCCCGATACACTACACCAATGGTTAAGCTGATAAACTCCTTCATAAGAAGTAGAAATTACTGATGTAGAATCGCCACACCTATTCTCTATCTATACAGCAGATGACACGGCTATCTTCGCCGAATCATCCCACAAGAGAGAAGTCACATCGAAGCTCCAGCAACAGATCAACAAATTGGAACCGTGGTTCAATCGTTGAACGATCGGAATTAACGCAGGCGAAAGCAAGATTATCCTGTTCACGAAGCGACATAGAAGTAGGAGATTTGAGACGGTGCTGGGCATCCCCCCACTACTATAATGTCATCGTTGACCTTGGGGTGACCTTCTGGGATGACCTTGGTGCATAGGTACCTTTGTGTAGGTCTATGACCTTGGCATGCCCTACGATGCCTTTGAAATTTTGTATTTGACCTTGATGTATATTGTTGGAAGAGATGTTCAGGGTTTGTGTTCGATCTTGAGATGACATTGGGATGACTTGGAATTTTTTTCATACACGGACAAGTACTTTTTGTAGGTACACATATTTTTTTTACCGCCATGTCTTGCATGACCTGCATGTATACCTACTCAGCTACTTTTTATGATTCTCATTTGTGTAGTACACATGAAAATCTTTACCAAAGTATGGAGAAGGTACACGTCTGCACACCACGGAGACCCAGCCAGATATATGAGCTCTGAGTCCTCTCCCGTGATGTATACCCTGCGATGGTGGTGGGGGGAGAGGTCGCGTGACGTCTGCGCTATGCGCATCCGACGATGATCCAGTGATGTGTGTCAGGATCTCGTTCTCGACACGATGGACTGGATCTGCTGACATCACACACCCATACGCTGCGGTTATGTAGTGACTACTATTAACTCTCCATCCTCTCTCTTTTGATCATAGTGTTGGATGCGTTTACTGGTGGGGAGGGCTCTGTGACGTTGCATGAGTATTCACAGCGAATATAATTTGTACACTCTTTCTCCCACTCATCGAAACTTTGTATTTAAAGGAGGTGGGAATGATGGTGAAATCAGTATTTCGTTGAGTTTTGTGCTGAAAAGACATTGAGAAAATGTATTCCTGTGAATGTGGTAAATCGTTAACTAGTAGTGATAATCTCCGTCGGCATCAACTCCAAAGTTGCCAAGGTGGCCCTTCTGTAAAAAGGATTAAGTTAGATGCGGCAGCATCGACACCAATGTACACATGCAATTGTTGTAATGTGTCAATTCCTGCGTCCCAAGTTAGTTCCCACAAAAGAACTCTCCAGCACAAGAACAATGCACGTGTTCAAGTAAGTGATGGCATACAAATTATAAGGAATGCTTTCAAGTGTAGAATTATAAGCTATCGAGTGGAGAGTACGAATGTTTACACTGAATATATGCTGTTCTTCAGTGAGAACAGAGAGAGTTATTGGATTACTTGAAGAGGCAATAAAGGTTCACAAGATCTTTAAAGTGAATATGGAAGTATTTGGAAGCTAGATTGTCCAAATACGGGATTTGATTGATACCAAGTCATTCAACTCACAAAATAAACTTGTGGACCTGTCTACGGATTTAGGTGTATCATTCGATGGATTCCGTGATGTCATCATTGCTCAGACTACGGAATTTGAAGAACGTGATTCGGTTATGTTTGAAGTTTCATTTCAATTTATATAAATGATAAATTATTGTTATGTTTCAGGATGGAGCTGTGAAAAAGTCAAGTTTCTTGAAGTAAATATCAGCAAGTATAGTCCACTCAGCGAATGTTAATATGTGAAGCTGCCCGAGTTCATTGAGACAAGGAAAGGCGTTGTAAATATTCGCAATGAAGATCATGGGCCATCACATCTGCATTGTTTCCTGTGAATGGTAGAGTGTCAGAAGTTTCCTCATACCTCCATTATTCCAATGTCTTGAATGTAACAGGTATGGATTTTCCAGTTGAAATTCAAGCTATAAAAAACTTTGGAGAATGATATTTCAATAAATGTTTATGGGTTAGAGTCGAAACTTGATAAGGGTAATGCAGTATGACAATGAACGGTGTGATACTGTTGGTTCTTTCAAACTAGATATATTGAAAATTAAATACAATAAACTGAAGTATGTATATGTAAAGTCTACCGAACTGTATTCAGCCAGTTAGCGCCTCAATTCCTTCGAGACTGCCCCAACTCAACTCAACTGCCAACTTAACATATCTGAATCCATCATTTTCCTTTTGACTACAGGGTGACTATGCCACATTCCTCCTTGTCTTTTTTAATCCGTAAAGCGATTGGGAGGTTTTCTGTCTTGAAATGGATTTCTCCTAGGTGCAATACACTCATCATGAAATGGATGGTCTACATTGTTCGGTTCGCATTCTTCGGCTTCCACTTCATTAAATGATCTTCCATCATTTGAACTCACTGATTGATGAAATTGAGGGTGCTGGTAATCTTCGAATTCATCTGATGTGTCCTGGTGTGAAGACTCGTAGACGTCAGTCACTGATCTCCGTTTACGCATTTGGTCGCAGTGTTTACGACGAGCGATTCCATTGATTTCTACTAGATATGATAGAGGTATGTTCAACGATTTTCCCCGGAAGTGAGCCTTTACTTAACGGGGCCAGGTAGCCGAGTGATTAAAGCGACATTGTTTCAATCACTTTTGGCTGCCAGTCAAAGGTTCAAACCCTAGCGACTGCAGAACTTTTTCTGATGGCCCGAGAAAGTGCTAGGAATCGCACGTAAAAAGGTAAGACCTCGTTAATCCTTAGCTCGCACAAGTTTCGACTTCTGAGGGCTGCCGTTTGTAAGGGGACGACAGCTGGTTAACGGAAAAACAATTTTTAATTCTTTTTTTAACTTAAAAGATTGTTTACCCACACTTCCTCTTCCTATATGAAAATCTGCTCTGATGCAGCAGAGGAATCATGATATTTTTTTTGGACGAATTTCTCATGCTCAATATTTTTTATCACATCTGGTTTGAAAAGATCAAAACGAGATCTGAGATGGCGGCCAAACATCAGCTGACTGGGTGTTCTTTTCGTAGATCTTCTCACTTTATTTCTATAAGAAAATTAGAATTGTTGTAATCTTTGTGATTGGTTCAATTTTTGATCACTAGCACGCATCCTCTCTTTGAAAGTTCGCACAGCACGCTCGGCAAGACCTTTTGATTTAGGGTGGTATGGTGTTACTTTCACATGGGCTATTCCATTATCATTGCAAAAACATTCGAACTTGTTTGAAGTGAGTTGTGGACCATTGTCTGTAACTACAAATTTTGGTAATACAAAACGAACGAACAAAGAACGAAGAGCTTCGATTGTACTTGTCGAAGTGATGTCTTTCATTGGTATGACTTCCAACCAATGGTTATACGAATCAATAAGTATTATCCACATTTTACTTTCAAAAAGTCCAGCAAAATCCAAGTGGAGTCTAGACCAAGGTTCTGGTGATATACCCCATGGATGTAAGGGTGCATTACGGTGGTTCTGTCTCGATTGTTGACAGGTGAAACATTTTCCTATTTCTTGAGCAATGTCGGAATTGATGTTTGGCCAAAAAACTTGGAGCTTTGCCAGTGATTGCATAGCAGTTATTCCTGGATGTCCGTCGTGTAACATACCCAGTACTGCTGGTTGTAGGGCTAGAGGTACACAGATACGCACTTTCCATAGTAATAAATCTTCTTCGAATGACAACTCCGTTCGTTTTTCATAAAATGGTACTAGATCTCTATGTAAATTCTTCTTGATTGGCCAGTACGTTTGTAAACTGCGAATTACATTTAAGAGTATTGTATCATTCATTGTTTCTCTTTTGAGTTGACTTTTTTTACAGGTAAATTTAGAACCCTCATATGTAGTAATTTTGCATGATTTGGCAATCCTGGATGTTCGAAAATTACTTGTATTGGTAGCCTTGAAAGAGAATCCGCTAGGTAATTTTTTCTTCCAGGTTGATATATAACATTAAAATTGTAACTGTTTAGTGTCATAGCCCAGCGTAATAGTCGGTTACTTGCAACCTTCGGAGTCTGGCGGTTCTCTCCAAATATATGTTCCAGAGGCTTATGGTCTGTGATCAAGGTGAATCGTCTACCGTATAAATATTGGTGGAACTTGGTAACTGCATATACTAGTCACAGTGCTTCTTTGTCGATAGTGGAATAACGATTTTCTACGTCTCTAAATGAACGTGATGTGAAAGCAATAGGTTTCAATGTTCTATCCGGACATTTATGTGACAATACACCACCAGTACCAACATTACTCGCATCACTGGTGACAACTAAGGGTAGTTTGAGATCATGATGAATTAGAGTATCATTTGATATCAGGTTTTGTTTAAGCTGATTCATTAACTGGGTATCTTCGGTCGTCCATTCCCATTTTGCACTTTTCTTCAAATGGCGATGTAGCGGAACGCACTTGACATGCAGATTTTTAATAAATCTACCATAGTATGTGATAGCTCCCAAAAATGACCGTAATTGAGTAGTATTCTGTGGAACTGGCATAAGTTTGATCGCTTCAATTCTTTCTAATGACTTTGAACGGGATATGATTAAAGGACACTTGAGTTGTTTTTATTGTTATACTTTAACAATAAAATATACAATACATAGACCAATCTGTTTATACGAACATGGCGTCATATAGAATAATAATTAAGCGGGAGTGACCCAACATGACATCTGACATTTGACAGTACTCACAGAACATAACAGATCACAATAATAGTCAACACTCCTTCTCAATTTTTAGTTTTCTTCAAGTAATAACATAAATTGCTTTTGCTTTTAGTAAAATGTCAATAACTACACTTTTACATAATACTAGACATATTTCTAAATTTTGTCAAAACCTCTCTTCCTAAGGCTTTAGTAAACATATCTGCAATATTACAGTATGTACTTATAGGTTCCATAGTTAATACTTTTTTATTGATAAGATCTTTCAAGTAATGATTTCGTATGTCGATATGTTTACTTCTCTTAGAGTTTTCGAATGATTTTGACATTAGAATGGCACTCCTATTATCACAATATAAAATAGGGTTACATTCAAAATTCAAATCCCTCAACACACCACTAATATTAACAATTTCTTGAGCTGTGGCTGCAGCAGCAATGTATTCCGCTTCAGCGGTGGATAAAGCAACACATTATTGTTTTTTTGAGGCCCAATTTACAAGATTACCATTATGAAATATAGCAGATCCGCTGACGCTCTTTCTATATCTATTATCTGTTGCCCAGTCTGCATCAGAAAATCCTTTTAAGCTATTTTCTTCCCTCTTATGTAAAAGTCCTACGTTCTTTGTCAACTGTAGGTAACGTAAGACCCTTTTACCTGCTGTCCATACTTTATCAGTTGGGTTGTCAAGTACTCTACTTAAGTATGACACAGCAAATGTAATGTCTGGTCTGGATGTCGTACATAAATACATCAAATTTCCAATCAACTGACAAAATGGCACGTCAATTATGTCTCCTTCAGTGTCGATCTGGAATCCTGTTTCCATGGGTGTTGCACAACCATTGCAATTTTCCATGTTGAATCTTTTCAAAACCTTTTGAATCATTCTGAACTGTGATATACATAATTTATCTTCTTCACGGTTTATTGTCATACCTAGGAACTCATGAACATCTCCCATATGTTTTGCACAAAACTCTTTTTCTAATAAAATAATTACTTCTTTCATTTTGTTTTTTGATCCTACTAACAAGATATCGTCCACATAGATTAATAGCCATACCTCACTGCCACAGTACAAACAGTAATCATGGCTTGATCGTCTGAAGTCATTTTCCAGTAAAAAACAATTTAATCGGTTATTCCAGGCTTTTGGTGATTCTTTCAGTCCATATAGTGCTCGTTTCAATTTTAGGAATTTTGTCTCTGTTTTGAAACCTTCAGGGGGATATATGTATACTTCGGATTCTATGGTCCCATTTAAAAAAGCCGTTGAAATATCCATTTGTTTTATCTCCCATTTATTCTGAATTGCTTGAGACAACATTGTCTTCACAGTATTCATTCTTGCAACTGGTGCATACATTGACTCAAACATGTTCTCTTCTTTGATTTGAAAGCCTTTGGCTACAATCCTCGCTTTCTTAGTACCGCGCTCCTTTGTCCTAAATACCCATTTGGTTTCTATGGGCATTTTCCCATTTAATAAGCTAGTCTCTTCCCACGTTTGTTGTTTTTCGCGTGACTTCAACTCCTTCTGAATTGCTTCTCTCCATTCCATTATTTTGTATGCATCTGAGAATGTCTTAGGGTCTTCATCTGTTGCTAATAGGCAATAGGCTGTATAAACTTCATACTCACTAAGGTATGAAGGTGTTTTCACTCTTCGTTCTGTCTTTGTTATTTCACTATGTTCTCTACTTTTCTCTCTATTTTCTTCTTTTTCTGAAACTTCACTTCTACTGTCTCCATTTTCTTCACATAACTTTTCTGCATCTTTTTGTTCCTCTTCTGTTGAAGTTTTCATAGCTTCATTTCCTTTTTCAAGTTTTTGTCTAATTTCATGATAGTTTGTTAATTTTTCGTTGAATTTTACATCTCTCGAATTTATTATCTTATTTTCCTTCATGTTCCACAACCTGTAAGCTGCTCCACAGTATCATACCATGATGCATAATTCAGCACGTTGTTCTAGTTTGTTTGGTTTGGGTAAATTTACAGCCCATGATTCGCAACCAATATCCTAAGCTTTGACAGATCATTATTACCGTACCATATCGTAGCCGGTGGAGTTCCGTTGTTTGCGCTAGTAGGGCATCTATTCAACTCATATGCAGAGCATAACACTGCCTCTCCCCACAATTCCTTCGGTAAATTAGTCTCAGCAAACTTTGTTCTCACTTTATTTATCAATATTCGGTTCAGTCTTTCCGATTTACCATTTTGTGAAGGGTTATAAGGACAGGTATACTCAATTTGTATTCCTTTATTTTTACAAAAATTCTTAAACACTTTTGTGATGAATTCACCCCCATTGTCACACCTAATCCTTCTTGTTCTTTTACCATGTTGTGTCTTGATTAACTTTATAAAGTCTATAACATTCTGGGAGGCTTCATCTTTTGATTTCAATAATCGTACAACTACAAAATGAGAGAAATCACCCATTAGTACTTGAAAATACCTGTGTTCCTCAAATGACTCTACCGATATAGGGCCACATACGTCGGTATGGATTAGTTCTCCTATTTCAGTGGTTCTGCTTGAACTTTTCAAAAACGGGTTTCTTGTTGCTTTACCTTTTATGTATTCTGAACATTGCTCGTTTGACCAAGGAAGACCTAATAATTTTAAATCATACCTATTTAGGTGACCTAGCCTACGATGCCAGAGCTCATTACTTACATATGCAACATTACAGGAATTGTTCTGAAACTGAAAATCAATATCAAGGGTGTATAGGTTTTTGACATTTTCACACATTAATGTAAAATCTTTACCTTCTATAGTACATGACTTTGACTTATTATTATTATTATTTGAATACCTTTATTTATTAACTGTGAAACAGAAATGAGATTACTCTGAATATTCTCAACTATTAATGCATTTATAGTAATTTTATAACCTTGACAAAAACCAGTCAATTTTTCCTGTTTCTTGGCTACTAACTTATTACCATTTGCAACACAAATATATATTTCATGTTGTAGATATTCTATATTATACATGAACTTTTCAAGTTTCGTAGAAACTAAGTTTTGAGTAGCACCTGAATCTAATATAAAAATATTCATTTGGTTCACACAACAACTCAAAGCAATGAAAGAAATTTCTGTTTCTACCTGGTGTGCTGCATCTTGATTTTCACGCCTACCTCTTCCTGGCGGACCCTGTCTATACTGGCCTCTGCCTTTTCCTCGAAAGCCTCTTCTACCTCTACTTAGTGCATGGCTCGCTGGTTTGTTATATTCTCTACAATCTACCATTCTGTGTCCTCCTTTTCCATACTGATAGCAGTTATATGGAAAAGCTTTGAAGGCAATTTCCCCAGCACTAGAACCTGGTTTTACATTCTTTGTCTTTAACTTCATTTCTTCATCCAAAAGTATGGCTTTGACAAATTCCATTGTTACTTCAGTATTTAATGTCTCTATAGCTGTGATTACAGGATCATATTCATCACTAAGAGACAATAGCAAGTGACAAACCTTGTCGGTTTCTTCAATTTTTGAACCTGTACCATCCAACTCTCTGATGATCGAGTCAAACCTCATAAAATGATGTTCAAGCTTATCATTTTTGCCGCACTTCATGGTCAGTAACTTCTTTTTAAGGGTTAACTTTGTGAATACACTCTTGCGCTCAAAAACGTTTTGTAGCGATTCCATCATTTGCTTTGCAGTTTTAGCATCCTTCACAATGTCCAGATGCTTGTCTGTGATACATTGTATAATTATGGACTTTGCTTTTGCATCTTTTTGCCTAAAATTATCCTTCTTTCTTCCGTCAGTAAAGTCTTCCTCGCTTTTCTCCAGAGCTACTTTTATTTGCCTTTCTTCTAAGAGTGCTTGAACCCTGAATTTCCAATTATTAAAATTATCAGAGTTTAACTGAGGGAAAACTGCTGCAGTATTCATATTTGGTTTAGCCACTTTTGCAAGCAAATGTTTTACCTACTACTTATTCTCAAATTTCAATTTCTACTCCCGTATCTTCTGCCCTGTGCGAGAGACTGGGCCCATAACCTAATGACTTTGAACGGGATATGATTAAAGGACACTTGAGTTGTTTTTATTGTTATACTTCAACAATAAAATATACAATACATAGAGCAGCAATCTGTTTATACGAACATGGCGTCATATAGAATAATAATTAAGCGGGAGTGACCCAACATGACATCTGACATTTGACAGTACTCACAGAACATAACAGATCACAATAATAGTCAACACTTTCTTCCGATGGATGTAAACCAGTTTCATCAATATTATGGCCCAAATAAGTGACACTTTTGCGAACCACTCGCATTTGGATTTCTGCGTTTTCATCCCAGAAGCTTGTAGTCTGCGCAAAACTTTCCTCAATCTTTGTCTATCAACAACTAAGTTGGGAGCTGTTATCAGAATGTCATCAAGGTAACAAACAACGCCATCTATACCAGCCAAAATTTCATCCATGGTACGTTGGAAAAGAGAAGGTGCAAAACATATCCCGAATGGTAAACGCCTATAAGTGAAATAGCCTTTGTGAGTGGCAATAACTAAATATTTGCGAGATTCACTATGTACTTCCATCTGTAAATATGCGTGAAATATCTGCCCTCACAAAGCTTAGCTGTGATGTCTTCGAATCTGGGCAACGAGTAATTGTCTATCTGAACATACTTATTGATGGTTACCTTGAAATCGGCGCAATTCCTCAATCTTCCATTCGACTTTATGGCTACAACAAATGAGATTGGAGTATTTGTTGTATCCACGAGCTCTAACACACCTTCTTGAACTAATCGATCAATTTCCGCAGATACTTCATCTAGTAAAGCAAGAGGAACGCTTCTTGTACGAACATTTTTTGGTGTGACGTTTTCATCGATATGAATTTTTGATTGATGTCCTTTGATGTGGCCAAGACAATCTTCGAAAAGTTCTGGAAATTCTTTCAGAATTTCGTCGATTTGAGTCTTCTGAATAGTTTCCTCCCCCTTATTCATTTTAATGTAACTCGATATTATTTTCTTTGGAACCAAATCTTTTGTTACATGCATTATTTTGCGCCAGGTGGAAGGGATAGATTGAATGCGAAACACCAGTCTAATCCAAAAAGTGGTACATCCTCTTCTTGAGTGACGTATATAGGTAACGTCATTTTATTTCCGAAAGCCCTCACGTCTACCATTGATTCCCCCAGAGTATTTATCGGTTTATCGCCATACGCCACCAAATCTGCTAATTTTGAAAGAGATGGTTCACCAATTTTTTCCATATTGATTAACCTATAACAGCATGCAATGAGCCTGGGTCGTAGAGCATATCAATGTTATTGTCATTAATGCGAACAGATAATATAACTTTACTTGAGCTACCAATTTTCCTTACATTGAGTAAATGTGATATTTCATGTCCTGAAATACTACCAGAGTCTGACGAATCATTTTCATCATCGCTTGTTTCTCTGACATGGCGAGTATAATGTTTTGGTTTTCTTTCAAAATTTGTTTTTACGAAACTCCCAGGTTTTCGGAGAAAACCCTTCAAAAACAGAGCTTGTGCGAGCAAGGGTGATCCGGGACCTAAAGTTTAAATAAAAGTGGAATCCGAACCACTTCAGCTCAGTGATACACGACCGGGGATCGAACCCGGACCGTCTGGGTGGAAGCCAAACGCTCTAACACCTCGACCACTTCGCTGTTTACTGTCATATTTCGCTTTCGAAGTTTGTTTGATAACAGCGTTTCCTGAAATCACACACACTCGAGAAAAATGGTTTTCTTCACCACAACTAATACACTTTCTTCCAAAAGCTGGGCAATTCTTTTGTCTATGTTTTAAATCTCCGCAGTATAGGCAATCGAAATCAGGATGAAGTTTATTTTTCGAAGTCTGATTTTGGGGCGGAATACTATGTCTAGTCTGTGGTTTATTCACTAGATTTACATAACTATTCTACATTTTGACACTACTTGTTTGAAAAAGGATCATTTCTTTCGTTTGAATAGATGCTTGCTCAAGAATGCAAGCCGTTGATTCAACATTTTCTAGCGTTGTTCCAACAGAAGGATGTTTTTGTATTAATCTTTCTTGCCATTCGCGATTGTTTATTCCAAAAAGTAACTGATCGCGCAAACGTTCATCTAAACCTTTTCAGAAACTACAGTCTCCTGCTAAAGCACGTAATCGATTTACATATTTAGTTAAAGTCTAATTTTCTTTACGGAAACTACTTGCAAACTTAATCCTTTCTGCAAAAACATACACCTTTCTGTCGTAGAAACGGTTCAATACTTCAACCAGTTCCTTATAAGTCTTTGTGGTTGATTTTTCTGGTTTGAAATGATCAGCCAAAATTTTGAAAACCTGTGATCCAACCTTGGAAAGTAGCAAATTCCGTCTTGTTGATGCATTTTCGTCTGTCATCAATCCACGAATTTCCAATTCCAGTTCAAATCTTTCTAAATAATAGTCCCACTGTTCTGTTTCAGGCACAAAATTATCAAAACGAAAATGTTTGTACACTTCGTCAGCCATTTCTGCAGGTACGATAGTCTCTCGTCGCCAAAATGTAGTATGACAATGAAGGGTGTGAATATTAAATACAATGAACTGAAGTATGTATATGTAAAGTCTACGGAACTGTATTCAGCCAGTTAGCGCTTCAATTCCTTCGACACTGCCCCAACTCAACTCAACTGCCAACTTGACATATCTGAATCCATCATTTTCCGTTTGACTACAGGATGACTATACCACTGGTAAAATGAAATATGAAGTGGTTGGTCCGTTGTGTTACTCATAGAGAAGACTTAGAAGAGATGTCAATTTGTAACTTATAACAGATGATTCTGGCAATAGTCATTATTGTAGGATTAAAGACCTTTCTTGGTTAGTTTCAAGTCAACTATGTGCGCATGAGCATAAAAAAATATTTTTGTGATAGATGTTTATTGTATTTCTCTCATGAGCGATTATTGTTACGTCATCAGTTGCATGACTGTAATCACTTGAGCACTACAACACCATCAGTCAATTTCAGAATCAACAAATATGGTAAAATGTTACCGAAGAATACACTTATGTTTGAAAATTTTGAGAAACAGATAAAGGTGCCATTTTTAGTTTATGCTGACTTTGAATCAGTTCTTGAACCCATTCAAACTACTCAACCCAACTTTAAACACTCATACTCGAATAGAACATACAAACATGAACCTCATTCATTTGCTCATTCGATAAAATGTTCCTACAATGATGAATTAACGAAAGTTGTTACAAAACTTGAAAATGATTTAAGGAATATTTATCACAATCATTTGAGGTATCCAATTCCTCTGGTTGCACAAACCCCCGTGGAAGAAAAAGAGTTTTCTTCTGCACAATTTTGTGGTATATGTGATAAACCATTCATGGGTGATGATGTGAAAGTGAGAGACCATTGCCACCTCACTTGAAAAAAAGATCACCTGCCGCACATTCCGTATGTAACTTAAATTTCAAACTACCCAATTTTGTTCCGATATTTTCCATAATCTGAGAGGGTATGATTGTCATTTATTCATAAAAGAACTATATAGAAACAAAGACAAAGTGGATGTTATCCCACAAACTAAGGAAAAATACATATATTTCACCAACCATCTATTTACTCACACATACACTGACAAAGATGGAAAAGAGAAAAAGAATTATTTGAAAATGAGATTTATAGACAATTTCAAATTCATGTCGAGTTCTCTGCAGAACTTAGGTGCTAACTTAACATCCGATCAGTGTATTGAGATGCATAAACATTTTCCACAAATTGACAAATTCAATTTGATGAGACAGAAAGGTGTTTTCCATATAACTTTGTTGGCCATATCGACAAGTTGAATTATCCAACTCTCCCCAGAAAAAATCAGTTTTATGACAATTTTAACGGAGAGCATATATCAGATTATATGAGAGCGAAACTTGTTTGGCATTTACTTGAGTGTCAGAGTTAAGGAGAATACTCGGATTTATATTTGAAGTCCTATGTGCTTCTATTATGTGACATATTATATATACAGCACCCAGATTATCATGGAATGCAATGCTGAAGTATACAAATATTGAATTGGAATTATTGACAGACATTGACATGATACATTTTTTCAAGAAAGGAATACATGGTGGAATAAGTCAGTGTAGTGGAAGAAAGCATATTGCTAATAATAAATTTGTACCTGATTATAACCCCGATGAAACTCCATCATTCATATCATATTTAGATGCTACCAACCTATATGGTCACAGTATGTCACAACCATTACCAACCAAAGATTTTGCTTGGAGAACACCCAATGAAATTATCAATTTGGACGTAATGGGTGTGGCATTTGATAGTCCATACGGTTATGTTCTTGAAGTGGATATTCATTATTCCCAAGAATTACATGACAAACATGCTGATCTCCCTTTTCTCGTTGAAAGTTTAATACCTCCACATTCGGATTTCGAGGATATCAATAGTCGTAAACGAGCGACTTAAGGTGGGATTTCCTAGCGACGTCTAGCGTTCACGGCCCGCACCGATGTTCAGCAGTAACGGCTGGCCGCGACGATTGTTGGATTTGCTTGAAGCATCTGGCGTCCGCGTTTTTGTATTGAAATTGTACCCCCAGTGCGTTTTGTGTTCTGGTTGAATGCAGTTTAAAATTGAAAATTGTTTGTTGTCATAATGAATGGGAATGTTCTAGCAGCATTAATGTTACAGTATTGTATACCTTCGCAAATTTCACAATTTTTCTGCAAATAAAACGGCTGCCAGTCATGCTGGACCAATCGTTGATGCAGAACCATGTCCATAGCCATTTTATTCGCATAAAAAATTGCGATATTCGCGAGTACATGAACGAGACTTACTGAAAGATGAGAATGATGACGACTATACTGAACCGACAATAATTATCTGAATAAACTGACAATCATCTAACTTATCGATAAAAATATTGGGGAAAACACAAAGAAACTAATTGACTTCATGACTCCATACTATTCACAAAACACAAATCTATAAATGACCTTTTGTGAACCAATTAAAAAAAAACAAAGAATTTTTTAATTAATACTCGCAGCCCATGGATAAAACTGTGTAAATTTCGTTCCACACTTTTTCCCGAATTTTAAAATCTTTGAAGTCTTTGTGTGAATGGTCATGAAGGCAGGGATATTCACATACTTGATTAATCAAAATTTCGTCGTCTGTAAATTGCGATTTAAAAATAATTTAAAGAAGTACTTGCTCCATTGAATCTATTCTGATTTCATGATTTTTATTCATTAATTTATTCTTACTGTTATATTTACCTTCATGTTAATTGCATTATGTGATATTTTTTCCTCTTATAAACTGTATGTTTCTTGGTAAAATAAATTGAATTGAATAAGAGTATTGGTAAATTTCTGTGACACGTTGTAGTAATATCCACCACGCTTATTTCACATTGAAATAATGTTACTGCTGGTGTCGGCGTTCGCGTCTTGACATGTTTTTGAGCAGTCGGGTCGAGGCCGACGACGGCCGGCCGCTGAGACTCTGAATCGCGCCGCTTCAAACAAAACAGTTGCATTGTATGTGTCACTAACGGCCAGACGTCGCGGCGGGACGCAAACGCTGGACATCGCTAGGAAATCCCACCTTAACTCTTCGGGTGAATTTCAGTACACATAATTCGCAGGTTTGCGATCATACCTTTTTTTGTATCCAATTGATCCCTGCACCTTTTGTTCTACTTCTCGTCGTTAGATAATGTGATAAGTTTAGTACTGCTTTGATATCTTCACGGAATTTTTTAGATTTCGTATGTTTGAAACCATTCCTCAGTTGATGTTGTTTGTATGGTGCATTCGTGAGTCTCAATATTTTAGCATATGTATGAAGAATTCCAGCATCACTGACTTCAGGTGGGTTTTTCAAGAAAATCATATTATACAGGGTGTTTCTTAAGTACGTGTAGAAACTTTAGGAGCATGTTGCTGACGTCGAAATAAGAAAAAAAGTTCCCATAAACACATGTCTGCAAGTTATTCGTTTCTAAGATACAGAGTATCAAAGTTTAATTCTTATATTTGTTTTCTGTGAATAAATTCCAAAATATTTTTGATATTCGGGTAAAGTTTGGTATCTGAGATGATTTTTCAATGTCATAATCAAATTTTATGTTAATTATGAAAAAACTAATTTCTAATTGAATTTATTTTAAATTTAAAAATCTTGTCATTCTCAATATCTTGCATCGATTATTTCAAATCTCAAAAACTTGAAAACGGTTTCTCGCAGTGACCTCAACCAAGAATATATTTTTTAAACAAACTAAATAATAAATATTCCCAGATACCAAACTTGACACAAATATCAAAATTATTTTGAAATTATTCACAAAAAATAAAAATAAGAATTCAACTTTGACACTTTGTATCTCAGAAACGAATAACTTACGGAAATATGTTTATAGAAACTTTTCTTCTTATTTTGATATCAGCAATACGCTCCTAATTTTTCTACACGTACTTAAGAAACACCCTGTATAACTTCGGACTACTTGGGAATGCATGTTTTATTGGCATTCCAAAATAAAATATTTCCACCACTGAAATTTACATTGAGACTTCTCATTTTAAGTTTTCCTGTAGCAGGATCTGAACGTATACCAAATATTGTGTCATAGGCACCATCGTTTGTTTTGAAATTTTCCAAATGCATCTTCAAAATATCTTCAATATTGCCTTCAGAAAGGAATAGTTACTTATTCTTTGATGGTCTCACTGTCAGCAGGCGAGGTGTCACTACCAAATTGATACTCGTAACTGGAGTAGAGTTGCTTCGTCATTGATTGTCGTAGTGGTGGTGGTGGTTGTTTCGTTGCATTAGCTGAAGATCGAACGTTCAATGGCTTCATTAGCGGATCGTAGAATTTTTCAAGTTCTATTCGATTTTCAATAAGTCCACTCTTGATAGAGTTAAATTTCTGGCGTACAGCTTCTGATGTCTCAAGTAGTTGACGTTTCAAATCCAATTCATTGTTTTTATCATCAACTACTGAATCGTTCTTCATTTTGTTCTACAAGAGGGATTACACCACCGAAGTAACCTATGTGCAATTCAACGATCGATTGAACATCGGGTGACACGTGATCGGAATGAATATGGTGTAGATTCGTTTCATCTTGCTTGAAGATTACGATAAAGTAAAGAATAGAGATAAACATTTGTGAATCGCAGTCCTTGTGGATGTGTTAAGAGAGAGATCATGTCATTCGTCTTTCCACAATTCGACGGAATTTGATAAACAAACTTTCGTTCGAATTACATTTACCTGGAGGATATCAGTACTGTGGACCCGGTATAAAATTGGAAAAACGTTTAGCCCGCAAAGATCCTGAAATCAATAATTTATGCAAACAACACGATATTCAATATTTGAATCATCTTACTGATCTCACAGCGAGACATTCAACAAAGAACTCGAATACGCAGCTTCGAATAGGGTTGAATCGAAAGACGCTATGAAAGCAAAGAGACATTTCGGTATGGGTTGTAGTACTTCTATGAAGGGAAAGAAGATGAATCAACCGAAGAAAAAGAAAAACAATCTCAGAAAATTCGCCTTCGGTTCTGGGGTGGTTCATAAAGTGCGGAATGTATTGAAAAAAGCTGGGGTGAGCAATTTGTGACGAATAATACGAAAAAAGCTACCGTAGTGGTATTGCATGCGGCACGTAAATACCTCAAAGCTGCCGGTGGGAAGAAAACAATCTGCACACACCGCATAAGTCCAATTCCTAAGGTCGGAGGGATTCTGCCATTGATACCGATTTTTGCTGGATTGTCCGCGCTCGGAAGTTTAGCGGGTACTGTTGCAGGCATCACCAGAGCTGTGAATTCAGCAGAAGCAAGCAGAACCGCCCTGATTGAAGCGAATCGTCATAATAAGAAAATGGAAAATGTAGCATGGGGTAAACGTGGTAGTGGTATATACCTTAAACCATACCGTAAAGGACTCGGACTCCACCTAAAACCATACAATCCAAAAAACTAGTTGATTCCCTACCTCGAAGACCTCTCACCGACATCGATCTCAATTATTATGTCGAGAAAATGAAAATTTCATACTTTCGCGGTATTTTCATGCGTGATACATTACCCACTAGAGGTCCACGACACTACGAGACCGCCATTGTCAATTTAGATGGAATAAGAGGATCGGGAACATATTGGGTGGCATATAGCAAATGTGGGAAATACATTGCATACTTTGATAGTTTTGGAGATCTACCCCCACCAATATTCAGTACTTCTATTCTATTCTATATAATTATGATCGCCAGCAGAAGTTCAACACAGTTTTCTGCGGTCACTTGTGCCTGAAGTTTCTCTCTGAATTATCATAAAATGAATACAACTCCAACAATGACTGGAGAGGCTAGTAATGGGATGGGATTTTCACTCAATATGTATTCAAAACATCGCACTTTGACAAGAATGGATCGAGTGATGCTTACCACCATGCCGAAGGAAGTGATGCTTGTACAAGATGATGTCGACATAATGAAATATAGATTTTGCAATGACCACCACAATCTTGACGGTTTTCAGATTCTGATGTGAAAGATGGTCCTACTTCTCGAAAAATATTCTGCTGTTATTGCAATTAAAACGATACGATTATTGGTGCTAACAAAAACGAAATGGATATTGATGAACCACCTCCGAGAAAGCGTAGGTTGTCTCGATTGTGTTGTAGTCAACGATAAATTGAAGTGAAATTCATAAAATGTATATCAGTCATGTCACGGAAGTTCGAACTACAAGCTGTCGGGACGAATGTCCATTGAATGGGATAGAAACAGTCGTTATGGATTGGGACTTTTAGGATTTTATGGATGCAACACAGTCAATAACATAACTGAGAAGAAAAATGTGATCAGGTTTAGAATTAGTGCTGATAGTTCACCACTCCTTCAGAAATACACAATTGATATTCCATGTGGTGCCTATGAAATAGAAGAAATCAATGCAATTATTCAAAAACATATCATGTTTAGACGGTTTCATGATAAAAATCTGAACCATACCAATGCAGATGATATATTCTACCTACATGCCAATAATAATACTTTCAAATGTGAGATGCGATCAAAATATGAAATTGATCCAACTCATCCGAATTCCATAGCAAAGATGATGGGTTTCAATTATGATAGATTTCAACCGAATCAGATACATGAATCCTCAATACCGATTAACATCACAACTGTGAGACTCATCCGTTTAGATTGCAACATCATATCTGGTTCATACATGAGTAATGAAGAATCCCATATTCTTTTTTCATTCGATATCGATGTGGAGCCTGGATTCAATCTCACAAAAGAACCACACAAGATTATATATACCGGGTGACACAGCAGACATGTAGTAGCCTGTAGTTTTTTTATTTGAATAGATAAAAACTTGTAATTTGCAAAAGTTACGTAATGAATGATAGCGCTGCATTTGAATCTAACGACAACTTTTTTCAACTACCTGTTTGATCGGCAGTAACTCCAACTTTTTTTTTTTGAATGACACCCTGTACATTTATCTAGCCTATCTTATTTGTCTTAAAATTCTCCATTCAACCGTGTATCACAAAGTGGCATTCGTTTCTCAATTCGCAGATGAATTGCATTTTATTAAAAAACATCAAGTTGGCTGTTATCCGAATTCGATAATCTTTCGATGCTTGGTAGGCTTGGAAATCCAAAGAGTATCAGTTAAACGATATAATTTCTTTTTTTTCCATACCTGATCACTTCCTACAGATTGTCAATAATTTCTTTAATAAAAAGAAAAAACATGTGAAAATAACTCACGATATTGCGAAAACTGAGATAGGAACATATTTTTTTCAATTTGGCTACTTGTGAAGGAACTATCTGTCTTTCTCTTTGGCCATGTAGCCATATCATGATCTTTCCAGTTGGAAACATAAAATTGAAATTGTTCCCCTGATCCACCAATTCACAAGTCTATTAGTCTAGATATTTGCAATAATATTTTGCCTAGTAGGCGGTGTACACAAAATGTTTTGTGTTTGACAGGTTAACATCATTCGATTGCAATGATTATCTCCGTCAGTTTTATGCTGATTGAAATTGCATCGTTTAATTAGATACTAAATATGTATTCAAAGAACGAAAAGGTCGATATGTTGTTAATATTCGGAGAGTACAAGAGAAATTGTAGACAGGCTGAACAATTGTATGTCGAAAGATTTCCGGAAAGACGCCACCCACCTGATAATTATTTTGCTAGAGTAAAAGAGCAGTTCAGAGCAGTTCTTTTCAAAACTCTTCTAGCGGTCTCTTGATTCACGCCGATTTCGTCCTCAATTTGTCTCAGTGATATCGTCGGATCTGCATGTACTATGGCCAAAACGCCAATACGACGATTTGGGTATAGCTCACCATACATGTTTTTTGCCAAAAGAGGATTTCTATTTGATTTTGCATAAGCAAATAGCATATCAGTCCTTTCGTCATTTGAATACATCTTTGATATGACTGAGTGTATAAACGACTGACAGTTCTTAACACGTATCAACAACTCATTTATTTGTCCTGCCATAGAAACCAAGCAAAGCCTACTTGTTTAAAAATGGTAAATGAAGTGAGATGCTATTTAATTGTACCATATCACACAATAGTCGTATTTTGACCAAAAACTAATATTTTCGTTACTTCCAGGATTGAGAATTATAGAAATATTCAGTATGATAATTGATTCTGAAGAAATCAGCCTTGAAACAAGGATTTCTGTAATACAAAAATGCCCAAGAAGGAAAAATACGAATGTTCGTTGTGTTGGGGTATCTTCTTATCGAAATTATTGGGTGAGGTCTGAAGTATGCCAATAGTTGAATAGGTTTTGAAGAAATCAAAATAATTTACAAAAGAACTAACGACAGGACCGTAATTAAAAATTGTTGTCACTGAGGATGCTAGTTATTTTAAATGAAACGTTATAAAAATATCAAATGTGATATACCACTGAATTGTGATTTTATCGCTTTATCAATATTTGTACTAAAATAGACAGCTCCGTATTTGAAAAAAAAAATGTTGATGGTGGCCGTGTTGACACGAAACGTTTAATCAAAGATTCATTATTACATTTTTATAGCACATTTTAAATACATTAAAACTTTCCTTATAAATTTTTTTATATTTTCAGAAATAACAGTTCTATTCGTAAAAAACAAATAACAGCATTTTTGGTTTTCCCTGTATAACGCGGGAAGGGCGAGTCTCCTTGTAAATTTTCTTTGACCATTGTACTGTTCTCCACAATAGTTACCTTTTCTCCCATTTAATCGTCTTCGTATCTGTTACGGTTTAGAATATAGCAATGTTACCACATGATAAAAGAAACGGCCTGTATATATATATATATATATATATATATATATATATATATATATATATATATATATATATATATATATATATATATGTATATGTATATATATATGCTGAATACTTGTTTCAAGGAGCAATAAATGTTCCAGTGACTGTAAAACATTCGAAAACAATTCTTTAGGAACTCATTATACCTTTGTATAGATTGTATGGCATATGTCCGACAGAAAACAACTACTTCTCTGACTAATACCTCGACAGATATTGAATTATATCTGTCAGACATATGTGCAAAGATCCTTACTTTGAAGGAACAACTTTGCAAGAGCTTTCAGAGACAGACAGCAGGACACCGGTTTCGGGATGAATCCCGAAACCGGTCTGCAGTTGGTTCCTTGTTTGGATCAGGCGGTGTCCTGCTGTCTGTCTCTGAGAGCTCTTGCAAAGTTGTTCCTTCAAAGTAAGGATCTTTGCACATACGTCTGACAGATATAATTCAATATCTGTCGAGGTATTAGCCAGAGAAGTAGTTGTTTTCTGTCGGACATATGCCATACAATCTATACAAAGGTATAGTGAGTTCCTAAAGGATTGTTTTCGACTATTTCACAGTCACTGGAACATTTATTGCTCCTTGAAACAAGTATTCAGCATATACCATTTCGCATCCGAAATGTCCTTCTGGAGCGCTCTCTAATCTGTTGCCGTGGTGGATCCTGTAAGCGATTGCAGTGTTCATCCCGGCGAACGATGACGGGCACCGGGCCCCCGCGTGTATACAACCGTGATAACCTGGACTGCACTGATGAGGGACTTCATCCCGAAACCGGTCTGCAGTTGGTTCCTTGTTTGGATCAGGCGGTGTCCTGCTGTCTGTCTCTGAGAGCTCTTGCAAAGTTGTTCCTTCAAAGTAAGGATCTTTGCACATATGTCTGACAGATATAATTCAATATCTGTCGAGGTATTAGCCAGAGAAGTAGTTGTTTTCTGTCGGACATATGCCATACAATCTATACAAAGGTATAGTGAGTTCCTAAAGGATTGTTTTCGACTGTTTTACAGTCACTGGAACATTTATTGCTCCTTGAAACAAGTATTCAGCATATACCATTTCGCATCCGAAATGTCCTTCTGGAGCGCTCTCTAATCTGTTGCCGTGGTGGATCCTGTAAGCGATTGCAGTGTTCATCCCGGCGAACGATGACGGGCACCGGGCCCCCGCGTGTATACAACCGTGATAATCTGGACTGCACTGATGAGGGACTTCATCCCGAAACCGGTCTGCAGTTGGTTCCTTGTTTGGATCAGGCGGTGTCCTGCTGTCTGTCTCTGAGAGCTCTTGCAAAGTTGTTTTTTCAAAGTAAGGATCTTTGCACATATGTCTGACAGATATAATTCAATATCTGTCGAGGTATTAGCCAGAGAAGTAGTTGTTTTCTGTCGGACATATGCCATACAATCTATACAAAGGTATAGTGAGTTCCTAAAGGATTGTTTTCGACTGTTTTACAGTCACAGGAATATATATATATATATATATACAGTGAGGACCAAAAGTCCGTCGCCCCCCCTGTAACTTCTTTATTCTACATATTACAAAAAAATGTTAAATACATAAGTTGTAGGGTTTCATTCGATCTCTTTAATGGTTTAAGTTTCATTCATACAGAGTGTCTCAAAAAAGCACGGTGACTTAGAAGTTAATTTTTTTAAATGGGACACCCTGTATTTCATTGCATTATTGAATTCTACGTTGAATTCTGAACAAGTTTGATAAATAGTTTTCTATCAAAAAAGTTAATAGTTTTGGACTTATGAACACTTGTAAATAATTATTTCGACTCCTTTTGCGCCAGTTCACGAATAAATTAATGAGGTAGGCTATGCACGCTAGGCGCGTTCATTTTATCCATGACAACGAAAACAAAATCTTATCTGTTTTTGCCAAATGTCATTGACATTTTGTAGGTTTTCAAAACTTTGTTTCAAACGGTTTTCAATTTCTCTTGTTGATTAATATGGCTCGTTCAGTAGCAGACAAAGTTGAAGCCGTTATCATATTTGGTGAAGCTAACCGAAATTACCACGCTGCTATTCGCATTTTCAATGAACGGTTTCCAGAACGTCCGATGTGTCGAAAATATCTGCAGAAATTGGTGGCAAAATTTAACCAAACTGGCACCGTGAAAGATGCTCCGAGATCTGGGAGGCCGAAAATAATTACGGAAGATGTTGAAATTCAAGTACTAGCCGAAATGGTAAATAACCCACAACAATCAACTAAGCAAGTAGCTGAGACATGTGATGTTTCTAAAACATCAGTAAAGAGGGTTTTAAAATAAAATAAATTCCATCCTTACAAAATAAAAATTTTGCAGCAATTGGTTGAAGATGATCCAGACCGGCGACTTGAATTTTGCGAGACCATGGCAGAAAGAATTGTTGCAAATCGACTTTATTTGCAACACATCTGCTTTAGTGATGAAAGCACTTTTTACCTAAATGGAAATGTGAATACCCAGAATTGTAGATATTGGAGTGATGAGAATCCCCATGAATTCCGCGAGGGGCATACTCAATTTCCCCAGAAAATTAATGTTTGGGCTGGTATTTTAGGTAACCACATTGTAGGTCCCATATTCTTGGAAGAAAATTTAAATGGTCCCAGATACCTCCAAATGCTGCATGACACAATAAGTCCCAGTATCGATGAGATCGTTGCGCAAAACCCACATGAATTTTACTTGGATGTAACATTTCAGCAAGATGGAGCGCCACCACACTATTTTCGGGAGGTGAGAAATTACTTAGATGAAAGGTATCCAGGTAGGTGGATTGGACGTCGAGGTACAACAGAGTGGCCAGCTCGCTCACCGGACCTCTCTCCGCTTGATTTCATTCTCTGGGGCTATGTGAAATCCGTAGTTTTTAAGACAGTTTGTGGGTCGTTAGATGAACTGCGCCGTCGAATTATTGAAGTGTGTTCAGAAATAACACCTCAAACCTTGATTAATGTTAGGGAAGAGTTTACAACCCGACTATTTATGTGTCAAGAAATGCATGGTGGACATGTCGAACATCTTTTGAAATAGATAAAAACTCACCGTTTTTAGTTATAAATTAAAATATCTATTCAGTTTTTAATGCTTCTTGATCTGTATTTATGGACTACCTTATTTGTTAATAAAATGTTTCAACTTCATTTGTACTAGTTTCTCGTGAGATTCAACAACTCTAACAATTGTAAAATGGTACGACGAGGTAAGTTACACATGGTGCCATCAGCAGTTTGCAACATTGGATAGCTTTCAAAAAGTTAGGATAGGAAAGTGGAATACATTGTGATCCATTTGTTACGATTTTCTCATTGAACTGGCGCAAAAGTAGTCGAAATAATTATTTACAAGTGTTCATAAGTCCAAAACTATTAACTTTTTTGATAGAAAACCATTTATCAAACTTGTTCAGAATTCAACGTAGAATGTAATAATGCAATGAAATACAGGGTGTCCCATTTAAAAAAATCAACTTCTAAGTCACCGTGCTTTTTTGAGACACTCTGTATGAATGAAACTTAAACCATTAAAGAGATCGAATGTAACCCTACAACTTATGTATTTAACATTTTTTTGTAATATGTAGAATAAAGAAGTTACAGAGGGGGCGACGGACTTTTGGTCCTCACTGTATATATATATATATATATATATATATATATATATATATATATATATATATATATATATATATACAGTGACCGCCAAAAAGTATGTACCATATGGGAAAAATTTTTATTATTGGAGTATTGGAAAAAATATTCTGGGAAAAGTTTGTGCATGTCCGATATCCTAAAAATCGATTTTGACACATGTCACGTGATCGCTAGAATGGCGGCAAAATGAAAAAAATTGTAATGCAAGGCAAAAAAGGGGTAAGATGGCAAGATATCAAAAAGAGTTATTTGAAAAAGTCACTTAGAATTCAATTTTCTACACATAAACGAAGTTTCAAGAGATAATTAAAAAAAAATTAAAAATAGCAATTTTTTAAAAATATTTTCCCATCTATTTAAAAATAAAATTTTTTTTCTTATGAATAGCTTGATAATGACAAAACTTTCTCATTTTCTCCACACCAGAGGGCACTAAATTGAAAAAATGGGAATTTGTCAGAACCCTTGCTGTTACATCGGTTCGTATCTAACAGTTATATCCGAATTCCACGACCATTGTGATGACATGACACTCCAAAAACATGGTAATTTCCAGATTATAATCAAGTTCCGATGATAATCGTGCATGAGCGTTTCACCTCGCACATAAACTTGAAAATAGTGCGTCAAATTAAAGATTCTTAAAGTTTATGTGCAAAGTAAAACGCTCATACAGCATTATTATTGAAACTTGATTAAAATCAGGAAACGTGGTGTTTCTAGATTGCCATAGCAACACAATAGTCTTGGAATTCTGATATAACTGTTAGATAAGAACCAATGTAACAGCGAGGGTTCTTGCAAAAACCAATTTTTTTAATTTAGTGCCCTCTGGAGAAAATGAGAAAGTTTTGTCATTATCATTAAAATGCAAATGTTTCATTATAGTCAAGCTATTCATAAGAAAAAAAATAATATTTTTAAATAGATGGGAAAATATTTTTAAAAAATTGATATTTTCAATTTTTTTGAATTATCTCTTGAAACTTCGTTTATGTGTACAAATTTGAATTCTAAGTGACTTTTTCAAATAACTTTTTTTGATATCTTGCCATCTCACCCCTTTTTTGCCTTTGCATTGCAATTTTTTTCATTTTGCCGCCATTCTAGCGATCACGTGACATGTGTCAGAATCGATTTTTAGGTTATCGGACATGCACAAACTTTTCCCCAGAATATTTTTTCCAATACTCCAATAATAATTTTTTTTCCCATATGGTACATACTTTTTGGCGGTCACTGTATATATATATGTCAGATATGAAATAGCTAAGCACTCGCTTTAACGACCGGGGTGTTGAAAGGGGGTTGAGCGTTCGAGTACGTATATAGGGTGCTCGGGAGTTTATCCTTCCGGGCCTCAACCTTTAGGGGGTGCATGTGGTTTCAAGAACGTCAACTCATTGGTTATGGCCACCAAAATGCAGACTCTGGTGATACCTCAGTTGAAGAGATACAGTAATTGTAGAAATTCCGATTCATCCAATATTTTTTGATGATAATCCACCAAGTTTTTCAATATAATAAATTCACTTCGAATACTCAACCAATACATCCATACGATATTGAGTCAATATCGCAAAAAAAAATTTAATGTAAATTTCGAAAATATTTCGCCAAGATTGATTTAGAAATGTCCAAGAAACCTTTGATCAATATCGTGGAATGTTCACATTTTTTTCCTTGTCAATATTACGTTCGAAAATATTTTCATCATATTATACCAATATTATCCCATTATAAGTGTGGTTCAGTGCCTCCGGTATTGAAATGATGGATATATCTCACAAAATACAGAATGAATTTTCACATGTTCACAAATTTTGATTTTGGTCTATTTGTGGTGCATTAAGTGTCTTACTGTGGACAACCTAACCAGACATACATTCAATGACTATAAATGAATAGAAGAGCAATAATGTCACTGCGTCATGTCATATGGACACCTAATTATTCGATGCTACATGGAAAAAAATTAAGTACGAGAGAGAAAAATTACATCTAAGTATCTTTAAATCATTAATGGAATCGCACTTGTACCGTGTGGAAATTCCATTCCTCAGTTTCAATTGGATTCCACCCCAAAATTTCAAATTTCTCAAGCAGAATTTTTTATATGGGTAATTCATACAAATGAATTCAATATGAATGTCTGAGTAGGAATCATTTTTTTTGCTATATGCTGCTATATTACTTGATGTTTAATTTTGTACTAATAGCTCCACCCTTCTCAACAGATGTAATCCTTCATGAGTGAAAAGGGACTTTATACATATCGGTCTGAGATATGTTCCATCAAAAATGAAAAATTGTGGAAATGATCTCGAGTTTTTCTATGGATTATATAGTCGTTTAACTCACCCAGACAAGATTCCATGAGAAAGTATATATACTTCTGATCTTTATATGTTCTATATAGCCTCACTATGAACGGTGATCTACATGCTATCTGTATGTTTTTCTCATTATATACGTGTTCTTCTTGGCTTTGAGCAACAACGTCAACTTTTTTCAGATACTTCAAAGCGAACACAATATTCTCATTTTTGGTATGTTGCACTAATTCGACTCTACCGAATCCACCTACGCCTAAGGTTTTCCTTATTTTCAGATCCATCAGGTTCAAATCTTCATATTCGGCCTCCACAGACTTGATTGAGTCTTTCGGCTTCACTCTGATATATTTGAAATCTTTGATATCGCCTAGATGATCAATGAATTCTTTTCTAGTCAAAGTGAGGCATTCAACCCCTGGAGCATTCGCAGTTACCGTTGCCTGTCGACAGTCTTCTTCCAGTAACGCCAATTCGCCAAAGCAATCCCCTTTTTTATAAACACCTACGACTCCTTCTTCATCCTTGGTGATTGTCACAGTTCCCGCTCTGATTATGTAGAATTTTTGACCTGAAATCATATCAATGATCAAAAAGAACTGCAATATGCGTGGTATTTGACTGTATGAGAAATAAACATTGAATTCTACTAAATAATGCTCTTTTTCGCGGTGTCTTTAATTTTTTTTGTTGAAAATCTCAGGCCAGTTTTATTTTGAAATTCCAAGCGGGAACCGAGTTGGCACAAATGTTCACGGGGCGCCACGGTCAACCCGATCAGATGACGTCTGCTCCGCATGACGTGTTGTGAACAACAAGTCTTTTTGTTTGGTGATGTTTTCTGTGTGTTGATAATGTGTGATTCCGTGAATTGTTACATTTGTCAAAAAACATTGAAAGAGAGTAAAGTAACCACAATACGTACAGGTATGCCGACTTTGCGCAGTGTTGCTCTTGATATAAATGATGGGAGAAATACAGGGCCATTAAACATTCATCAAATTTGGAAATGCACCGTATTTTTTATCAAAATTATACCAAGAGTACCAGAAATAAAGCTCGTCAGCATAATAATGCTGAATTTCCTCCAGTCAGGCCAAATTTTTCATATAGTCCACCCGAAAAGAAATCAAGGAGAAGTGCTGGTGAATTTGATTTCATACTACGTTGCTTTTTATGTAGTGATAACCCAGATGAGCAGAACTCAGCAAAGAGGAATATCCAACTATTTTCAGTTCGTAGTGAAGAAGATAAAATGACGCATACGATGAAGAGATTAAAGGTGTTTTTTATAGCGAACATAATTCACAGTCCGATGCTTTAACCGGGGAACAAGAACTGGATCATAGGATCATAGCAATAATAATTTTGATGATGATGATGACGACGATGATAATGATGATGGTGATGATGAATGAATGAATAAAGATAAAAATGATGGTGTTCGGATGATTCATTACCATGATTTAATAAATTAACACATCTTTAGTCATTCTAGGTTGTACTAGTAATCATTTTCCCTTCCTTCCTGAGTATTCCAGTTCGAAAATTCCAATTTCTTGCAAGCTTCATTCGCTTCATATAATTTCATTTTTTCTTCTACAATTTACGAATTCATTCCAGTTGATGACAGATGCTAGTTAATAAGATATTCTCTAGCGATTTTTGCAATACCGTTAAAGAATAAAATCGGCCCCGACAAATGATTGCAACTCTCGAAGCTGTTCTTATTATTTGCGAGAGAATTCAGAACTATCAATCATTTTTAACTAGCAAATGAACTCCATAACAAACAATTACCGTGCCAATCTGAATTCAGTCCACTCAAAACACAAAGTCACACAGTTACAAGCCCAATTACTTGAGCATGCGCTCCAGGGGTCCATTACCGAGAAACCACAATTTAGGGCCACGTTTTTCAAAAATGGAACATTTTTAGAAAAAATATGTAGATCCTTTTTTGTTAAAATTTTCACGCCCTACAAGTTTGTTTCTATACTTTATATAGAAATTTTCAACCACTTCCAAGTGATTGATGGAATACGTATTTTCCGGGATTTCCCAGGAATTTTCCCCACTTTCCATAGGTGCTCGCATGCAGAAATTTTTTTTTCTGAAAATGCTCTTCAAACACTACCCGTGTACCAAAAATCATTTCTACTAGTTTTGGTGACAGGTTTTAGTAACATTTTGGCTCCAGCGGCTGGATTAAATCAGAAAAGTCCGTAAATACAGTGAAAAACATTGGACAGTCGCATAATTCAATTGTAAGACATGAAAAATTGCTGCGAAAACTCGCGAAAATGAATTCGAATATTGTGGTCAAAATATTGAATAACATTCAACCACATAATTTTATTTCAAATTATGTTACTATCCTGCCCATTTGAAGGCTACTTAGAGATCGCGTAGGAGTTCGGAAAAATTACCGACGGTTTCGGACGTTGGAAATTACGTCCAAAAACTATCAGTCAGGGAACATGGACACTTATTCTCAAAAAATTGCAATAACTCACGAAAAGAAATTGAAAAAAATCCAAAAAAAATTGTGGATACTATAAAAAGTTCAGTAAATTTTCAACATTATTCCTTGTGTAATGACGTTTCACTCCTCAAGCTTTTATTATTATTGTTATTAGAAACTCCGGATGGACCTACTAATGTTTAGAATGATATACTGAATATCATCCACAGTTCAAACCATTGATGAGTCTATCTGCAGTTTAACTGAAACTTATAAAACTGGCGTTAGTTCACTAAAATATTATTTTATTACCAGTTTTTTTTTTCAAAGTAATTTTTTCTTTTTTGCATAAATTCAATTATCTAAACCTTATCCAACTGGAGTATAGGAAAATTGAAATATTCCTATGCAATACTGAAAAAAATTGTAAAATTTGTTTTTAAGAAACCAGATAGCACATCATACCGGCTGAACCTTGGTTTCATATTGGGCCAATATAGATATATTGTAAATGAAAAAATTATATTGGTCTAATATGGGCGAATATTCTAAAAACAATAATTATATCAATAATATTGGTGGAATAGTGGTTGAACATGATCTGAATGTAGATTATCACATGTAATATTGGGTCAATATTGGTTGAATGATTTTTACCAATATTGTCTTCATATTGTTTTCAACATCTAGAATAAATATTGCAATCTCAATATTCCAGTCATATCGATTTTTGGGATAAAATACTATATTGTATTTTCAAGTTTGATAGCACATTGGTTGAAAATTATTTCAACCATATTCAACAAATTATAATAACTCATATTGGGTCAATATTGGTTCAATTATATTTACCAATATCGATAAAATAATATTGTGTTCATATTGTTTTCAACATCTAGAATAAATATTGCAATCCCAATATTCCTCTCATATCGTTTCCAGAAATAAAAACTATATTGTATATCCAAGTGGGATTGCACATTGGTTGAATATTGTATCGCCAATATTCAACAAATCTCATCAATCAATATTGGATCAATATTATTCGAATAATTTCTGCCAATATCGATAATACAATATTGTCTATATATTGTTTTCCACATCTAGAATAAATATTGCAATCTCAATATTCCAGTCACATCGATTCTAGGGATAAAAAACTATATTGTATTTCCAAGTTTGACAGAACATTGGTTAAATGTCATTTCAACTTTATTCAACAAATTGTAATAACTTATATTGGGTCAATATTGATTCAATAATATTTACCGATATCGATAAAACAATATTGTCTCCATATTGTTACCAACATCTAGAATGAGATAAACTTTAAATATTATTCGAATATTTAATGAAACATATTAAAATGATATTATGATCAAACCTGGATGAAAATCCGCTATATTAAATACTTCAAATAACTTGTTTTCAAGGCAGCTTACTCAGTGGTTATGGTGACCAAAAGGCAGACTCTGGTGTCACCTTGATCAACTAAAAGACATTTAATAATTCACCAAGGCATATTCACTTCCTCCAATATATCCAAATGATATTGTACCAATATCGATGAATGTTTTGAGACTATTATTGCTTCAAGAATATTTCACCACTACTATTTTTGAAATGTTTGAACAATATTTGACCAATATCGCAAAATGTTCAACTTCTCGACAATGTTACCTTTGAATATTTTGCCACTATTTTCAGAATATTGTACCAGCGAGATTGTCCAATATCACTGAATATTTTGAGGCCAATATTGCTTCTAGAATATTTCGCCAATATTATTCAAGTAATATTGGAACAATATCGCCGAACATTTTTTTTCTCGCCAATATTGCATTTCAAATATTTTGCCAATATGCCCACAATATTGTACCAATTTTTAAAGAGAAACATTCTCAATTGAAAATTGAATCAATACATGACTCCTCTGGAAATGGAAAACCCTACGATAAAATTGAAGTTACTTTTTTGTAATATCTAACAGAAAACTACTGTTAGATATTACAAAAAAGTTACTTCAATTTTATCGTAAGGTTTTCCATTTCCAGAGGAGTCATGTATTGATTCAATTTTCAATTGAGAATATTTCTTTTTAAAACATGACTCCCTTCCAAGAGAGGAAAACAGCGATTAAATTTCAACTTTCAGTCGCAGATGATTCCACAACTGACTTTATGAACATCCTGTTCATATTTTCAATGAAATCAACATTGTACCAATATTCTACCAATATAGGTGTGCTACTTGGGAAATTCCCTGGTTTTCAGTGAAAACCCCTCAGAAGCAGAGCTTGTGCGAGCAAGGGAGATCCGGGACCTACAGTTTAAATAAAAGTGGAATCCGAAGCACTTCAGCTCCGTGACACACGTCCGGGGATAGAATCCGGACCGCCAGGGTGGAAGGCAAACGCTCTAACACTACGACCACTTCGCTATAACTAACAGCAGCCTATTATGATGTTTCTTACATGGGTATGTCACTAATTTATTTTTATTTTCAAATAGTTTAGCACACAATTTTCTCACTGTCTTACTTTCTGCATGCTTGAAATAATTGCAGTAAAATTTATCGTGCATGAATTTTTGAAGAAAATCACGAAAATTACTCTTGTCGTTGAGCAACTCGGGACAATTTTTGAAAAATGCATGTACATAAAAAATTTCTTGCATAATTCAAGCACTTGGGAGATTACACGTGAAAATCTCCCTAACAAATTTTTAGATTTTGAAGAGATTCCACATGATACTGAGCCTAAAAATTACCCTAATTGATGACTAGAAAGTAGTGATTTGCCTCTTCCTGGAATTCAAATGAATATTTTGGAACCTGTGTTGTGAATAAAATCCAAGAAAAAGAAAGTACCCAAAAACCAAAACTTACTAGTAAGCTTTTAGCTCCTAAAGATCCTAACTCTGTTGGCGAAACGCGGGTCGAGTGTGACTGTGACGTAGTTTTGGTATTGGGATAGTTTCTTTCTCTTCCTGTTATAATAGGGTTATTTCCTGGGTCAAAACATGGGTTTTCTTCCAATCGTATATTATTTCCTGACTTTTTAAATCTTTGTTTTCATTATTTACATTTTCAAATAATAAAAAACCAACTAAATGCAATTTACGGCGAAAGAGCAATATGGGTAAATAACCCATCTAAAATAGCCCAACTGACGTCGCAAGTATATTTCAAGAATTAAAAATAGAAACGTAAGAACTGAAAGATCCCATTCAGATGACATCATAAAAAACTAATTAAACGAGCCATTTCCCCAGCACACGTCCATATATTTCAATCTTACCTTTATCGCCTTGTCGAACAATTTCTTTCCCAGTAGAGAAAAACTCCGACTTCAGCAAATTAGCAACAATTTGTAGAGCATCCTTTCCCACAACCTTGAGGATTTCGTTGTTCATCAAAAAATTCATGGTTTCATCTTGTTCTCTAATATGATGACGAATCACTATCTGTTGGTAGACGCTGCTATCCAGTACCCAGACCCTTCCAGAAGAAACGGCTTTGATCGTGGCCAACCGTTTGGCATTATATAAAATGGCTAGTTCACCAAAAACTCGAATGTCTGCGAATTCGTTCACTACTTTTCCGTTGATTATTGTCTGGTATTTTCCTCTGACTGACACGTACATATGTGACCCCTTGTCGCCTTGCTTAATTATCAATTCTTTAGGTGATGTTTCTCGGATGTACATTGCTGCTATAACATCTTCCATTCTCTTTTCTGATATTATTTTATTGAGAAAATCATTGTTTTCAATCGCATTCCGGATCAAACGCTGATCGCTGTTGGAAATAAAAGAATTTAATGAATACCTATGTTTTCAACTGATTATGAGGAGAGATCACCCTAAATTGACCAGAACAAAATAATATATGATAATAATGAATTCATTGAGGCGGACCCAGTCATTAGACTGCTTCAGCCCACCCTGCAATAATAATTGAATTTACTTATTTCTAGTAATATGAGATATGACAAACCCTAAATAAATTGAAAGATACTCAATAGATCAATTTTCAATGAATTTAATTGCGTGCGTACTATTTGAACAAATTTTTAAAAGAGTTTTTACAATAATTGTCAAATAATTGGTAATACAGCCACGCATTCGCATCCCTCTAACTTTCTTATCTGAATAGTTTATTGAATCCAATTGTATGGCTGATTCCAATTATCATTTCTTGTCACCTGCCAAAGGCTTATCTGATTTTTTTTTCAATTGAGTTTCCATATTTTTTTCTGTGATTGATGATAAAGACTTTCTTGTTGAGATCACCATATAAAACATTATACATTTTCATAATTACTTCGAGAAAAATATTGGGCAGAATATTTTTCATGCATATTCAACAGGCCGTTGAGAATCAACGACAGACATTATTCTAGCAGATTTTTGAAGTTATATTCATTGATTTTCAAACACAACTAACCCTTGTTCTTATTCTATGGAGACTGACTCTGGCTCAGACTAGAATATATCACAAAATAGTATATTTCATTACGAGTTCAGAGAATACGTTTTTTCCGTGCGTGCGCGAGATGTTTCCGTGTGAGGCGAAGCCGAACACGGGAAGTCGTGCAACCACGGAAAAAGCATTTATGGACAAGTATTGAACGATATTTTTCATTATATCTACCTGAAAACCACAGATTGTTAAGAAACATTTATTTTTAATGATGAAGGAACAAAAACGTGTATTATCAATTGAAATATTTATGGTACTACAATAACCAGAAATTGCCACAAAACAAGCGTTATTTACCATGTTGGTAAGGAAATATTTAAAAAATTTGCGATTTCTAGAGAACTGACAACAACATATTATTCAATTTTGACATGTAAATAGGCAGCTATAATGACACCAGCGCACGGAAAATACCCTTTTTCAGTATGCTAATATAATAAGCATGTAAATTGTTTTCAGATAGGTATGATGAAATAGTTATTTATGTACCAAGGACGAAAAACTGTCTATTATAGTCGAGCCTGCAAATTGATAGCCGAGGCGCAGCCGAGGATAGCAAGCAGGCGAGACAGTAGACAGTTTTTCGCCGAGGTGCATATTACATTTTTTCGTCGACCTCTACATACCTTTATGAAAGTAAGTACTCGCATGTTTGCTGGCCTCAGCTACGTCCAACTCTTCGAACTGCAGACTCGATCATAATTTTAATGAATATAAACAAAATGTATTTGAAGTGTAACAACTCTCTATTTCAATTATACAACAAAATTAAATCAATCTCGAAGATGAATATTGAACGTACAGTTTGTGCAATTATTGATATTAATTCCTGCTGTCGAAGAAGATGCAAGAGACAAGTTTTGATTTTGGGTACTTGTTGATGCAACTTCAGATGCAGGTGCTCCAACAGCACCATTTCCAAAACTTCTCTCTTGAAGTGCTTTACCTGAAATCTAGCGGATTTCGTAAATAATTAATTTGACAACAGCAAATGACAGTTGTTGTCACAGGCGCCTATGTATTAATTAAAACGTGGATTTACGAAAAAGACTCAATCGCCGCTCTCGTATCGTGCCGTATCATAGTGACCACAGCGGACGAAAAGAGTTTGCGGACGAAAAGTGTTTGCGGACGAAAAGTACTTGCCTTCAAAAATAGTCGATTTTTCGTCCGGAAATTAGTACGTAAAATGTCATTTTTTGCAGAGGTCGACGAAAAAATATTTTTACTACGCAACCTGCAATATTGTTCGTCACTGTCAACATCATTAACGGCTCACCATGCACTTATCCAGTCCAAAATGTCTTGTGCTGTATCAGTGAGAAGCAAATTTATATCAAAAGATTATGTTACATCGATGGGTTTTTGACAAACATCGTAAGCGACAAATGTCAAATTTTACAGGAAGCGGTTTTTTCTTATATTTGTTATCTTTCAATACTTGAAACTATCAAAATTTGTAGGGCTCCATTTCATTTGCCGAAAAATCGTTGAGGTGAATAAAATTTAGTACAATGTTACATTTTCATTTAATCTTGTTGCAAACGATAGTTTGTCAAAACAATATCAGAGTTTTTTTTTATCTAGATCTGTAGCTTAAGATACTCGCAAGATGTTTTGTGGGTATCAGTTTCGATATTTTGTCAAGAAACAAAACTTGCTCGAAATGAAACCATTTTTATTCAATGAATATTATTATTAGTTAAGCTAGAAATACAATAATTATGAAGATTCTTCAATTTGGTCTTCTAAATCTGTTTCAGCTAGTGTATCAGGAATCTCACTGTTTCCTTGAAAATTCTTATATTCGCCGAGTTTGCTTATGTAGAATTTTTGACCATCCATGTTTTTTTTTATACACATTTTGTGTCATATTATTCCAAGACATAAAATCCGAATGTTTAATGTTTATGACATCAAAAGGTTTAGCATTACTTATTACTGTTGGCCATTCTAATAGCGCCCAAACAACTCTTTTATGTATAAATCTTTCAATTGTAGCATAAACTGAATCCACAGGCCAGGTATATGGCCAGGAAGAAGGAAAATTATTTTGATATTTTGAATATTTCTGGATTCATTCAGGAATGTGTGCAGCATTGAGCATTGCCTTGTTCTTGTTTTGTCCACTACAGCTATCACAAAACAGTGACACAGTTTTTACATGTCTCCGGTCATCTACTTCATTCAAATATTTATATATGATTGTGGAGATCTCATTTGAGCCACGACAGCCGTCTGTCTCACCCCACAGATAGCAATACACGTTTCTAGTTCCACTTTCGTAAACCCTTCATTGTAAAATGCATATTTACGTGAATAATATAGAAGCATGTTGTTTCCATGAGGGGTATTGAGAACTTTTTGGAGATCAAAACTTGCGCAGACAAAACTTTTATCTTCTTTTGCGATTTTTTGGTCTGGAAGAAATAGCTGTTTGCTCTCTTCGTTGTCTCGCACATGGTTTTGATAACTAAGTTCTTCTGTTTGATTGAATGTCAATTCTCTATCTTGTCTACATTCACAAATATTGCATTTGTCCTTTTTCGGAAGGTGAAAGCCAATATTGAAATCATTATTAAAAAATGTGTCTTTCAGGTATGCTTTAGTCTTTATTGTATTGAGCTCTAGTTGATCTTTAACAAATATTCTATATAGGAAAGAAACATTTTTCAGTTCAATAAGTAAGTATTTTTTTTGTACAGTAGTGGGGTGGAACTGCAGGTAATTTTTTTATGAACTGATGAATTCGGTTTTCCTCTTCAATGCTTGTTTTATGGTTAGGGTCATGTTTGCTTCTTTGGTAATTTTTAGCGAATATTGCATCACCTGCATTATTCTTTGTGTATCTCAAAATCATTTGCGACATGCAAAGCGTTTTCAATATGAACTGCTGACATACTTCATTTTCGTTTCCATACCAGATAATGAAGTATTTGAAATTTTGATTCCTTCTGCTGTTTTCCGTATTTATTCGTCTTCGTTTAACTTCTTTTTCTTTAATACACGATAGAAGCCAATCTCTCTGTATCTGGCGAGTACCCAATCTCGAATAATATTCAAAAATATCGTGACTTGCTTGTTCTGTGAATTTTTTTGCACGCGCATATTGACAACGGTTGTTTCGGCATGGATTTTCTTGAACTGATTTAAATCTACCCAATGTATTTTCTCTCTTTTTGAGATTCTTTCCGAAACTTTTTTACGTTTCTTCAAACCAGACTCTCCCACGTTATTAGTATCATTTTCGTTGATTTTACCTGAATCTGGACTCGAATATAAAAAATGCGAATCTTTTTCTTCGTAAAATGAATAATCGGAATCAAATCTTCTCCATTTCTTAGTTTTATGAGTACTTTTTCCTAATTCATCATTCTCAGATTCTAAACTAGTTGAATAATTAACGAGTCTCTTATGAACCGGCACTTCATTTTCAACGAGACTGCTTGTAGTCGCATTCAAATTTCACTGCATTATACTATCATTTGTATCCAAATCAGCAATTACTTCTGTAATAATTATTTCATCATTTCCATCAACAAATACCACCGGAATGTTATCGATGTCAAACAATGTTGTGTCTAATGGATTTTGATTCATATTGAATAAATCATTATTATTAGGTAGGTCTGATTTCATATTGCTTTTTTGTCATGGAAAGAGCAGATGGATTCTGATTTTCATCTGGTGTGCTTGTCGTTGATCCAGAACAGTGAACCGGCTCATTATTAATCTGTGAAACTGAAATATTACTGCCGAACTTATTGTTTGCTTCATTCTCCAGAAAGCTTTCATTCTGTTTATTGATTGCTATTAAGGCTATACGTTGCCCTCTTGAAAAATCCATCTATAAAAATAACAAGACTAGCATCGAAATAAAAGTTGGATTGCACAACTCACCAGAATCTTAGTTTATTCACAATCACAACTAATTAATTCAATCAAAAACGTACCCATTCAAATAGAATTTGCCAGGATAACTCGCAATATTATAATGTAATTTTTAGGTTAAGTGCATTTCACTCCTCACTGCAGTAACCATTCTCACGATGTCGTTCTGTCCATGGACCTATAAAGTTTTCCACAATCTGTAGTTGTGATATTGAGTTGGACGTTGTCACATCGCGTAGGTAATAAGTCTTTATCATAGACAAAATTGTGTCACTATACGTATTCCATTCGATTACAATCGAAGAATGAAGATGGTGACATTATCACGCAACTCAAACCTGTATTACTTACAAGTTTAAAAATCCAAACTTCGAAAAAAATCATTACTTGCATCTTCAAATGGTTGTGTAGAATTTGTTGTGACTGGACGTTTGTCAACGCTGTTGAAAATCAATGTTTATGTTATCCAAAAGGTAAACTTCTGACAATTCTGTCACGTTCCATCATCAATTTTTTGTGAATTATTGCTGAAATAGTGTTTTTTGAACTCATTTGTGATATATAGTGGCAGTACAATAGTAAGAGACTCATAATGGTGCAATCTTGTTGGGTTTGTAAACAATCCGTGTGTTTGAACCCGAATATCAGATTTCATTCGTAAGTACCATAGGCGTTACAGTGGGTATCAATAAGTTTTCGCCGAAAAAAATTAAATTAATACTTGCATTCAAACTTTTATGTGGAGACAATGAAATAGACACCTCACGATACATTTAACTTCATTAGTTTTTTGGATGATGCATTAAGACAAAAAGGTTGCCAAAAAGTCCAAGAAATGTCTATTAAAATTTTGATGTATCTTCAGGTTTCCAGCTGATATCACAGTAAAAGCGACTTGGTCGAAAAAGTTGGGGATGAAATGTTCAGCTGAATGTGTTTCTAAGTCTGCTAGGATTTGTTCCATCCATTTCAAAGACGCAGCATTCGAAATCAAACCAAGTGGAAGAATATTTTTGAAGAAAGGGGCTCTTCCTATATTTTATGATGAATGGTATATTCCAAGAAATGCAACTGCTTCAACTTCAGGGTAATTATTATCAGCCGTCAGAATTGTTATTATCTATTTGTTATTTCAAATAATAACAAAGATTTGTATAAAAAAAACAACATATTTCTTATTTTCAGATTGAATAAGTTATTTCAAATGATAACAGATTTGTATAAAAAAAACTACATATTACATATTTTCAGATTGAACGATTTCAGCAAGAGAAAATCGTCAACTGAATCATCCCCAGGTACAGATTTTGAGGAAATTGTTGATAACTCAAGTCCCCCATTGAAGACGTGAGGTCAAATTGAGAATAGCATAATTCAAAAATTGTTAACTCAAATTTTGCAACTCAGTTTTCATCCACTATTGGTTGTTTGACTTTAAACTACTAACGTTCTGACAGATAATATTATTTGGGTCAATTTCATATTTTCTGTGTTGAAAAACCATAGGTTAAAGGTGTACACACTTCCACTGCTAATTATATTGAAAGATTTTTTTTCTTGAACTCTCATGAAGAAAATAGATTCTGAAACGACTGACCTGAAAATCGTTAATCAGATGGCCACTGATGAACCAGTTTATGGAAAAGTGATAGAATCATCTTCTTCAGGCACCATGACTGCATCAGAAACTGAACTGACTGAATCATTAATATCAGGAGAAAAAACAGGACAGAATCCCATTAGTTTTTGAAAGAAAAAGTGAGTAGTAATAGTTGGTAGAAGTATCAAATCTATCTAATATCTTTAAACAAGCAATTCTTGTGTATTGATATATTTATTTGGGCTATCTCGGTAAAAGCTTTAACGATTTGGATTAAAAATTTTATTCAAATGAGGTTTCAGTTTGTAAGTTCATCCATATAGGCGTATTTCCTGAAGAAACTCGATTCCACTAATAATAATAATAATGATGTGAATTTTTAAATTCGATTTTAAATCACTTCCAATTATCATAATTTGAAAATGGGCCACATATCAAGGACCGACGACAATACAAGAATTTTATTATAATAATGTATCTAATAATAATAATAATGATGAGAATTTTCGAATTCGATTCCAATCAGCCGTATAATCTGAAATTGTGCACACAAACGATGGCAATAAGAGGACTTTATTATTAAAATTTAATAATAGTGATAATAATGATAATGACGTGAATTTTTGAATTCAATATCCACCCACTCCTAATTATCCGAAAATTTAAAAATTTGGCATACATACCAAGGACCGACGATAATTTGAAATTTTTATTATATTGATGTTTTATTGATAATTATAATAATGAAAATTTCTAAACTCAAGTTTCACCCACTTCCAATCGTCTGAATAATCTTAAAATTGGCACACACATCAAGGACTGACGACAATACAAGAATTCCATAATATTGATGTGATGATAATAATGATGAGATTTTTCAAACGCTGCTTTTAGATCAGCTATTTTATAATAATTGATTGCAAAACGAGTGAAGCTCGGTCGCCTAGGTACTAAACTTTTATGTAATATATTTTCATTAAGAATATAATGAGAGGACGTAATATGATTCAATGACATTCGAAAAATCCTCTAGAATAGACGTACTTTTTGAAATATGTAGAAATGTAGAGGAGGTTCTACGAAATATTATCACAGCAGTATTAGTCAGTGGTCAGTAGAAGTAAAATAAGTTTTCTCAGAAGCAATGATTTATCTTTCCTTCTGGGAAATTGCAAGTTTGTTAAACTTTTTGAATTCGGAGGAAGATGGTTTTGTATTTTTTTATACAGAAACAGTTAGATATTGACATTTCAATCAGATCACGTTGAAATGAAAAGTTTTCCCGTGATTTTTACAGAATATACAGTATTCATTTCGATTAAAAACATTGAATTTCGAAATTATGTATGCAGTTCAGTTACTTATTGGTCATTGAAAAGAAATACTAGCTACATATTTCTTTCAGAGCTGTTATGAACTTGTCTACAAGTGACTTTTCAACTCCTCGTAAAGCCAAAAGCAATCTTAGTATCATGAAGAAAACTGTTTTGAGCCAAAAAACAAAATCAAAACTCTACAGCAGTCAGTACGAAGATTGAAGTCTGAGGTGCAAAGTCTGAACTCACTGATAAGTCACTTGAAAGATAAAACATTGGTGCATGAAAATTGTGAAATCTCATTGAAGGTAAGCTGATTTCATAGCATTGAATGCCCAGTAAACGTTGTGAAAATGATTTCATACTTTTTATGATTCATCATTTTATCTGTATGTTTATTCCAGGCATCTCTGTCAGAATCAGCCAATTCACTTTTTGAGAGATTACACAGTGGTCCAAAAATTCAAAAATATACTCCAGCACTCAGATCGTTCGCTTTAACTTTGAGCTTTTACTCGACTAAGGCATATAGTTATGTCAGAAAAACATTCAACAATTCTTTACCACACCCAACAACCATATCAAAATGGTACCAATCAATTGATGGTGCTCCTGGATGGACTAAGGAGGCATTCAAAACAATAAAACTAAAGGCTAGTGCTGCTAAAGAAGAAAACAAGAGTGTAGTTTGTAATTTGATTTTCGATGAAATGTCAATTAGAAAACAAATCGAATGGACAGGCCGAAATTTTTGTGGTTATGTGGATATTGGCACTGATTTGGATAGTGATGAACTGAAGCGAAATAAGTGCTGGTGTTCATGCTGGTTAGTTTGAACAGTTCTTGGAAAATACCAGTTGGATATTTTTTATTAGATGGTCTCAGCGGATCTGAGAAAGCTGGACTTGTGAGAAAATGTTTAGAGTTAGTGAATGAAACTGGAGTGCTAGTGACCTCTATGACATTTGATGGAACTGCAGCCAATTTTTAAATGGCTTCAGATTTTTCAAAATATTCATTTATTATAATATAAATATATAAGAACACGTATTTATTGAATATATAAATTACCATTTTGTAGTCAACGCATTTTTTATTCTTTTTTTTTAGTCGACTGTCTCCAGCTTTCCATTATTTGCAAACTTTGTGAACATAATTTTCTAAGGATCGATACTATCCCAGTCAATGAAGTATTTTATGACATCAGGTATGTCAAATGAGTTTTTCTAACTCACGAAGTCCCATCGAATGTATATTCTAACACTTTCTTTGATATTTTCATCATTATTTCAAATTCAGCATTTTTTTCTTGTGATTGAACCCTATTTTCAGCAAATGCGTCAGTAGCATATCGGTGTATACGATAAAATTTGGAATATTGGGATTTGTATGGAATCAAACTGAAGCTTACGATAATGATTTTGAGCACTCACGACCCAGATGGGCTTAAATAATATGGTGATTCACATGTAGATCATCGTAAGTAACAATTTGGTTGAAAAATCTAAATTTCGACGAATTGGTCTCTTACGATGTTTTTTCAAAAACCCATCGACATACAGTGCGGCTTTTTTTAGTCCCTGTTAACTTTTGAAATGGTTGACGTACAAATATGAAATGAAAACCATTTTGAATGGCATAACTGATTCTTATTTTTGAAATGAAAGACATTGTGATTTCTCGAAAAGCGGGTAGGAGGGGCATATTAATTTAAAAATTTCAAATGGCAGGGGGGTCCAGTGACACATCGTTGAAACGAGAATTCAATTATCTTTTCAACCATCTGAATTTTTTTGGATTTCGTCGGGAAATAATTTACCAAATGGTCTCGACATATCAAGTATAAGTGCGGATCTGAATGGTACCCTTATCTCGATAAATTTGAACGGTTTGATTTGGAGCAATGGGACAAAAATTTCTTGATTGATATTACCGATACTACTTTTTGAAAGAAGATACATTGCCATTACTCTTCAGATCGCGCTAGGGGCACATCATCTTAAAAATTTCGAAACACAAAGAGATCAAAATTGTGAAAATACGTAAACATGAAAATCAAAAAAAAATAATATGGTTGAAAAAAGAATTGAATTCTCTTTTCAACGATGTATAATTTGACCTCTCATACCATTTGAAATTTTTAAATTGATGTGCCTCCCGCGCCCTCTATCGGTCAATCGTAATGTAATTTATTCCAAAAAGTAGTATCAGTAGTATACCATTCAAAATGGTTTTTGTTTCATGTTCGTACGTCAAACCGTTTAAAAGTTAGCAGGGGAGGGGGGACTAAAAAATTCGCACTGAATATTGGCGTTGATAAAAAACTAAGTTTTTTCAATAAATAATCGTTCCACGAAATAGAATTTTTGATTAAACAAAAAATATTCAAAAGCCAATTCCATTTATCGGTAATAGCGTAGTATTTTAGGATCTGCAGCAAAAAAGGCTTAGTGTGCCTCCCTGAAAATTATTTCAAACCCATCCGCCTATTCCAATGTCCCGTACCAGCCGGAAGAGATTAATTGGCAGTTTGTGTAGTTCAGGTCTGTGATCTAGTAATTCAGATACACGAATTTTGATCTTGGCAACTTCCCGCAAAGACTTATTATGTGAATGTTGTAGTTCAGTCTTCGTTCTCCGTTTCTCATTTTCAGGTTTATACTCATCTGATTTGTAAGAGAAGAACTGATGATTAGTAGGAATTGAAAATATTATTGAAATTTTGGAGGTTGTAAGCTCAAGGGAGTACTTCTTTAGACAATACATCGAAATCCTTGAAGTTCCATATATAGGGGCATCGTTCTAATCTAGCTGTTCAAAGTCCATTCCTCGAAACGCAGCGGAGGCGGGATGAAAGTAAATAGTGTAGGAATCAATTCAAGTGTGACTGAATTTGAGTCAGACCGGTATAAACTTTCTTGTAGCATGACATTGTGAATATTAAGTTTGGCTTTGTGACTGCAAATATGGGTATCATTTCTTTGTTCCCCAAACTCTCAACTGCCAAGCATAGAGTAAGTGACACACTTGAAAGACAGACAACTTTCACGAAAGTGGGTGTAATTTTTTCAAAAAAATCATCATCAGAATATACTGACAATCGGGCCGAAGGACTGAAGTTCTATCCTTATATATACCCACTGACAACGTAGAAGAGCATCGTATCCACATGGTACAATGTTCAATTTTCCAATATTCCTTTTCTCGTACTTTTCCTGCCAGTTATATTTCCTCTTGGTGGAGAAATATCTGAAAGCAATCACTGAAGTTTCGAAGGTAATGATATTGAAGTATATTCCTTTGGCATTTCTGAACAGCATAGCTCTAGAACCTACCACAAATCGTTGGAATTGTAATTTATTTTATCTTCATGTCCCCACGAAAAGAAAAATCCTTGAAAGGTTGAGACAACATCGTGAGAACGAAGAAAAAGTAGGTAGGCTTTGGTGTTCTTCTTGACTTTCTGGTAGCTGCATTCCTCAAGGAACACCTACCGAGGCAGTGAAATATAAATATTTTTCGTCCAATAGAAGAACGAGCCCAAAAAGGCGTAGAAACACTTGGTTGCAGAAAAATCAACTGACACAGAAGCCAACCTTTCATTTGTGGTTGAAGTCGAAGCACCCCGTGATCACAAGGCAAGAATCAATGTCAAACATTGAAGCGAAATTTCCATCCTGTATAACCCGATATAACGTCACCTTGAATCTAGAGAGTAGTTGTTTATGTTCCTTTGATGAAACCGTGTTGGATACGATTTGTTTGGATTTGTTTATCTGTCAATATTCCGTCTCGAATTTGAACAAACAGCCGTTGGTTTCAGAAGGGTCCAAATATATATTGTTTAGAAATGCGTGATTTTTGTAACTGGTGTTTTTCTTATTCCAGGTAAGCTAACTTATAGTTAGTTTCATACCAAGTATACCAATGAGCTGTTTTGTATGTATAGAGAAAGTGAATGTTTTCCTTATTCCAGCACTGAACACACTAATAAATTCATCCAGCCTCCTCCAGTCTCTACACAAAATAAATATCCCTTGAGACGTTCTGTTTCAACACATGCGACATAGCTACCTGCGTTTCATCCGATTACATGATTAACATAAAATGAAAGGAGTTGTAGAGAGTCCTCAATTATTAGATATTTTTTTTCTTTTATATGTTTCCATTAATTCTGGACATGGATGAACGCCATCTCCGGTTGTGACGTTGATTCTTGCCTTGGAACCAGGTGGTGAATGTATACTGAAACCACAAATGTTCGGTTGTCTTCTGTTGTTGTCTCCGCTTGTTTGTTGTTTCGCTTGCAACCAAGTGTTGCATTTTCTTGCACTTGTCTACACCGACGTGGATCAACGAGCTCGAACACGTGTCTGCGGTTGCCCTATTTATCAGAGGGCAGTGTCAGATGAAAATCTTCTCATCTTTTTTGGTTAGGTGCCCTCGACAATTATTTTTCTTCATACTTATTTAGTTGAATAAATATTGGTAACTTACTCTGGATGCTTGGTGTGAACAGGTAAATCATCATTTTCTTTTTCAATAAATCGAACGGGTGTAACGCCAGATCGTCGTTTTTCTTGAAGTGGGGGTTGCTATAAGAAAAAAAATGCATCAGACTAGGTACATTTTGGAAGTAATGGAAAATTAATTAAGTAAAGAGGGGGATGCATTCTGTAAATATGAATTCCATCAACTTTTAGCTTTTATAGGAATTCCAGCACAGAAACCACCAGCAAAAAACTCAGTTACACCCAATAAACCAATTAGATATTTTTTTGTGTGGGTAGCCGATGACCGAAAATAACAATGAAACTTTACAGTGTTTATCAGCATCAACTTCTAGATGACACTATCGGAAATAATCCACAAACTTGGAAAATGAATGCGCCCTATTGCATAAAAAATTGGGTCCCAACCTTCCAAATTAACCCAGACACCAAGGGTTTTAACCTGACAGTAAAATCAATAGAAATTATTATTGGCCAACGAGCAGTTTTTTGGGACTACTTTGAGAGTCCACTTAATACACGAAATCACACGGTTACAGCTCAATTACTTAAGCAAGCGCGTCGCCCACCACGTTTCTCAAAACTGGAGCATTTTTCGAAAAAGCATATGCTTTTATTGTAAAATTTTGACGCCCTACAAGTTTGTTTCCATACATTATATCGAAATTTTCAACCCCTTCCAAGTTATTGATGGAATACCGATTTTCCGAGTTTTCTTCCCCACTTTCCATAAGTGCTCGCGTGCAGAATTTTTTTTCTTGATGTACTCTTCAAAAACTGCCAATGAACCAAAAAATCATCTCCATTGGTTTCATTTTTAAGTTTTAGTAACTTTTTAGCTACAGCGACTGGACTAATAGCAAAACGGCTTTGAAAATTTCTAAAGTTCACCAATTCAAAACAAATTTTCGGAATTAAAAGCACCAAACAGTCAGCTGATTCAACATACAAAAGATATAAATGTGTAAGAAGGTGAAATTTCAGCTTGCTTCGAAGTTAGTTCATTTCCACAAACCTTGCAGAACCTAACGAATTTACTGAAAAATGACAATTTTGATAATAAAATATTATTTGAATAATTTGTTACTCTTTCAATACTGTGCTTGAAACAAGACCATTTCAAAGTTAAAGGCTGCTTTTATAAAAAACAAGAAGGTACAGCTGATGTGGATATCCCTTTGACATCCTTCTTTGCTGATTTTTTCATGATAAACGTCACAGTATTTCCTTAGAATATGGCTGAAGTACGTAAATGATGTTTTTGCAGTATTTGGTTAGAAAAATCGAATATAGCGCATTCGTCTCCCGTGAAATTTCCACGTAATACCTAAATGCCGGTGAGATCTCTGTTAAATATTCTGACATATTTGATTGATCCATATTAGATTCAGTCTATATAGACAGATTATAAAGAAAAAATCTATCTAAATTGAAAATAAAAATTGAACGCGACTGGCGCGGTGCTGGCACACGGTTTGAAATGTTGTTCTATGTGCCGTCACCGCACCTGGCGCGTTGAGATTTATTCGTGATTGATACACATATTTTATTTTAGTGTGAAACCTTAGCAATATTTCTTGCAGAGAACAAAAATCTTGGAACTGATGAAAAGAGCCAAGAAATCGAAAGTAAACATAACGTATAACATCTAAATCCAACTTTACTTTGGCAAGTCCTCATTTAAGAGCCTGAAACAGTTCTCTAAACATAGCCCTGGTGACCTTCTGGTCAGTTTATCTCTCAAACGCGGAGACCTTTTGAAGATGGTCCCAAAAGACTTTCAAAACTGAGAGTTGAACCAATACCAACTTTATATCTATTCACTTAGCAATTATTTTGGGTTTTATGGATTAAATTCCTCTCCAGCAAATTCTTCGAGAAACGTGTGCGAGCTTGAGAAGACGAGGCCCTTACCTTCTAACGTGTGATGCCATACACGGGACCAGCGACCGTGTTGGTTAAGAAGCGAACGTTAAACCATTACGACCACCACCGCCCATGTCAAAATATAAAATTTCATCCTCTGCATTCACGAAAAAATGTAAAATTAAAATGAATCTGTTGCGACTCATAGCATTTCCAAAAACTTGCGGATTGAATAACGAATTGGTTTTTCTGTGGTTATTTATGCGAGATAACATTATTATTCCCATAAAGAGAAGTTTGAAATTCGTCTGCCGTCAAATCTTTACAAGAAGCACAATCCTGCTTGATTCTGATTCCCTTTGTGAAAGTATTTCAACAGAATATGCAGGGTGTAATTTAAATGATGTCATTAGTTCCAGGTGGCTTGTCATATTTTATGAAAAAAAGTTCATATAAATGTATGTCCTACCTTGCTTTGTTTGAAAAAATCGGTTATTTATATTAATTACTCAAAAGTCTTTTCGCCGATTTTCATGAAACATGGTGTGTATTGGCAGTTACAAGGGGCTTGTTTCATGAGGTTAGATCTCACATTATAAGCAGCGAAGTGTCACCTGATTGATAAATATGGTAAAAATTATGTACGCCACTGTTTTTCTCTAAGATTCAAATTTTTATCAAATTAAACATTTGAAAATTCAACTCTCTTCATTAATCGATAGATTTCCTTAATTAATTAATTTCTAATCTGAACAGTTTTATTGGTTTCGTCATTGATGGACTGGTTGTCTGTTGTGTTCCTGGGCCCATTATTGTCAACTGTTTCTATCAAAACTTAAAAATACATTTATGTATAAAATTAAATTGAATATCAAGGACATATGGAGTAAGTAACTGAAAAAAGATCATTCTACGCCAATGACTTCGATTGCAAATTCACAGCATTATGAGAAAGCTGTATTTTCAATTATTTTCTCTTAAAAAAAAATGAAACTTAGGGAAAAACAGTGGCGTATACTATAAATATCAATCACTTTTAATTTGGAATATAATTTCATGAAAAGAAGCCCTTTGCTACTGCTGATAACCTCACCAGGTTTCATCAAAATCGTCAAAAAGACTTTTGAGTAATTGATGAAATGACGATTTTTAAATGAAACTTTGACACCCCGTATCTCGGAAACGAAGCAAGTTAGGACACACGTTTATATGAAATTTTCTTCATAAAATATGACAAGGAATCAACACCTGAAATGAATGACATCATTTAAATTACACCCTGTATATTGGTGTTTATTAGCCACCAGTTTGGAGTTACCTACATGACTATTTCCACTTGGATTTATCTTGAAACCAGGTTAACCTGTAAATAGTATCCTATCAATTTGAATTATCTGTGAAGACCAAGTAAAGGCATCTGCCTGCGATCTTTCTTGCCAATATATTTTCAATACTCAGCATTGAATGATAGCTTTGATTCTGACACATATAAATAACTGAGAGTGGGAACGTGCCAGACGCGTTACGGGTATAAGGTAAAATTTGTTTTAGTCAACAAAAATAACGTCCATACATAAACCAAGTGTTCCTGAAAACGAATTACACTTCATTCTATGTGACAGGCCATTTTCAATACTGTACGTTATGAGGTAGCATCGGATTTGGCAAATATAAATGAAGAAGTCGAGAACGCGCCAGGCGCGTCACCGGCACACAGTAAAATTTGCATCAACGCGCGACGCGCTTTGCCGGAGACGAATGTGATAGAGGACTATACAGGGTGTTAATTAAGTACGTTGACAAACTTCGGGAGGTGATTCTTTGAAGGTTTCCAGGACGAAAAGTTCATATAAACATATGTCCCAAACGGCTTGGTTTTCGAGATACAGGGTGATAAAAATTCATTTTTTTCAAGATTTTTTAGAGTTAACTTCGACATTTTCGACAATAATCAGTTCAAATTAGGCAAGTACAATCCATTCAATAGGGCGCACGATACAAAATAATGCATTTCTTAAATAATTCACAGGGTCCTCCTTTTTTCAGAGTCAAGCTTTGTTCAACCCTTCAGAAATTTTTTTTCCGCCGCCACTGACATATTATGAGTAAGGAATAATCAATGTTGTTTTATTTAACATCTTTTTGATATCTTGCATTTTTTCATTTACTTGTACGGTTTAGGGGCTATAATGAAAATATTAATTTAAACATTTTCCAGTGTGGCATAACATTAGAAAATTTGAAAATTAAACATTTTCAATTATTGTAAATTGATGGAAATATTTTTTCAGAATTAGAAAAATCTACGATGAATAAAAATTATACAATAAAAAATATAAAGACAAGCTTTTATACAAATGCACTGAAAATGAAAAAATAATTTGTTTGATTTTTTGTAGGTTATTCTGTGAGTATCAAAATCTTTCTGTACAAGATTACCTAGATCAAACATTGAAATGAATTATTTTTTCCTTTTCAGTGTATTGTATAAAAACTTTAAAATGTTTTCTTTTTATAATTTTCATTTTTAACATTTTAGTTTATTTTTTATGTGAAACTGAAAATCTCCAACCCAAAAACCATCACATACCAATTTTGAACAGAATCGGATCATAATCACAAAACTCGTCCGCCATATTGGAGCCGCCATTTTGTTTTTTAACAAACATTTTTTTAATGCATTGTCACCGGAATTACGGAAACCTGCCAAATTTCAAATTAATAGGAGTATTAGAAGGTGGTCAAATTCAACTTTTATTAAATTGTTTGTTAGTTAGTTACAAGTGAAGCTAAATAAAAGCTTGTTATTGTAAAGATGTGATTTCTTTTTGTTATATCTAACAGAAAACTACTATCTCCCCGTCACTGCGGTACGCTGGATATTAAACTAGATCTGACAGATATTGGGAAAACCTTAACTTTCAACCTGAAGATTCTGATTGTAAAAATGTGCATTTTCATTGAGATATTTGATTAAAAATGTTTTTACCCATCAGTCTTGATAGAGAACTCATACAAATTTTTTGTTATTTTAAAAAAAGATATTTTTTAGTTTTCAATTGAACGTTTCCTTTTCAACATAAAAAACTTCCGAAAGGTAATCCTGTAATGGAAGATAGTTAATAGGGTTTATCTAATAGTCGCAGATCATTACAAATTTGATTTTCATTTATGAATCTCTGGTCATAACTCCGAAAAACTAAATCAAACAAATTTTTGTTTCCGTACGGAGTACATTATTTTATCAGAAATTTCGGTTTGTTTTTTCTTCTGCAGTAACGTAGAAATTTTGTAATTAATTTGAATTCATAAAAATAGCAAAGTGGGATTTGATATTAATTCATTTATTTAAATATCAACAACTTGACAGTTATCGAAAGTTGAGAAACTGTCTCATTGTTAATTCTTCATTAGTGCAAGCTATAAAGCAGATTCATTCAATATTCCTTTGGATAAAATGGTTGAATATACAAATTCAGAAATGGCAGACATGCACTTAATGTATGGAATGGCTGATGGTAACGCTCGTGCCGCCAGACGAATCGTATCTAGAAAGATTTCCACAACGTCATATTCCCAGCACACAAATGTTCATCAATATTCACTCCCGTCTTCGTGAAACGGGTACTTTCAAGAGGTCTGCTGTTCTCATAGGAAGACCCAGGAGAGTTGGAACAGTTCAGATAGAAGAAGCTGTACTTAACGAAATTGAGCAGCATCCAGACACCAGTACAAGACAAATTGCGGCACAGTTTAACGTAACCCATGTATTGGTATGGCAAATTTTAAAAGAGCAACAACTTTATCCCTATCACAAACAGCGTGTTCAAGCTCTTCTGCCAAGGGATTTTCCAAAGAGATTAACTTTTTCCACTTGGATTCGAAATAAATTGTTGGAAAATCCATGGTTTTTATCTCAAGTGTTATTCACCGATGAGGCATGCTTTTCCCGTAAAGCCATTATTAATTTTCACAACAATCATATGTGGGCTGATGAAAACCCACACGCCGTGATTGAAAACCATTTTCAAGAGACGTTTTCTGTGAATGTTTGGGTTGGAATTGTAGGGAATTTCCTTATCGGGCCACATTTTCTGCCTCATAGACTCAATGGTGACCATTATCGACATTTTCTTGAATTCATCTTACCTGGACTCCTAGAAGAGATCCCACTGAAGGAAAGAATTGGAATTTGGTTTATGCATGATGGTGCCCCAGTACACTTCAGATTGGTTGCACGCCAATATTTAGATGAGAATTATTCTGATCGCTGGATTGGGCGTGTTGGGCCACAACTTTGGCCACCAAGGTCACTCGATATGAATCCACTTGATTTTTTCCTCTGGGGGCACCTTAAATCATTAGTGTACCGAACTCCAGTTCAAAGTGAAGAAGACCTGAGGAATCGCATACAGGAGTCATGCGGAATTATAAGAAACACTCCTGGTATTTTTGAGCGTGTCCGCCAGTCTATGGTTAGGCGCATAAACGCATGCATTGAAGTTGGCGGTGGCCATTTCCAGCAGCTGCTCTGACATATCAATTTCAATAATGGTCCTTTTCTGAACTTAATTTTATTCTTAGGAAATTTATGTTACTTTGCTCTAGTATTTGATAATAAAGTTATTCACTATTGAAAATGTCCAAAATTATTTTGCCATAATTAACTTTGTGTAATACATATTCAACCTGAGTTATGGTAAAAAATGTATGGGAGCTCCATAACATTACATTTTCTCTACACGAGCTGAAAATAGCTATTTGTGTAATGAGAACAAAATGACGTATTGTGTCACGCGCTAATCTTGGGAGAGTGGCAATGACACTTCGAGAAATGAATTATTTTATATCATGCGCACTATTGAATGGATTGTACTTGTCCAATTTAAACTAATTTGGATCGATTATTGTCGAAAATTTCGAAGTAAACTCCAAAAACTCCTAAAAAATGTATTTTGATCACCCTGTACTTCGAAAACCAAGCCGCTTGGGACATGTTTATATGAACGTTTCATCTTGAAACCTTTCAAAGAATCACCCTTCAAGTTTGTTAGACTATTTGCTTCTCAAATTTCTTTATGTTATGCGTTACTGGAAAATGTTTGCGTTAATATTTTCATTATAACTCCTGAACCGTACAAGTAAATGAAAAACATAAAGAGAGCAAAAAGATGTTGAATGAAACAACATTCATTATTCCTTTCTCATAATATGTCAGTGGCGGCGGAAAAAAAAATTCTGAAGGGTTGAACAAAGCTTGACTCTGAAAAAAGGAGGACCCTGTGAATTATTTGAGAAATGCATTATTTTGTATCGTGCGTACTATTGAATGGATTGTACTTGCCTAATTTGAACTGATTATTATAGAAAATGTCGAAGTTAACTCTAAAAAATCTTGAAAAAAATGTATTTTTATCACCCTGTATCTCGAAAACCAAGCCGTTTGGGACATATGTTTATATGAACATTTCGTCCTGAAAACCTTCAAAGAATCACCTCCTGAAGTTTGTCAACGTACTTAATTAACACCCTGTATGTTTCTTTATAAAAAATAGACTTTCATTAATAAAATTTACATATATGATGAGTTTATAAATACGGAACAAATGTCATTCATAGACTTTCTGCTGATAATGAGTCAATGTAGAGTGCGAGAATACAAGTAATTCAGGACTTACCGGTATATCCCTACTGATAGTTCATATTACTGTATACAACTCAAATGTGCTGGTTTGAATTTTTTGGTTCATCGTCTTTTGATTTTCCTTCTTACCTCGGAGAGGTTTGAAAACGAAAATGCGGAAATAAAAACTGTGAGGAACGATTTCTCGGGTATTACATATAATATTATATACAGTGCGGCTTTTTTTAGTCCCCCCTCCTGTTTACTTTTGAACGGTTCGACGTACAAACATGAAAAAAAAATATTTGGAGGGTTTTACCGATACTACTTTTTGAAACAAAAAATATGGTGATTGCTCGACAGGGGGCGCGGGGGGAACACCAATTAAAAATTTTTAAATAGCATGGGGGGTCAACTGTCACATCGTTGAAAAGGAAATTCAATTCTCTTTACGACCATCTGATTTTTTTAAAATTTCGTTAATGCTTTTTTTGCAATTCAAATTCGAAATATCAAATATAAATGCGGATCTGAAAACTAGTCATACCTAGATAAATTTGAACGGTTTGTTGTGGAATAATGAAACCAAAAACATTTTGAACGGTATTACCGATACTACTTTTTGAGAGAAGAAACATTGCAATTACACAACAGATGGCGCTGGGTGCACATCAACTAGAAATTTCCGAAAGGCATAAAATTCGAAATTGGGAAAAAATGTCTAAACTAAATTCAAAAATATTCAGATGGTGATAAGGACAATTGAACTCTCTTTTCAACGATGTGACACTTGATCACCAATGCCTTTTAAAATTTAGACTTTTCAAAATAAAACAACCCAAGATACATATATCTCGGTTCCTTAGTATCTACTACACTGAAAAAGAAGGAATTGCCTGTCTGCCCCTCTCCCCGGTTCAAAATTAGTTATCCATTTTTCAAGCACTTGCTGGCATTTGATTGTGCTGGAATGTTGCAGACATATTAAGCAGCGATCAAAAAACAATAAATCAAATTTCAATCCCCTCCGACCCCTTGAAGGCTATACTGCCGTACTAAACAAGAAGGTCGTATCTGACAATTTCATAATTTTGATATGAACGTATTTTAAGATTTATTCCAATACCATCCAGATTTCTAATAGGAAATTGATCATTGTCAGGGTGAGTTTATATATTATCCGATCCTGTTACATCAATATTAATATATCAGGAGACACACGGGCGCTGGCTATGACAAATGTTACTAAGTTTTGATGAAAATGTCAGTAACTACCTTCTTGGTTAGCAGGGCAGTATATGGAGAACGAGTAGGGATTTGGATAAATTTCCAATGGTTTCAATGGTTTCTTATCTCGAGCGACGTAGGGACCTATTGGATTTTGAAGATCAGATGGCAAACAAAAAGGTTATACAGGATGTTTCTTAAATACGTGTAGGAGCGTGTTGCTGACATCAAAATAAGAAGAAAAGTTCCTATAAACATGTGTCCGCAAGTTATTCGTTTCTGAGATACAGAGTGTCAAAGTTGAATTCTGATTTTTATTTTTTGTGAGTAATTTCAAAATAATTTTGATATTTGGGTAAAGTTTGGTATCTGGGAATATTTATTATTTAGTTTATTAAAAATATATTCTTGGTAGGTTCTGATTTTTATTTTTTGTGAGTAATTTCAAAATAATTTTGATATTTGGGTAAAGTTTGGTATCTGGGAATATTTATTATATAGTTTATTAAAAATATATTCTTGGTAGAGGTCACTGAGAGCAACTGTTTTCGAGTTATTGAGATTTGAAATGATCGATGCAAGTGATTTTGATTGACTAGATTTTTTAATTAAAAATAAATTCAATTAGAAAGGACCACGCACGTTTCTTATGGAAAATGGCTTTCCGTGAATTTGTCCGAATTTTTGGTATGGTATAGATCTGGATGCACTGATCAAAAGTGTCTATTGCCAAAAACTCCAAAAATGGACAGTTTTCGTGATATGGCTGTATCAATGTAATTTTTTTAGCATTTTTTGGATTTTGACACATAATCAGTTCACTCTTATACTTAGAAAAAACCGAGTTTCAATGATTTCACTGCAGGAATCGATTGAAGAATAATTGTTTCTTCGTTTCAGATACTGCCATTTGAAGAAATTGTTATACACTGCTCGTCACTGACGATGTAACTGGACTATTATTTTCAATTTCTATAGTCCAGTTTTAGTAGAAACAAAAACTTCTGAGTTACTCAAGGTATCACAGAGTCACATATATTCAACACCTTTCGATAGGGGCACTAGAAAAATAATATTTGATACACACCATAGGTACTGAATCTGAGATACTTTTTTTTAAATAGTTTCCTAGTCGTCAAAGAAATAGTGGAAAATGCAAAATGAGCATATAGAAAATCGTTCATAATGTAGGCTGACAACATAAATACTCGTATCGAATGCAGTTTGTTTATACCGAGTGTTAAATATCAATAGAAACAAGGGAATACATACCCAATAATCATTTCTAATCGCTAATCGAACAGTTAAGACAAACGGATCCGTGAAAATGTCTGAATATTTGATATGATGTGGATTTCGATGCACTGATCAAGTGTCTATTGCTACAGACTACAAAAATGGACAGTTTTCAAGATATGGCCGTATCAATATCTGATTTTTTTCGTTTTCAAGATTGTGGCCCATAATCGCTTAGCTCTTATACCCAACAAAAACGGAATTCTATCGATTTCTGTGCAGGAATTGACTGAAAAACAGTTGTATTTCATTTCAGATACATTCATTTGGAGAAATTAGCATACACTGCTCGTCACTGGCGAGGTAGCTGGGCTACTATTTTCAACTTTTGTATTTCCGTGTTCGTAGAAACAAAAACTCTTGAATTGTTCTAGTTCTAACAAACATACTTATATCCAACACAATTCAATTGTGGCTTTGAAAAAATAATATGCGATACACACTCTAAATATGATTTGAATTTTTTTTGAAATATTCTCCTGGATATCAGGAAAATAGTGGAAAATGCAAAATGAGAAACTTGAAAATCGTATTTATAATGTACGCTGACGAGATGAATACTCTTATCGAATGCAGAATTTTTAAACCGGTTGTTAAATATACATAATGAAAAATCATTTCTAATTGTTAATTGAACCGATAACTGATGAGAGAATGTAGGCTTTCACGGCCGGAGTCAATATATTCAATGTTGTCTGGTTCAAGCGGCCAGATTTTTCTCAGCCGAAAGCCTATATGCACAGGAGTGCTGTGGTCTCAGATGTTTAACGAACACGGCCATCAACTCTAGACAACATATAACTAATAATGGGAAAATTGTAAAACAGTAACAATATTTATTTTATGAAAAATATCATTTCTCCACCAAAGTGATGATGATAGTAGTGAAAATAATAGTACGTAAAAGAAAGTTGGTCCAAACGTTCATCAAATCATCTATGCGTAACATTTAACGAGGGTCAATTGTTCAACAAACCAAATATCATTGTATTCACTCGAACTATTGCAAAATTATACATGGGGCAAATAAGATAACGTTATTCAATCTCAGTTCTATGTCTGTCTTCGGAGTAGCTGAAACACCAAAACGACGAAAAAAATTTTGAAGAGTACAGACAGAGTCAGGGCACAAAAATCTGACAGTGGTCATCTTTACAGAAGTGAAATGTAGGTGCATTCACTAAATGAAGAACTATTGAACGAAACATGTATAATTTGAACAAAATCGGGTAGAGTACTATACAATGATGTGGTTGCTGTTGTGATCTTATTCAATTTATTAGAGGAGAGTTGAAGAAATGAATATTTTTTTGCTGTTCACTAGTGATTCGAGTTTAAAAAATCTGCATTCGATACGAGTATTAATTCATCTCGTCAGCGTACATTATAATTACGATTATCTAGTTTATTATTTTGCATTTTCCACTATTTTCCTGATGGCCAGAAGAATATTTCAAAAAAAAAAATTCAAATCATATTTAGAGTGTGTATCGCATATTATTTTTTCAAATGCCACAATTGAATTGTGTTGGATATAAGTATGTTTGTTAGAACTAGAACAATTCAAGAGTTTTTTTTCTACGAACACGGAAATACAAAAGTTGAAAATAATAGCCCAGCTACATCGCCAGTGACGAGCAGTGTATGCTAATTACTACAAACGAATGTATCTGAAACGAAATACAACTTTTTTTCAGTTAATTCCTGCGAAGAAATCGATAGAATTCCGTTTTTGTTGGGTATAAGAGCTAAGCGATTATGGGCCACAATCTTGAAAACTAAAAAAATCAGATATTGATACGGCCATATCTTGAAAACTGTCCATTTTTGTAGTCTGTAGCAATAGGCACTTGATCAGTGCATCGAAATCCACATCATATCAAATATTCAGACATTTTCACGAATCAGTTTGTCTTAACGGTTCGATTAGCGATTAGAAATGATTATTGGGTATGTATTCCCTTGTTTCTAATGATATTTAACAATTGGTATTAACAAACTGCATTCGATACGAGTATTTTTGTCGTCAGCCTACATTATGAACGATTTTCTATATGCTCATTTTGCATTCACCACTATTTCTTTGACGACTAGGAAACTATTTTAAAAAAAAAGTATCTCAGATTCAGTTCCTATGGTGTGTATCGAATATTATTTTTCTAGTGCCCCTATCGAAAGGTGTTGAATATATGTGACTCTGTGATAACTTGAGCAATTCAGAAGTTTTTGGTTCTACAAAATCTGGACCATAGAAATTGAAAATAATAGTCCAGTTACATCGTCAGTGACGAGCAGTGTATAACAATTTCTTCAAATGGCAGTATCTGAAACGAAGAAAGAATTATTCTTCAATCGATTCCTGCAGTGAAATCATTGAAACTCGGTTTTTCCTAAGTATGAGAGTGAACTGATTATGTGATAGAGCCATATCTCGAAAACTGTCCATTTTTGGAGTTTTTGGCAATGGACACTTTTGATCAGAGCATCCAGATCTACACCATACCAAAAATTTGGACAAATTCACGGAAAGCCATTTTCCATAAGAAACGTGCGTGGTCCTTAGCGTTTTCACAATTGACATAAAATTAGATTTTGCCATTGAAAAATCATCCCAGATACCAAACGTTACTTACAATATCACAAACATTTTGGAATTTATTCACAAAAAACAAATATAAGAATTAAACTTTAACACTCTGTATCTTAGAAACGAGTAACTTGAAGACATGTGTTTATAGGAACTTTTTTTCTCATTTTGACGTCAGCAACATGCTCCTGAAATTTCTACACGTACTTAAGAAACACCCTGTATAATGTCCCTTTCACCGGTATGGGGAGCGGTTAGAGGCTTTCAAAAATGTAAAAAAAACGGTCACATGAAAATACTCAAGCGCGTCAGATATTGATAGTGTATATGCCCCACATGTCTCTGATAAGGAAGGTATGTTAATCTGACGATTTGCATGGTGGGGGCGGCCATACCGATGGGTTAAAAATAGGAAAACAAATTACTCGGGCGCGTCAGATATTCAGAGAGAAGAGTGCGTGAATCCGAACGAAGCTCCCATTCAAAAGATTGACAATTCGGATGTGACGTAAGCTCGTGGCAAATGCAAAAAATAGCCATTTTGAAATACTCGGGCGCATCAGATTTTTTTAAAGACGGTTCTGCCTGATGTCATAGTCGGGCTGATCCATAATCTGACGAGTATCTGGAGGGATTTTCTCAATCTGAAGGTATGCATTTTTTTGTGATTTTTTCCAAATCATTTTATTTATTTTTTATTTTTATTTTATTTATTTATTTATTCATTGTTAATAATACAATATTTATCTATTATATAAAGAATAAGAATAAGAAACATGATCAAATAAGTGAAAAACTTGTCCATGATCATGTAAAATTAATTATGAAATAATCCACATCAAAATACACATGATAAATATCCATAATATATACATATAAAGAAAGAAAATAAATAGCAAAATGAACTTGAATGTATGCTTGAATAACATTGGTCACATTTTGTATAAATAAAAACAATAACAAAAAACTATGTTGGTACTAATTAAAACATCAAAATTCGAAATTATTTTATATACAAATAATTTTCCAATTTTTCAGAATACTCAATCAACCAGAATTTGATTTTATTTTTAAATCCCCAAAAACTAGCTTTTTTCAAAGAAACTGGCAAATTATTATAAATCTTTTTACCTATATAAATGGCATGTTGTTGCATTAAAGTTGTAGAGAACTTTTCAGTTGATATCCAACCATCCATTTTATTCTTTGTTTCATATTTATGTTGTATACGATTATCAATTTGAAAATTTTTTCTTATGTAAACTGTCGATGCTTTATAAAATAATTGTTTGACAGATAAAATTTTATATTGTTCAAAGAGAATTTTAGAAGAATAATCAAAGGGTTTTTTAAAAATTATTTTCAAGGTATACTTTTGAATTGAAGTAAGTGGTTTTAAAACTTGTTTGTAAATACCTCCCCAACCTATTATACCATAGGCCAAGATAGACTGAAAGAGACTATAATAAAAACTTATAATTAATTTACGACTGACAATGTTTCTCAACAATCTAAATTTATAAAGTGTTTTCCTCAGTTTCTTTATCAATTCAGTAATTTGTTTATGCCACTTGAGGTTGCAATCTAAATGAACTCCTAGATACTTTATAACATCAACTTTGGAAATATGTTCGCTACAGTTACACAGTTCTTCATTTTTTATGCATGAAATAGTATGGATCTTTAATTTTTCAATTTTTTCTGGTTGTTTATTCTCATGCAATGTGAATGTCACAAAATGAGACTTTTTCAAATTCAAAGTTAGTAAATCGTGATTGAGATTGTTTTTTAAAATTGATAAATCAAATTCCGCATTTGATACTGTTTCTTCCCAGGTATTCCCACTTCCTATATAAACTGTATCATCAGCATAAGAAAACAGCTTTCCTTTAATTTTCGTATTTAACAGATCATTGATATAAATCAAAAATAAAATAGGTCCAAGAACTGACCCTTGGGGAACACCACATTTAACTTTTCTAGAATTACTTTTGATATGACCAATCTGAACAGTTTGTTCCCTTTCAAATAAATAGCTTTCAAATAGTTTCAGGCAAATTCCTCTTATGCCAAACCGATCTAATTTCGATAATAATTTTGTATGTGAAACTGTATCAAACGCTTTCTTTAAATCTAAAAATATTCCAAGGGTTTTCTTTTGATTATCTAACGATTTATAAATAGTTTCCGTAACATTAAATATTGCTTTCTCTGTTCCCTTTTTTTCTCTGAATCCAAATTGGTTAAAAAATAATAAATTATGTTTTTCGAGAAAATCTGTCAATCTAATTTTAATACATTTCTCTAAAATTTTGGCAATGTTATCAATTAAAGAAATAGGTCGATAATTATCACAATATCTTTTATCTTCTCCTTTATATATTGGAGTAACAAATGATTTTTTTAGAGATTTTGGGAAAATACCTGTGGCTAAACATAAATTGAAAATATGTTCAAGGATATTTGAAGTGTATTTCACTATAATCTTCAATACATTATTATTAATTCTATTTGGGCCAGGGGCAGAATCATTTTTAAGTTCATTTGTTAAGTTGATTATTTCATTTTCTGTGATAGGCGACCAAAATATATTACTAGAATTATAGGAATTTTCAATGAATAGATATTCATTTGTTTCGTCAATTTTTTCAGCTAACTCAGATCCAACATCACAAAAATGATTATTTAAAATATTTGCTATTTTCTTTGAGTCATCCGTAATAATTTGGTTGTTTTCAAATAATTCAATGACTCTGCTCTGCTTCAGTTTCTGCCCAGTTAATTCATTCACCACTTTCCAGATCTTACCAATGTCACCGTCAGCTTCTTTGATTTTATTTTGATAAAACTTTTCTTTTTCATTTTTTATGAGTTTATTCAATAAATTTCTATAATTTTTATAATTTTGAAGAGTTTCATGATTTTTCAAAACTTTCTTTTTTAATTTATCTCTATGTTTGATAGATTTGATCAAACCATTTGTGATCCATGGTTTGATTTTTTTATATTTCTTGGGTGAATTTTTCACTTCGCAACATTCCTTAATTTGATTATTTATCCTTGATATAAAATTATTGTATGCTATATTGGGATCAGAATCTTTCAGAATATCATCCCAATTTTCATTTTTCAACAATTTTTCTAATTTATCAAAATTCATTAATTTTATATTAGTAGAGTTTTCTTCGTAGGCTTCAGAATCGAGTGATATGTGACAAGAAATTGGAAAATGGTCTGTAATATAGGTTTCAAAAACATTAAAATTGATTTTACAAATATTATTGTTCATCTTAACAAAGAAGTGGTCAATACAGGTTGAGGAGTTCCTGAAGATTCTTGTTGGTTTATTCAAATATTTGTCAAAAGAATAAGAATTCAGTATATTCAAATATTTGTTTGTGTCTTTATTATACCAATCTAAAATATTGATGTTGATATCTCCCGAAAAAATCTCTATTCCTTCGTTGCACTGATCAAAAACATAATTCAAACTTGAAAGAAAATTTTCAATATTGGTAGAAGGTGGCCTGTAGATTGTAGTAATTCCAAAGGAATTATTACCCTTATTGCCAATGACTCTTATAAATTGGAAATTGTTATGTTCAATAATAACACTATTCGCATTTATATCATTATTGATGTATATCAAAAGTCCATCATTTTGGCAATAAGTAGAACGATTGTGAAATATATCATAGCCATCTATATTGAAACAATCTAGATTAATTATTTCCCAAGTTTCAGAAAGTATAAGAATATCAAAAATTTTACCTTGTTTTTTGAAATCTTCCAAAAAAATCAAAAATTGATCGAAATTCTTATTAATACTTCTAATATTCAAATGAAGTAGATTGAGATTCAGAAATTTACAGAGATGAAGGTTACTTTCCCAGTTTTGAAGAAAATTTGTATGATTGTCATTGTCTTCTACACTATCTTCCATCAGTCTTCTCCATAATCTGTCTGTTCTTTCGAAATAGCGATTCTTCTAGCATATATCGGGCAATTGGGATCGTCACTGGAATGGTTAATATTTTGATTACTTCCAAAGTTTTCTCTTGCATAAAAACAGTTGATACATTTCGCAGAACATTTCTTATCACACTGATTAACTGAATGTGCATCTGCACAAAAAGAGCAATTTTGAATGGAGTTTTTGCACTCGGATGTTTTATGGCTGAAGGCACAACACTTGTAACATCTTAAAATGTTATAGTCCTCAAGAATTTTACACTGTCCCCAGCCAATGTTAATTTCCCTGTTCACAATTTTTTTAAATGTTCTTCCATTTGTTTCAGCATAGAGTATCCATTTTTTTGAAAATTTTGACTGCCTTGTATATTTTATTTCAAAACTATCCTTTTCATCAATGAAATAATTAAGATCTTTGATTTCCTGCAACAAGTCATCACTGTTCGTATATTTTTTATCCAATCCTAACATAACAATTCTTGGTTTTCTTTGTTTGGTCATTTCAACCTTAAAATTTTGTTTTAGTGTATTCTTAGCCAGATTGAAAAGGTTTTCCGTTGCTTCTTTGGTATGACATTTTATGATAACGCTTCCATTTTTTACCGTTTTATATGAGGAAACTGGGGCTTTGATGATACGAGGATTGATTTTGTTCTTAATGATAGTGTTGGTCATTTCTGCAGATTGTTTTTCCATTGGTGTTATAATTATTGCTTGTTGATTTGTTTTTATTGCCATTTCCCTTTCCTTGGTTTCAACAACTCTTGAATATAGTGTTTTGGAATTTTTACTACCATCTTCAACAACTTTGCTAATTTTATCAATTTTCTCATCCATTTTCATCAAAATTGAAGACATATAACTTGTGGAAAATAAGTGTTGGTCATTGAATTTCTTCATAAGTGGTTTACAATCTTTGCAGAGCCACATGATGAGTTCTTTTAGCGATTTTATTTGTTGAAATTGAATAGGGGAAATATTTAGACAAGCAGTGTGGAAAGATTTCATGCACCTACCTTCACAACATAAATGTGTTTCATTGTCTTTTATAATCCTTGAACATATTCCACATTTTTCTTGTTCATTTACATGCATTACTTTCATGAGATTTTTTGATGTTCCACACTCTAGGAGATCTTGTGAGCAAATGTGAAAATCTCTCACACAATTATCATTATTCGGACTTCTTGGATATTTAGGGGGCAAATAGGGTCTTCCAGGAGAGTCACCATCATCCGAATTCCAAGTACATGGGAGAGATGGAGGGAAATCCTTGTTGTAGTCAATTTGTAACATTATCCTTTCATGACAAGATAATGACAAATGTCAAATTTCCAGATTTTCAACAAAAATTCGGCCAGAAACAGGAATATTCTTCTAATCCACAATTGTAGATCTTCTATGAGGGTTACTTTATCGATTCTTCAAGAAAAGTATTTATGAAATTGTGTGGTTTGCTTAAAATCAGATTTTTGTACAGCACACGATATAGTTCAGTCAATTTGACTTTTTTTGTTTTTTTTTTTGTTTGATTTGCTTTGAATGATATAATTCGTGTTAGTTTTATCAAAGTATTTTTTTATTGACGTTTATACTTCAAACAATATTCAAGTTATATTTCATAACAGGCTGTCGCTAAGAGTAACCGAGAGTTCTTGATAACGGCCAACATCATAGATACAGGGTCATAACACAATAAATGAAAGGATTTGAAATAAAGTTATACATTACGCCCACCTTGAAAGGTAGAGCTTTCAAAATCAACATAAAACAGTTTCATTTTGAAGAGTTCATAAATATCAAAACTGGAGCTAATAAAAGTTATAGTCTCATTTCATGTCTATTGTTCTACAGGTAGAGGACTAATTTTAACGACACTGCGTTTGAAAATTCCTCCCTTGCTTTGCACACTCACGACGCGCACAACATTGTCTTTCCCTGGATGAAGAGCCACTATTCGTCCAAGTCGCCATTGAAGTGGGGGCAGGTTTTCTTCTCGAAGAACAACTAATGTTCCTATCCTCAGGTCTTGGGGTTGGTTTCGTTTCCATTTATTACGTTGCTGGAGTGAGACAAGGTAAAAAATAGAAATCACGGAAAATAGTAATGTAATGTAAGTTAAAATAAAATAACATATTTTGATTCAATTTGTAAAAAAAGTTCCTTATTTCATTTCCTGTACACGTGAATCTATTTATTTCATTTATAATACATATTATATTTTACGACATTTCACTTTTTGACGGTATTGTCGCGTGATCAATAAAATAATCTCATTATTTTATTTAAAAAAGTTTTATTGATTTATAACTTTACAGAATTCATAAAAAATAAGTGAAATAAAAATGGACCAATTAGAATAGCTGTGGAATTTTGGATGGTTTTTCTGTATACGTTAGGTTATTTAGGTCAGGTTGGTTTGTCTAATAAACTACGCAGAACTTAAGATTATTGTAAGTTTTCTGCCTGTAGATGAAAGTTTTCTAGAATAAAAATTGTTATTTCTGTCAACCCAAATTCCCGTGATAGTCTCTCCTGGGTTTTTTATCATCAATACCCATGGCGATTCATTCTCTTACCATGTTCTGTGCCTTTGAATATTCGGTTGATTGTACCGCTTTTCGAAGTTTAGTTGGAAAATTATCAAAATGCTGAGCCTCTTTCTGAATACTATTTTAAATCTTTCAAAAATTGCATTTTTCTTTTGTGAGCAGTAGTCGTCGTATTTTTCTTTTCAGGTTTCTTATTTAGATCTGTCGCTGTCATGAACAGGTCGAATCTCTGTACGAATTTCCTCCAACTCTCAGATGTGGTACCATCAAGTTGCAATGATTCTGGCGGATTCAATAAATTCTCCATATTTTTTGTATAGACGAAATTAGTTAGGTTAGAATCATTCTCTTGGCGGGAGATCCATACTAAAATTTTTTAACATGAGAGTCGAATATTGGGTGGCTTCATCATTAGTGCGTGTTTTCATGTCCATTTCACATCAAATTCTCCATCTATATATCCTTAAATTAAATTTGAAGCCAGTGTTGTTCGAAGGGTTTCAGTACGTCGTAGATGATTTCTGATGTACGTCATCGAGGACATTGAGGTTATGATATTAATTGTGTTGTGGTTGGGATTTGTTGTGAATAATGGCTTCGAGAATAATCAAGTTATCACTTATCAGCATAAATCAATACTTTCAGGATGATATTGAATGTATTCAAAGGGGTGAAAGCAGTCTTTCATCTGGACATTTAGAAATGTGTAATTTCGATCCTGGATTACGAATTATCAGAGGAAAAGTGAAGGCCAGCGTGAAAAATAAAAGTTATGATGTTGAGGTGATTATTTATTTTGTTTCATTAACTGAAAAGCTTCCAATTCAATATGTTTTATTCTTCCATAGGTGTTGTTGAAGTTCAATTATGAAATCAAGAATTGTTCCTGTTCATGCCCTAGAGGACAATTTATGTCCCATCACATAGCTCGTGTGTTATTGCATGCTCACTACAACATTTCAAAAACAGACGTTGCTTGCATGTGGGTCCCTCGAGCAAGTGAAGTTGAAGAGCCTTGCCAGATAACAACAGACAAGCTATTTGATCCATTGGAAGGAAGGAGCCCTCAACCTGAACAAATCCAGGGTTTCAAAGACAGCCTTGAGAAGATGGATACTAATTGTGGTTTATTGTGGCTAATGAAGGAGGATCCAAATTTAAAATTTGAAACATTGCTCATATCTATAGATGATCTGTTGCAATCAGCAGATTATCAAGAAAGTGTAGATAAAATAACTTACTTCCAGTGTATGGTTGCCATAAGCGAGGAAAAAATATTGGAAGTTGCTCAAAAAACAAAAATGCAAGCACAAAGTCAGTTGTGGCTCATCAGCCGAAAACATAGACTGACAGCATCAAATTTTGGTGAGGTATTGAAGGCAGTTCAAAGGCAAAGAAATAGTCCATCTCTATTCAAAAAACTGTCAGGTAAGGTACCACTTTTTATAGACAATTTCACATTTACTCCTACAAATTCTGAACATTTTTCAATATAAAAATATAAAATAACAAAATTGTGAAAATTTATTTTTTATAATAATATGGAACAAAATGATTCAGTGAACTCTCTCAATCTTCCTACAATGTTCACTAAAAGAAAGCATTATTTAAGGAAAATAATTTATCATTACGTTTTTTATTTTCAGGGGCTTATGATTTGGAAAAGGTCAAACAAATTCAATGGGGGCGGCAAAATGAGATTAATGGAATATAGTCATTTGAACAGTTAACTGGAAATGAAGTAAAACGGACAGGGTTATGGCTGCATATGTGTGGATTTTTAGGAGCTTCTCCAGATGGACTTATCGATTGTGATGGGATAAGAGGTCAAATATCCCTATTCACTTCGGAACTCTACATTGCGTGATCATTTGAAACAGAGTGATATTATGTTCTTTCACAATAGTGAATATATTTTGAATAAGGAACATAATTATTACCATCAAATTCAAGGTCAACTCCACATCACAAACAGAGAGTACTGTTACTTAGTTATATGGACTACTGTTGACACTGCAATGAAGAAAATTGAGAAGGACATAGTATGGGGGAGGAATATTGATGTTCTGAAAAGTTCTATTTGAATGAATATGTCAAATATATAAGCTCTTGAATAGTTATGGATGGATATCTATCTCACTATTTAATAAATTATAATCTTTCAATGCCGTTTGCTTTATTTATCTAAAAATATGTTTGAACTATCTGAGGAAAACAAAGGATAAAGTTCTAAAAATATATATTGTAGAGCTATCAAGAAAATAATAATAACGTAATCTCTGTAATAAATAAATAAAATAAATAGTGAACCAAATATATAACAAAGAATTTATCACAATAAGACATGTAGAATAATTTAATATAATTTATGTCACAGAGTGTGAAAATTAAGAGAATTCTACAAACATTAATATTTCGTTAAAAACCTTGAACATTTTTCAAAGGGCCAATTTAAATTTACAAAAAAAATATCAATATTAAAAAAATATTCGTTGACTTGTGTGGCAAATATCTAAGAAGGGAACTGAATAAAATATGAGAATAAAAAACAACGTTGAATGTAAGGTAAATTAAAGCGATTCAGTAATTTTCACCAATTTTTTTTATAAGTGAATTCTTCAAATTGAGCAGGACCAGGTAATTTAAAATGATTCAGTCATTTTCTTCTTCAATGTTTTTTATGAGTGGATTCTGCAAATTGACCAAGACGCATATAGTTTGAAAGATTGCTGTAGAAAAGGTTTTCAATGTTCCTGGAATTGAATTCAATATTCTAAAAAAAATTATTCGAGCATTTGCCCGCTCTACAATAATTCTGGCCCTTGCTATTTCCATGGTTTTGATACACTTATTCTTACTAAATTGTTGTGTCATCAAAAAGTGAAGTATGTTGAGAGTCACTCCCGGTTTCAGAACATCATGGATTAAAAATCCTTTGTCTGCAAGTAACATGTCGCCTGGTTCTAGCAAGTCATTCAACTTGCTAAGAACAAAAATTTGCTTATCTGATGTTGAACCAGGAAACATGTTACTTACGAAAGCTATAGCCCCATTTGGAGTGACTCCCACCAGTACTTTGTGAGTATGTGCATGTTTATAGTGACTGAAACTTTCGTTTTTCATCCTCAAATCCTTTGGAATTGCAATTTTCACTTCTGTGCAGTCGATTATGAGCCTACAAAACGGGGCCAGGTAGCCGAGTGGTCAAAGTGACATTGTTTCAATCACTTTTGGCTGCTAGTCAAAGGTTCAAACCCTAGCGACTGCATAACTTTTTCTGATGGCCCGAGAAAGAGCTAGGAATCGCACGTAAAAAGGTAAGACCTCGTTAATCCTTAGCTCGCAAAAGTTTCGACTTCTGAGGGCTGCCGTTCGTAAGAGGACGACAGCTGGTTAACGGATAAAACAATATTAACAACAATTGGTAAACGATGAGAACGAATTTGGTAAACACGATCTAATTTTTTCTTTGGTAGGTAGTTTTGACATAACTGTTAGAAATATTGTTCTGTGAATAAAAAGGACCCAAGTCAAGAAAATATTTGTCATTGTGGTGCTGCTCGTGTTAAACCTGGTAGACAAATCCAAATGTGGCGAATTCAATCTTAGATTCATTAATATTATCAATAATTGATCCTCCAGCAACATTCCTGTCACCCTCCAACCTTGATAATAACTAAACTGGAAAGTTGTCAGATACTTTAAAGGTGAACTGAATGTTCCTTTGTTTGGTAACCCTGTATATAACTGAATGAGATCTGTTCTATCACTTATCTGGTTGAATGAAAATGACTGTTTTACTGTGGGATAAGTAGGTGTTTTTCGTTGAAGCATATTTTCTCCTCCAGTTTCAGTTTTTGTTGTGCACAATGAAGATCAAGTTGATTCTACTGTAAAAATCGTATCAGTTTCGGATTTGGAGTTAGTAGATGGTAGGTTCTCCCTTCGCCTTTTATTTAAATAAATGTCAGTACATTCAAAATTCATTCTCTTGTTAATGTCGTGAGCAAATATAGTCGGTCCATTTCCTTTTAAACCATCTTTGACGTGACAACTACACACACGACTATTTTTATTAGGTTTTTGATCAATTCGGCTGAAAATACATGTTCAAAACAGTAATATTGTTAATCCATCTCCTGAATATATTTGATAGGTACCTACCATGCCAAGTATTGTATTGTATTGAAGTCTTTTTCATTTGTTGGCATTGTATAAAATTTGTAACTACTTGGATGTCGGTGATTGCAGCCAGGAGCAAAACAATGCATTATTTCAAATATTATTCTCTACCATCAAAACAAACTGCATCAAGTATGTCTGAGACCCGAGTTCTCATGTTTGTTCATAACATTGAATTTCCCGCTAAACTGCCTCCACCAATCAGAAGCGCAATGAAGCTAAGACAAACGTCCGTTGAATTTGCCCATAAATTTTATATTTATTAATTTGTTTGAACATATCCAATTTAATTGTAAAATTTTGATTATAGCTTGTCGAAAAATATTCACTGACTCTAGTTCAATAGAAATAAATCATAAGAAATTTGCCGATGCATCTAAAAACATGCGTGAGATTCGCGTAATTTTTAGGCCCATGAGAAATGCTTGGGGAATTCAGTGATCGGATCCACGTATGGATCGTAATTCAAAATTCCCGCCTAACCTCACTAATGTTGTCTATTACAGACACACTTCTCCGTTCAAATTCTTGCTTGTAGAGAATGTCCAGTTACTCTCCTATTACCTGACTCCATGTAATATGGAGGGAGTCCAGTCTTCAGCAATAGTAATAAATACCTACTCCTGTGTATTTCAATGAACTTCATTTCACATGATTAAGAACTAAGAATCCATCTTAGACATGATACTGACTAGCGACATATGACGTACGACCACCACCATGTGTACCTAATGTGTACCGTCCCCGTGGCCAGCAAGTTTGCATGGACACAGAACATAACTTACAACAACTAATACAAGAAGCATGTCATGCGGGGAACTCGGATTCCCGTCCTTCTCGGAAAAATTGAGATAAATCGTGATGAGAAGCTGGATGGCAAGGGATAGCATGCCACTATCGTACCAACCTCTGGGCACCTGGCGCACCTAACGAATACTACCTTGACGGTACTGGAGTCGGTTTTATGCTTTCAGCTTTATTACGATCATTTTTTTGAGCTGATGTTCCAACGCATTCGCGTAAATTCGGAAACCTAATTGATTTTTAGCTATGATGATTTTCAAGAAAATTTATTTATTTGACATGATGAATAGCGAAAATTGACAAATTCCCGAATTTTTGTGGGATCACCGAATCGAAACAAAACACATCTTCTTCATTAAAGATAATTTAACAAATTGTAATATCGAAAAGTACAAAATAGAATTGAAAAAAAAAATCTTTCAATTACAAGTTTATTCAGAAGTAAAAATAATATTTAGTTCATGAAAAGTATAGAACTTTTAAAAAATTCTTTATTTCCATATAAATTATGCCTCCTGCTGCATAGGGTACTGCAGTTGTATCCACGGGTTCCTCTGAGTGCAACGGACAATGACAATAGGGAGATGCATGAAAGAAGACGGCTAGGGTAGTCTCCCTGAACACGCCGCTTCTTAAGGTTGCGATTTTATATTGCTAATATTATTATTATTATATCGGGTATCCAAGCAGTGACAACTGGCCATTTATGGAGATCTGTGGTTGTTAATACCGAATCAAAAATTCACTTTATTGAATTCTCATTGAATTGAATACTGCATGCGTCGATTCCTCTCTGGGTACCTAGCAGTGGATCACCCGTAGATCTCACATGGTCTTCAAAATATTATAGGCCAATCACTTTAGCAAAACTGGTGGAAAATCAACAAAACATTGCGAATATTTACAAAAGGTTTATTTTATTGGTCGATGAAACTTAAAAATTTGCTCATTCTTACAAGGCCGACAACATTATTGAAAATGTAAATCATGAGCAATCATTGTGGTTCTCTGAATATTAATCGAAGCTGAGATAGTCTCTTGACAATAAAAGAAACTTGAATAATTATTCAGAAATACTTACTTGTTTGGGTTCATCTAAATTTGATCCTGTCCATGGGTCTGATGTAATTTTCGACTCCTCAAAATTTGTGCTATTTATCTGCGACTTTGATTGGCCTTTCCTCAAAATACCATTGATCTAGTCACAATAATGAAAGTCATGTAATAATCAAGCATAAAATCACAATTAATAGGCAACCACAATTTATTGTCTGAAGAATTGACATTTTATCGCCCTCCCAGTGCTGATGTAACTCATTGCCTAAACGAACTGGAAGATACTGTTAGCAACCTGATCGCCTCAAGTGATTTTCTTTTAGTAGCCGGTGACCTTAATATAAATTTACTTGCAAATGACAGACGATGTCAACGGTTTTATGAATTCCTAAGTTCCTTCAACTTCCATCAGCTGGTTGACAGTCCCACTCGAATCACTTCTCATTCCCAAACTCTTTTAGATGTTTTAATCGTTTCAGATAAAGATAAAGTTAAATTGGTCGAAGTTTCTGACATACAGGGTCTCTCCGATCATATGGCTGTCTCATGTAAAATTGATAAAATCGAAATTCAGCAAAATATTAAATTCATATCCTTTCGTGATTACCGTAACTTTGATTATACTTCTTTCAATTCGGATCTGCAAAATATAGAATGGGATAATATTTATTTAATGAGTGATGTTGACTACATGATATCATTTTTGAACGAAAATTTATTAAACATATTCGAAAGACATGCTCCTATTCGAAATAAACGGGTGAGTAAGCCTCCAGCTCCATGGTTAACGTTTAATATCAAAGAAATGTTATCACTGAGAGACCGCGCATTCAGCAAATATAAGAAATCACACTCAATAGCAGACTGGAATAGCTACAAAGAACTAAGGAACTATACAACTGGGGCTATTCGTAGAGAAAAGAAAGCCTATCTCAATTTCATCCTTGCTAAAAAAGATTCTAAGAGGACTTGGAATACTCTCAGATCTCTAGAAATTTTAAGGGACAAAGCCAATCCTGGAATCCCGAATGATTTGAGAGACGTGAATCTTATCAATTCATATTTCAATAATATATTGCAGCCTGGTAGGTCTGTAAACCAAACTTCTCTACTTGACCGCTACAAAGAACAAGAAGAGTCCGAGAATCAGTTTTTCTTTTCCACTGTAACTGCCCATACTGTCAGAAAATACATAAATAAGATTAAGAGTAAAGCTACAGGTTCAGATAACATTTCTGTACAGATGATACATCTTTTTGATAATTATTTACTGAACCACATAACCCATATCATCAATTCTATAATAAATTCTGGACAATTTCCTAACTTGTGGAAAAGCGGTCTAGTCATACCTCTGCCAAAGTGTAACACACCATCTGTCTTATCTGACCTCAGACCCATTTCCATTTTACCTTCTCTTTCCAAAGTGATAGAAATGATACTGAAGGACCAAATCAATGTCTTTGTAAACGAACAAAAAATTATTTCTTCGGTTCAGTCAGGATTCAGATCACAACATAGTACTACCACAGCCCTTCTTTCAATTACAGATGATATTTTCCAAGCTGTTGATAAAGGTAGTGTCTCTTGTTTAGTATTACTTGATTATAGTAAAGCGTTCGACACCATCGACCACGATATCCTTTGTGAGAAACTTGTCGCATTTGGCTTCTCGCAAGATGCAGTACGTTTAATAAAAAATTATTTATCTGACCGGACTCAAAAGGTAATTCTAGATGGAGTAATTTCAGAGGCCTTATCTGTAACTAAAGGTGTGCCACAGGGATCTATTCTCGGACCCTCATTGTTTAGTTTATATATATCTGACTTCCACCATTTTGTTAACAATTGCTCCATACATCACTATGCTGACGACACCCAGATCTATTTTTCATTTCCCATTTCCGATCTAGACCTGGCTCAAACTCATATAAATACTGATCTCCAGACCATCTTCGATATTTCTACTGCTCATAAGCTCAAACTCAATCCAAAAAAGTCTGCAGTGATGCTATTTGGCTCCAAGAAGAACAGGGATATCGCAATGAATACCATACAAATTCGCCTTGAAAATGACTCACTTCCAATTCTGAAAGAATTCAAAAATTTAGGACTGTGGCTCGATCCTGAGCTCAGATTCACTAAACATGTCAGCCACCTCAGTCAATCCTCCTACAATGTTTTAAGGCAACTTTATCCAAACAGGGACTTACTTTCATCTGAATTAAAGCTTAAACTTTGTGAGTCACTAATATTCTCTAAAATTTCCTACTGCGACAGTATATATGGACCAGCTTTACGCCAACTTGACCGTCACCGCTTGCAACGTATACAAAATAATTGCCTGAGGTTTTCTTTCGGTGTTCGTAAATACGACCATATATCTGTGCCGATGAAGAAATCAGGTTGGCTGAATATGGAGAAACTTAGGAAATTACACCTTCTAACAAATACCCATAAAGTTCTAACTTCCCAAGTACCAGATTACCTTTTCAAAAGGCTAAAAACCTTTTCGGACCTTAACAGATTTTCCACTCGTAATAAAACTACACTCATCATTCCAAAGCACAAAACTTCATTTTTCACTCGTAGCTTCTCGTACAACGCACCGAAATATTATAACTCACTACCCAATGAATTTAGATCCTATTCATTAAATAACTTTAAAAAAAGATTGAAAGTTCTTCTCGGTGAGTAGACTGTCTCCTTTCGAACTGACCGGCTATTAACCAAACTGATATGCATTGCTGTTCTTAATGTTTTATGTATAATATCTACTTTGTAATTCCCACAATGGGGTTAACATATTGTTCATATTGTTTATATTGTTCATATTGTTTATTTATTGTCCGTATTGTTCATATATTGTTCATATTGTTTATATTCTTTATATTATCTTATTTCTTTCACTTCTTTCCCTTCAGGAACATAGGGTTGAGTTTAAAAACAGCTCACGCTGACACTCCGCCTTTTCACCTCCACTGTTAAATTGTACTTGTTCTGTTTGTTTTATGGTGAATAAAGACGAATTATTATTATTATTATTATTATTATTATGAATAATTGGTTGTTGGGAGAGGAAAGTAGCTGCTTCCTACGAAAGCGTAGAAGGGCCGCATGGAATAAAAAATACATAATTCCGACTTCACAACTCGGACTTAGTCTAATTCTGACTTCTCAACTGGGAACTAGTATAATTCCGACTTTACAACTCGGAATTATTTTAATTCCTACTTCACAACTCGGAATCAGTATAATTCCGACTTTACAACTCGGAATTAGTGTAATCTTTGCGATTCCATTGGAATTATTTTAAAACATTGATGCATAACGTCCAAACTAGTCAATTCATTTGTACTTGTGTATTATAGTTATCACTTATCATTATTAGAACGTATCTTTCGCGTACGTCACTACTTGCCCGAACTCCACTTCGCTTCGTTTATATAGTAGCGTGCGGGAAAGTATTACTTTCCGCACTTGTTAAGAATTTTTAATGGAAAAAATCATACTTTATCGAGAGAAAATCTTAAGAAAATTACTAGAGTTTAATAATTAGCAACTTTTCTACTTAGCAACACGTTTATTATTGATCATTACATCTATTCTTCTACTTAGCAAAACTTTTATTATTGATCATTACATTATTTCATCATGCCAATCAGACAGATTTTGATTTTATTAATTGATGCGTTTCCATTAAAAAAAGGAAAAAACACGTGTTCAACTCTTATATCAAACCAACAAAACAGAAACAAAACATCAACTCAATGTTTTTCAACAATTTAACAACAAATCTGGAACTTTTTATCAACAAAACATGTTGTGTTGCAGCAACTTTTCGCCATCTTGTTGGAAGGCGTTAAGGCTGTTTCACACGATGGCAGTAGCAGTGGCGTCACCTACTCTATCGATAAGATAACCAATGGCAAACATGTTTAGACGACGCTGAAAATTCAAGGTCACGCTGCTGAAAGTTTGATTCATTTAAACTTTTTGCAGTAAAATCTAGCAGTGTTTGCATTTCTAATCTTAAAATTATGTCGAAATTGAGATAGCTATTATATCATGTATGATTCCTTTCTACTGCTTTTAACAAACAATTAGCTGAAAATGTCTACTACCATGTCATTCATTCAGATAACAGCGGCAAAAGGGGTGGAGTCACTGCTACTAGTGCAACTGCTACTGCCTTCATGTGAAATAGCCTTTAAACATCAAAGGGTTTCTGTTTTGTTATCACTGCTGGCAACATTGTCGGTGCTGTGTGTACATAATTGAAAAACAAAGAAGAAGCAGAAACACATCCCATTATATGGCGGTCTTAGTGGACTTCTAGCTCCTAGGTATTGTGGATGATGTCAGAAAATAAATATGCAATATGTCAAGTGGACTGGTACGTCAAGCTATGATTACAATTCACAGTTTTCAAAAATCTTAGTGCTACCGCCAAGCGTTCAACCAGATTGATAGCATATCTAAAATTGGTATATTTTTTCATAGATCTGAGGGCCAACTGGCTGTATTAAATCTACAAAGTTCTCGCTGGATGGTTCAAGATTACATTTTTTCATAACTCCAATGCCAACACGTGGAATCGCAATGATTAGGTACACTAATTCCGAGTTGTGAAGTCGGAATTATACTAATTCCGAGTTGCGAAGTCGGAATTAAGCTAATTCCGAGTTGTGATGTCGGAATTAGGCTAATTTCGAGTTGTGAAGTTGAAATAAGGCTAATTCCGAGTTATAAATTCAGAATTACCTATACTAATTCCCAGTTGTAAAGTCAGAATTATATTAATTCCAAGTTGTGAAGTCAGAATTAGGGTTATTCCGAGTTGTAAAGTAGGAATTATACTAATATCTAGTTGTGAAGTCGGAATTATAGTAATTCCGATTTGTCAAGTCAAAATTATACTAATTCCGAGTTCTGAAGTCGGAATTATAGTAATTCTGAGTTGTCAAGTCAGAATTATACTGATTCCAAGTTGTTAATTCGGAATTATACTAATTCGAGTTGCGAAGTCGGAATTAGGCGAATCACATTTTTCAATACTTTGTGGCCCTCCTACGCTTTCGTAGCTCCCAGTACGTTACCACGAAAATGTTAGTTTCAAACTAATACTGTCAATACATGAATATTGAAAATCACTATTTTAATGTTTCAGTTGAAAAAACTCCAGTGTACTACATCGTGTATTCGTAAACTTATTGGTATCTTAAGTTCGGTACTGGAAATAGGTGAGTTATACGAAGGTACATATTTCTTATTCAAGCAAACTGTTTCTACGAATTTGGAGTCCACCACACTACCAGAGTTAAATTCATTAGTTTTAGTTGCATGTACTTCTGCCTCATTTTGTAAGGTTTCTGACTGACTTTTCCTATCCTCCATTGCTAGGCCACAGAGGTGACAGCTTTGAACAATATCAACTCAGATTCTCGTAAAAGTCTGTCCTGGGTAGTTTTACCATCAAAACCCATGACTATTCTTTTTATTTCCATGTTCTATACCTTTATATATTATATATAGCAAAAATTGAAAAATTCCCGAATTTTTGTGGGATCACCGAACCAAAAAAACACATGTTTTTCATTAATCATTGGTTCTTGCAACAAAATGATTCTACGGTCTGAAAATGTATATCTGATTGGCGCTGCAATCGAGAACGGACAGATGCTTTGTTGTGAATGTTCAACTAGTTCACTCCCACTCTTGATATGCATGCCTTCAAGCCTTAGCTGGAAATCGGTGTGAAATTAGCAACGAATTCTCATCCACGAAATTTGTGAAGTTAGCAACGAATTCCAATCCACGATATTTATCATGAGAAAATGGCAATGAGTCACTTCGTATTGAAGTAGTGACGAAATGATTGTCACCCACTAGGTTTTTTCTAAGAGAAAGTGAAAATTGATAATTGAATTTATACACCATAATATTGAAAAACAAAGTACCATAAAAACTGGACCGTACATACCAAATCATTGCCAATGAGTTACTCCATTATACAGAATTGATGAAATGATTGTCACCTCCTTGGTTTTTTCTTAGTGGGGAAGAAAATTGAAATTTGAATTTATCCACCATAATTTTGACAAACAAAGTACAATAAAAACTGAATCGTACATTTTGCCGACTTTATTGACAATGAATTACTCCATTATACAGAATTGATGAAATGACTGTCACCACCTCGGTTTTTATGTAAAAGAAGGCGAAAATCGGAAATTGAATTCATTCACCATTATTTTGACAAACGAAGTACTATAGAAACTGAACCGTACATTCTGCCGTCTTGCAACAATGCCAAATTATTGCCGATGAGATACTCCATTACACAGTATTGATGAAATGATTGTCACCCTCTCGGTTTTTTTCTTAGAGGAGGCCAAAATTAGAAATTGAATTTATCCACCATAATTTTGAAAGACAAAGTACCATAAAAACTAAACGGTACATTCTGCCGACTTGCATCGATACCATATCATTGCGAATGAGTTACTCCATTACACAGTATTAACGAAATGATTGTCACCCACTCGGTTTTTATCTAAGAGAAGGCGAAAATCGAAAATTGAATTTATTCACCATAATTTTGACAAAGGAAGTACTATAAAAACTGAACCGTACACTCTGCTGACTTGCAACAGTACTAAATCATTACCAATGAGTTACTTCATTACACAGAATTGATGAAATGATTGTCACCCCCTCGGTTTTTTTCTTAGAGGAGGCGAAAATTGGAATTTGAATTCATCCACCACAATTTTGACAAACAAAGTACCATAAAAACTGAACCGTAGATTCTGCCGACTTGCAACAATACCAACTCATTGCCAATGAGTTGTTCCATTATACAGTATCGATGAAATGATTGTCACCCCCTCGGTTTTTTTCTTAGAGATGGCGAAAATTTAATTTATCCACCATAATTTTGACAAACCAAGTACAATGAAAACTGAACCGTACATTCCGTCGACTTGCAACCATACCAAAAAATGGCCAATGAGCTACTCCATTATACAGATCTGATGAAAAGATTGTCACCACCTTGGTTTTTTTATAAGAGAAGACGAAAATTGAAAATTTAATACATTCACCATACTTTTGACGAACGAAGTACCGTAAAAACTGAACCGTACATTCTGCTGACTTGCAACAATACAGAATCATCGCCAATGGGATACTTCATTACATAGTATTGACGAAATGATTGTCACCCCCTCGGATTTTTTTCTAGAGAAGGCGAACATTGAAGATTGAATTTATCCACCATAAATTTGACAAACAAAGTAACATAAAAACTGAACCGTAGATTCTGCCGACTTCCAACAACACCTAATCATTGCCAATGAGTTACGCCATTACACAATATTGACGAAATGATTGTCCCCCACGGTTTTATTTCTAAAGAAGGCGAAAATCAAAGATTGAATCTATCCACCATAAATTTGACAAAAAAAGTACCATAAAAAATTAACCGTACATTCTGCTGACTTGCAACGGACACCAAATTATTGCCAATGAGTCGCTCCATTACACAGTATTGATGAAATGATTGTCACCCCCTTGGTTTTTTTCTTGGTGGGGAAGAATATTGAAATTTGAATTTTTCCACCATAATCTTGATAAACAAAGTACCATAAAAACTGAACCGTACATTCTGCCGACTTGCAACAACACCTTATCATTGCCAATGAGTTACTTCACTACACAGTATTGACGGAATGATTGTCACCCCCTCGGTTTTATTTCTAGAGGAGGCGAAATGTAAAGATTGAATCTATCCATCATAAATTTGACAAAGTACTATAAAAATGAACCGTACATTCTGCCGACTTGCAACGGAGACCAAATCATTGCCAATGAGTCACTCCATCACACAATATCGATGGAATGATTGTCACCCTCTTGGTTTTTTCTTAGTAGGGCAAAAAATTTAATTTTGAATTCATCCACCAAAATTTTGACAACCATAAAAACTGAATCGTCCATTCTGCCGACTTGCAACAATACCAAACCAATAAGTTACTTCATTACACAGTTTTGACGAAATGATTGTCACCCCTCGGTTTTATTTCTAGAAGAGGCAAAAATTGAAAATGGAATCTATCCGCCATAATTTGACAAACAATGTACCATAAAAACTGAACCGTACATTCTGCCGACTTGCAACAGATACCAAATCATTTCCATTGAGTCACTCCATTACACGTATTGATTAAATGATTGTCACCCCCTTGGATTTTTTCTCAGTTGGGAAGAAAATCTGAATTTGAATTTATCCACCATAATTTTGACAAAGTACCATAAAAACTGAATCGTACATTCTGCCGACTTAAGGCGAAAATTAAAGATTGAATCTATCCAGTATCCACCATATATTTGACAAAGTACCATAAAACCTGAACCGTACATTATGCCGACTTGCAACGGATATCAAATCATTGCCAATGAGTCACTCCTTTACTCGGTGTAGATAAAATGATTATCACCCCCTTGGTTTTTTTCTTAGTGGGGAAGAAAATTGAAATTTGAATTTATCCACTATAATTTTGACAAACAAAGTACCATAAAAACTGAATCGTGCATTCTGCCGACTTGCAACAATAACAAATCATTGCCAATGAATTACTCCATTACAAAGTTCTGACGAAATGATTGTCACCCTCTCGGTTTTTTTCTTAGAGAAGGCGAAATTTGAAATTTGAATTTATCAACCATAATTTTGACAAACAAAGTACCATAAATACTGAATCGTACAGACTTGCAAAAATACGAAATCATCGTCATTGAGTTACTCCATTAAACAGTATTGAGAAAATGATTGCCACCCCCTCGATTTCTTTCTTAGAGGAAGCGAAAATTAAAAATTGAATTTATCCACCATAATTTTGACAAACAAAGTATCATAAAAACTGAACCGTAGATTCTGCCGACTTGCAACAACACCAACTCATTGCCAAGGAGTTACTTCATCACACAGCATTGAAGAAATGATTGTCACCCCCTCAGATTGTTCTTAGAGAATGCGAAAATTTAAATTTGAATCCATCCACCATAATTTAGACAAACAAAGTACCATAAAAACTGAACTGTACAATCTGCCGACTTGCGGCAATACCAAATCTTTGCCAATGAGTTACTTCAATACATAGTGTTGACGGTTTTATTCTAAGAGAAGATGAAAATTGAAATTTGAATTTCTCCACCATAATTTTGACAAAGTACCATTTAAACTGAACCGTACTTTCTACTGACTTGCAATGAAACCAAATCATTGCCAAAGAGTTATTCCATTACACAGTATTGACGAAATGATTGTCACTCACTTGATGGGCAATTGTATAACTGTAATGGCACATTTTCTATAACAATCATATTACCAAAATTAAACCTTTATTCTCTATCAACTGAAGTTATGCCGAAAAAATTTTATGTTTTCGTTTTGCTAGAAGTATAATAATAAAAACCGAAGCCGAACCCGGGAAGAAAGCACGGAAAAAGCATTTATGGACGAGTAATGAACGATATTTTTCATTATATCTACCTGAAAACCACAGATTATTGTGGTACAAAAATATCCAGAAATTGCCACACAACAAGCATTATTTACCCTGTTGGTAAGGGAATATTCAAACAATTTGCGATTTCTAGAGAACTGAAAACAAGATATTATTCAATTTTGACATGTAAATAGGCAGCTTTAATGACAATACCGCACAGAAAATTTTTCCGTACAGGCGCACGGATAAAATCTTTTCTCAGTATGCTAAATAAGCATGTAAATATAGTGTTTTCAGATAGGTATAATGAAAATATTTTTTCGTGCTTGCATAACTTAAGAAATTGGTCACAAATCGCATGGAAAAATAAATAATTTCAGAATCCAAATGAAATAAACTTTTATGTTAATCTGTTTGTCAAAATGTTTGTGAGTAAAAGCAATTCTCTAAGAAAAAAACCAAGGAGGTGACAATCATGTCTTCAATGCTGTGTAATGGAGTAACTCATTGGCAATGATTTGGTACTGTTACAAGTCGGCAGAATTTACGGTTCAGTTTTTATGGTACTTCGTTTGTCAAAATTATGGTGGCTGAAGTCAATTTTTGATTTTCGCCTTCTCTACGAAAAAAACCGAGGTGGTGACAATCATTTCATCAATTCTATTCGATGGAGTAACTCATTGGCAATAATTTGGTATTGTTGCAAGTCGGCAGAATGTGCGGTTCAGATTTTATTGTACTTTGTTTGTCAAAATTATAGTGAATATATTCAATTTTCAATTTTCGCCTTCTCTTAGTAAGAAGCCGAGGTGGTGACAATGATTCATCAATTCTGTATAATGAAGTACCTCATTGGCAATAATTTGGTATTGTTGGGAGTCGGCAGAATGGACAGTTCAGTTTTTATGGTACTTTGTCAAAATTATGGTGGATTAATTCAATTTTAGAATTTCGCCTCCTCTAAGAAAAAAAACCGAGGGTGTGACAATCATTTCATCGATACTGTATAATGGAATAACTCATTGTGAATAATTTGGTGTTGTTTCAAGTCGGCAGAATCTACGGTTCAGTTTTTAAGGTACTTTGTCAAATTTATGGTGGATAAATTCAATCTTTAATTTTCGCCTTCTCTAGAAATAAAACCGAGGGGGTGACAATCATTTCGTCAACACTGGGTGATAGAGTAACTCATTGGCAATGGTTTGATATTGTTGCAAGTCGGCAGAATGTACGAATCCGTTTTTATGGTACTTTGTCAAAATTATGGTGGATTAATTCAATCTTTAATTTTCGCATTCTCTAGAAATAAAACCGAGGGGATGACAAAACTGTATAATGGGGTAACACATTGACAATGATTTGGTGTTGTTGCAAGTTGGCAGAAAGTATTGTTCAGTTTTCATGGTACTTTGTTTTTCAAAATTATGGTGGATATATTTAATTTTTAATTTTCGCCTCCTCTAAGAAAAAAACCAAGGGGGTGACAATCATTTCATCAATACTGTGTAATCAAAAGACCCATTGGTAATGATTTGGTATCTGTTGCAAGTCGGCAGAATGTACTGTTCAGTTTTTATAGTACTTCGTTTGTCAAAATAATGGTGAATGAATTCAATTTTCGTCTTTCACCTTCTCTTAGATAAAAACCGAGGTGGCGACAATCATTTCATCAATTCTGTATAATGGAGTAACTCATTGTCAATAATTTGGTATAGTTGCAAGTTGGCAGAACGAACGGTTAAGTTTTCATGGTATTTTGTTTGTCAAAATAATGGTGGATAATTTCAATTTTTAATTTTCGCCTTCTCTAAAAAAAACCGGGGGGATGATAATCATTTCGTCAATACTGTGTAATGTAGTACCTCATTGGCAATGGTTTGGTATCGTTGCATCTCGACAGATTGTACGATTCAGTTTCTATTATACTTTGTTTGTCAAAATTATAGTGAATGAATTCAATTTTCAATTTTCGCCTTCCCCTAGAAAGAAGCCGAGGTGGTGACAATCATCATATACTTTGCGATGACAGTTGCTTAGATCGCCTTTGGGGTAGGGATGACAAAAATGGATATTTACCCAATATTCCTGGGTGGGTGTTTCTCTATTCGGATGTGACCAGTCTCGTATAATTTGGATTGAACTTCCTTAAGGTAAGTCGTTTAATCCTTAATTATACTTCGACTGGTCACATCCGAATAGATCACCTTGTAGATGTTCAAAGACTCTGAAGGAAGGCGATCGGAAAAAATAAACATACGTGTCATTCATTATTATATCTGATTCATAATCGTGTTTCCCTGTTTTCAAAAATGATCATTTCGCATTTTTTGTAATTTTTCATTTCCTTCAGTTAATTAGAAGGTATGCAAAGTAAAAATATTACAATTATATGATAATAATTATTCACAATGAATTCCAATTCATAACAAAATAACAAAAGTAATAATTATTCACAGTGAATTCCCATTAACAACAAAATATATTGTTTTCCAAATGATCATTTAGCAATTTTTAGAATATTTTTCCTTTCAGTTGATTAGAAAGTTATACAAAGTCAATATATAATAATTATATAGTGTGATAATTATTCACAATGAGTTACAATTAATAACAAAATAACAATAATTGTAAATATTTACAATGAATTCCCATTTCTAACAAAATAATAATAGTAGTGATTATTCCGAATAAATTCCCATTTGAAGAATAATACAAGAATAGTAATAATTGTATTAATATTTTTTTATTCTGTGCATCCTTTTATAAACTCCGAAAAAAAATCTTTGGTTCTTAAAGGTTTATTATAGAATTTGCAAAAAGTTTTTGATTTTTCAGACCAACTTGCACTTTTTCTTATCGTATCCAGACTCACGCCCATTTGGTACGCCGCAGAACTGGAGGCATGTCGAGTGCTGTGTCCTTTGAATTTATCTATATTTATACCACTCAGCTGCAACGCTTTTTTTAGCCAACGGCTCAAGGTTTGTGTTGAAGCTGAGTGATGAGGTTTTTTGTAAGTAAGAATTAGAAAATCGCAATTTTCCTTCCCAATTGCTTTTGTGTGTTTAATATAGTAAACAACCGTGGATGCTACACACAGTTCTGGCTTTTCCTTAAAATACGGAATTTGAGGTTGAGGTCTCTTGGGTCCGGATGTTTTGATAATGTCAACAATTTTAATAGACACTCGCTCATTGTTGATATCGATGTTAGGTATTCTGATTTTAGATAATGTTTGTACCCTTTGTGCAGAGCTCAATGCCAACAAAGTAACGAGTTTTAAAGAAATCATTTCTAAGCTAAGTCTTTCCAAGGGATGGAGCTTTTCTAAGTAGACCAAAACCTCATGGGTGTCCCAAATTTCTTCATATCGAGGAAATGTTGGTCTGATTTTGAAAATACCTCTCATGAATCTTTCCACTTTTTCACATTTGCCCGTATCAGCAATCAGATTGAGAGCATCGGTGTATATTTAGTGTACTATATTTTTTCCCTGTTCGGAATTCTTCAGTTAAAAAAGCTAATATTTCCTGTGTTGAAGGAGTATATACCTTAGCAGAATTACCCTTACAAAAACTCCACCATTTAGAAAATGTCGAATTATATTGTTTAATCGTACTTTTGCTTAGCGATGCCATCATAATCTCTAAAGGGCCCTCTTGAACGTCCTTCCGGATAAATGCTTGCCGGACAAAATCGCTGCACCCAGGGTAAGATGGTGCCACAGTGGGTGAGGGTCCCTGAATGGAGATAAAAGTAAATCAATTTGTGGTTGAAAATATATCAAATCGGAAGCTAGCATTGACATCATCTTTGGGAACCAGGGTTTAGATTTCCATGAAGGAAAAACGACCGTACAAGTTGCTTCGTCTACCTCTATTTTCTTCAAAATTTTTGACAAGTGAAAAGGGAGGAAATATGTAGACTTTGAGATCGCTCCAACATATAGTGAACGCATCTACTGCAATGCTCATGGGATCGGGGTGCCATGAGATGAATTGTTTGCATTTTGTGTTGGAATAACTTGCAAATAAATCTATTTCAGGTTTCCCGAATTTCGTTACTAATTTTTGAAATGCTATATTATTTAAGCAATATTCAGTATCAACGTCTTTCGACCTTGAACTTTGGTCTGCCATGAAATTGTCTCTCGACTTCATATAGGATGCAAACAACATAACATTCCTCATTTCACACCATTTCCAGATATCCCTGGATATTTCTCTAAGTTTAATATATTTTATTCCCCCCATTCTGTTTATATGTGAAATAGCTGTTTTGGTGTCAATTCTTAAAAGAATATGACAATTTGATGATTGTTTTGCAAAGGTTTCGAGCCCATAAAATGCGGCTTTCAATTTTAGAATATTTATGTGACATAAAGTTTCTGCTGGCTCCCAAAATCCCTTGGCTTCTTTTTTGTTACAGCTTGCCCCCCACCCACTTTTTAACGCGTCTGAAAAAGTTTGTAGCTCATAGTGTGGAAGACAGAGGTCCTGCTCGGACCCATCGATATTATTTATCCACCAACTGAAATCATCTTTCAAATCGATAGAGATTTTCATCGATTGATCATAGACTCCATTATTTGCTTGTAATGCTAAATATTTGTTCCTCTCAAATTTTTTGGTGTGAAGCCACCCGTATTTTACAGCAGGACATAGTGAAATTAAATGTCCTATAAATCGGGAAAATTCTCTGATTGTCAACGTTTTCAGTTGGCTTAATGTTTTTGTAATATGTTTTATTTTTAACTTTTTTTCAGTGGTAACTTGCATTTTCATAGACACAGTATCGAAAATGAACCCCAGAAAGGTAATATTCTGGGTTGGAGTTAGACAGCTTTTCTCTTTGTTGATAATGAAACCTAGTTTTTCGAAAATATTGCAAGTATTTTTAATGTTTTGCAAACATTCTTCTTCATTGTAACTAATTAATAAAATATCGTATAAATAAGCGACAGATATGAAATTTTTGTTTCTCATGAAATGCAGGATCGGTTTTAAAACTTTTGTGAATATATAGGGTGCCACTGAGAGACCAAAGTATAAGCACTGAAATTCAAAGATTTGATTTCCGAATTGGAATCTCAAATATTTTTTATCGGTCTCAGAGCATGGAATGAAAAAATATGCGTCTTTCAAATCAATAGAGGCCATGAAACAATTTTTGGACAGAAGGTTTTTAACCGTTCGGGTATCTTCAAGTTTAAAATGAGGGGGGGAGATGAATTTATTCGTCATTTTTCTACTGATTTGATAGCGCCAATTTCCAAAAGATTTTCCAGGATGTCAAAATAATTTTTTTGCTGTAAAGCTGTAATATTTGGTGGCTTAGGTGGTCGCCTTTGAAATGGTGGCCTGTTAAAAAGAATTTTAAATCCCTTTACACATTCTAAGACATATTTGTTGGAGGTTATTACCTCCCAAGTCTCATGAAAAAACTTTATCTGACCAGCATATGAATGCTCAGAATTTACCTCTAGTGTTTTTTGTTGTAGGGACTGGTCCACTCCCCCTTGTTTTTGTTGTACTGGAAATTCGTCCTGTGTCTTCTCGTCGTTTCGCCTATCCTGCGTTGGTTTGAATTGTATCCCCTCTCCTGTTTTTTTTTAGACTTCCATCGACTTCGCGAGGCAAGACCTTTGAAGTTTTTTGATGTGGCTGAAGTTAGCTTTAGATTTAAATCTAATATTCTGAATTTTACAGTGGACCATGTCAATACTGTTCATGTGAATTTTTTGACGAAAGTCGTCGGTCTTCAGGGTAAATAATTGTCGCTCATTCCTAACTATTTTTGATTAAACAGTGAGGATCATATGTCTCCAATGTCAGTACCTTACCTGATAACACAACGAGGTTATTGTGTTGTCACGCAATGAATACGGACTGCTGTGTAGTTACGGTTTGGTTGGATTGTAGAATGTGAATCATATGAAAAGCAGCGCAAGCTCAGAACTAATTTGAAATTACTATAGCCGCGAAAAAGGCATATAAAAGTTTAAACGCTGAATAGTCAAAGAAAGAAGTGTTAATGAAAATTTGTGTCAAATTACATTTTTAGTGCCAATGTCTATTGTAATATCATTTGCCATTTACCATAGTATAACTATCACAATTGTTACCAAAAGTACCGAGATTGATGCGCATTAACAGTCATACCCTTACATGTTTTAATTTAGAAAATGCGGTAAATGGAAAAATTTACGAGATCACGTGAAAACGAGAGTGTCACCATAACAGAAATATTATAAGAAGACAGAAATCTTTGGGAGATCGTTTGCTAACGAACAGTCATTACCGACCGATGATGAACCCTTTACTCCCATAAAAACCTAACTATGTAGGCTTATTATGGCAAGAACCTGTCAGAAAACAACTACTCCCCTGGCTAAGACCACGACAAGTATTGAATTAAATCTAACAGCTACTTGTGCAACGTTCCTCAAAACATCAGAGGACGCGATTGCAAGTGCCCTCTATGACCAACCAGCAGAATTATGTTTTGATTTGGACGGGGTGACCACCTGCAGACTAGTTTCGAGGTTGTTGCCTCTCATCAGTGCAAGGGCAGGTCAACACAGACAGCACTGAAGCCATCTGTTCCCCGTCCAAACCAATACACATTCCGCTGATTAGTCAATTCTGGTTCACGAGATGAAAGCAGTTTCTAGGCCGCTCCACCTAGCGAGCAGAGGAAGACACTCCGAATCTCCGGGTTGAGAGATTTAATCGAAGAAGACAGAAATCTTTGGGAGATCGTTTGCTAACGAACAGTCGTTACCGACCGATGATGAACACTTTACTCCCATAAACACCTAACTATGTAGGCTTATTATGGCAAGAACCTGTCAGAAAACAACTACTCCCCTGGCTAAGACTACGACGGGTATTGAATTAAATCTAACAGCTACTTGTGCAACCTTCCTCAAAACATCAGAGGACGCGATTGCAAGTGCCCTCTAGAAATATTATAATTGTTACTAAAACTAAGGGGATTTATGCGAGCCAACCGTCGTGGTGCTCGATTCACCCCTCAATGTTGTAATTCAGAAAATGCGGTAAATGGAAAAATTAACGAGATCAGGTAGAAACGAAAGTGTCACCATAATAGAAATATTATAATTGTTACGAAAAGGGAAGAGATTTATGCGAATCAACCGTCGGGATGGTAGATTCATCCCTAAATGTTTTAATTCATTAAATGCGATATATGGAGAACTGGACAAGATCAGGTGAAAATGACAGCGTCACTATAATATAAATAATACAATTGTTACCAAAAGTGCAGAGATTTATGCGTATCAACCGTCATGGTGGTGGCTTCATCCCTAAAAGTTTAAATTCAAAGTATGAAGTAAAAGAAAAACTGGACGAGATCAGGTGACAATTACAGTGTCACTATAATAGAAATATTACAATTGTAACCAAAAGTGCACAGATTTATGCGTATCAACCGTCAGGGTGGTAGCTTCATCCCTAAATGTTTTAATTCAAAGAATGCAATAAAAGGAAAACTGGACGAGATCAGGTGACAATGACAGTGTCACTATAATAGAAATATTACAATTGTTACCAAAAGTGCAGAGATTTATGCGTATCAACCGACAGGGTGGTAGATACATACCTGAATGTTTTGATTCAAAGAATGCAATAAAAGCAAAACTGGGCGAGATCAGGTGAAATTGACAGTGTCACCATAATAGAAATATCACAATTGTTACCAAAAGTTTCGAGATTTATGCGTAACAACCGTCAGGGTGGTAGCTTCATCCCTAAATGTTTTAATTCAAAGAATGCAATAAAAGGAAAACTGGACGAGATCAGGTGACAATGACAGTGTCACTATAATAGAAATGTCACCATTGTTACCGAAAGTGCCGAGATTTATGCGTGTCAACCGTCAGGGTGGTAGCTTTATTCCTAAAAGTTTTAAATCAAAGAATGCAATAATGGGAAAACTGAACGAGATCAGGGACAATGACAATATCACTATAATAAAAATGTCACAATTGTTACCAAAAGTGCCGAGATTTATGCGTATCAACCGTCAGGGTGGTAGCTTCATCCCTGAATGTTTCAATTCAAAGAATGCAATAAAAGGAAAACTGGACGAGATCAGGTGACAATGACAGTGTCACTATAATAGAATATGTCACAATTGTTACCAAAAGGGCCGAGATTTATGCTTATCAACCGTCAGGGTGGTAGCTTCATCCCTAAATGTTTAAATTCAAAGAAAGCAATAAAAGCAAAACTGGGCGAGATCAGGTGAAAATGACAGTGTCACTATAATAGAAATATCACAATTGTTACCAAAAGTTGCGAGATTTATGCGTAACAACCGTCAGGGTGGTAGCTTCATCCCTAAATGTTTTAATTCAAAGAATGCAATAAAAGGAAAACTGTACGAGATCAGGTGACAATGACAGTGTCACTATAATAGAAATATCACAATTGTTACCAAAAGTTCCGAGATTTATGCGTATCAACCGTCAGGGTGGTAGCTTCATCCCTAAATGCTTAAATTCAAAGAATGCAATAAAAGGAAAACTGGACAAGATCAGGTGACAATGACAGTGTCACTATAATAGAAATATTACAATTGTAACCAAAAGTGCAGATATTAGCGTATCAACCGTCAGGGTGGTAGCTACATCCCTAAATGTTTTAATTCGAAGAATGCAATAAAAGGAAAACGACGAGATCAGGTGACAATGACAATATCACTATAATAGAAATGTCACGATTGTTACCAAAAGTGCCGAGATTTATGCGTATCAACCGTCAGGGTGGTAGCTTCATCCCTAAATGTTTTAATTCAAAGAATGCAATAAAAGGAAAACTGGGCGAGATCAGGTGAAAATGACAGTGTCACTATAATAGAAATTTCACAATTGTTACCAAAAGTTCCGAGATTTATGCGTATCAACCGTCAGGATGATAGCTTCATCCCTAAATGTTTTAATTCAAAGAATGCAATAAAAAGAAAACTGGACGAGATCAGGTGACAATTACAGTGTCACTATAATGGAAATATTACAATTGTAATCAAAAGTGCCGAGATTTATGCGTATCAACCGTCAGGGTGGTAGCTTCATCCCTGAAAGTTTTAATTCAAAGAATGCAATAAAAGGAAAACTGGACGAGATCAGGTGACAATGACAGTGTCACTATAATAGAAATATTACAATTGTAACCAAAAGTGCAGAGATTTATGCGTATCAACCGTCAGGGTGGTAGCTACATCCCTTAATGTTTTAATTCAAAGAATGCAATAAAAGCAAAACTGGACGAGGTCAGGTGACAATGACAGTGTCACTATAATAGAAATATTACAATTGTTACCAAAAGTTCCGAGATTTATACGTATCAACCGTCAGGGTGGTGGCTTCATCGCTAAAAGTTTTAATTCAAAGAATGCAATAAAAGGAAAACTGGACGAGATCAGGTGACAATGATAGTATCACTATAATAGAAATATCACAATTGTTACCAAAAGTGCCCAGATTCATGCGTATCAACAGTCAGGGTGGTAGCTTCATCCCTAAATGTTTTAATTCAAAGAATGCAATAAGAGCAAAACTGGACGAGATCAGGTGACAATGACTGTTTCACTATAATATAAATAATACAATTGTTACCAAAAGTGCAGAGATTTATGCGTATCAACCGACAGGGTGGTAGATACATCCCTAAATGTTTTGATTCAAAGAATGCAATGAAAGCAAAACTGGGCGAGATCAGGTGAAAATGACAGTATCACCATAATAGAAATATCACAATTGTTACCAAAAGTTCCGAGATTTATGCGTATCAACCGTCAGGGTGGTAGCTTCATCCCTAAATGTTTTAATTCAAAGAATGCAATAAAAGGAAAACTGGACAAGATCAGGTGACAATGACAGTGTCACTATAATAGAAATATTACAATTGTAACCAAAAGTGCAGAGATTAGCGTATCAACCGTCAGGGTGGTAGCTACATCCTTGAATGTTTTGATTCAAAGAATGCAATAAAAGGAAAACTGGACGAGATCAGGTGACAATGACAGTGTCACAATAATAGAAATATTACAATTGTAACCAAAAGTGCAGAGATGTATGCGTATCAACCGTCAGGGTGGTAGCTACATACCTAAATGTTTTAATTCAAAGAATGCAATAACTGGAAAACTGGGCGAGATCAGGTGAAAATGATAGTGTCACTATGATAGAAATATCACAATTGTTACCAAAAGTTTCGAGATTTATGCGTATCAACCGTCAGGGTGGTAGCTTCATCCCTAAAAGTTTTAATTCAAAGAATGCAATAAAAGTAAAACAACGATATCAGGTGACAATAACAATATCACTATAATAGAAATGTTACAATTGTTACAAAAAGTGCTGAGATTTATGCGTATCAACCGTCAGAGTGGTAGCTTCATCCCTAAATGTTTTAATTCGAAGAATGCAATAAAAGGAAAACTGGACGAGATCAGGTGACAATGACAATATCACTATAATAGAAATGTCACAATTGTTACCAAAAGTGCCGAGATTTATGCGTATCAACCGTCAGGGTGGTACCTTCATCCCTAAAAGTTTTAATTCAAAGAATGCAATAAAAGGAAAACTGGGCGAGATCAGGTGAAAATGACAGTGTCACTATAATAGAAATATCACAATTGTTACCAAAAGTTCCGAGATTTATGCGTATCAACCGTCAGGATGATAGCTTCATCCCTAAATGTTTTAATTCAAAGAATGCAATAAAAACATAACTGGACGAGATCAGGTGACAATTACAGTGTCACTATAATGGAAATATTACAATTGTAATCAAAAGTGCCGAGATTTATGCGTATCAACCGTCAGGGTGGTAGCTTCATCCCTAAAAGTTTTAATTCAAAGAATGCAATAAAAGGAAAACTGGACGAGATCAGGTGACAATGACAGCGTCACTATAATAGAAATATTACAATTGTAACCAAAAGTGCAGAGATTTATGCGTATCAACCGTCAGGGTGGTAGCTACATCCCTTAATGTTTTAATTCAAAGAATGCAATAAAAGCAAAACTGGACGAGATCAGGTGACAATGACAGTGTCACTATAATAGAAATATTACAATTGTTACCAAAAGTTCCGAGATTTATACGTATCAACCGTCAGGGTGGTGGCTTCATCGCTAAAAGTTTTAATTCAAAGAATGCAATAAAAGGAAAACTGGACGAGATCAGGTGACAATGATAGTATCACTATAATAGAAATATCACAATTGTTACCAAAAGTGCCCAGATTCATGCGTATCAACAGTCAGGGTGGCTTCATCCCTAAATGTTTTAATTCAAAGAATGCAATAAGAGCAAAACTGGACGAGATCAGGTGACAATGACTGTTTCACTATAATATAAATAATACAATTGTTACCAAAACTGCAGAGATTTATGCGTATCAACCGACAGGGTGGTAGATACATCCCTAAATGTTTTGATTCAAAGAATGCAATGAAAGCAAAACTGGGCGAGATCAGGTGAAAATGACAGTGTCACCATAATAGAAATATCACAATTGTTACCAAAAGTTCCGAGATTTATGCGTATCAACCGTCAGGGTGGTGGCTTCATCCCCAATTGTTTTAATTCAAAGAATGCAATAAAAGGAAAACTGGACGAGATCAGGTGACAATGACAGTGTCACTATAATAGAAATGTCACAATTGTTACCGAAAGTGCCGAGATTTATGGGTATCAACCGTCAGGGTGGTGGCTTCATCCCTAAAAGTTTTAATTCAAAGAATGCAATAAAAGAAAAACTGGACGAGATCAGGTGACAATTACAGTGTCACTATAATAGAAATATTACAATTGTTACCAAAAGTGCAGAGATTTATGCGTATCAACCGACAGGGTGGTAGATACATCCCTAAATGTTTTGATTCAAAGAATGCAATAAATGCAAAACTGGACGAGATCAGGTGACGATGACAGTGTCACTATAATAGAAGTATTACAATTGTTACCAATAGTTCCGATATTATGGCGTATCAACCCTCAGGGTGGTAGCTTCATCCCTAAATGTTTTAATTCAAAGAATGCAATAAAACGAAAACTGGATGAGATCAGGAGACAATGACAGTATCACTATAATAGAAATATCACAATTGTTACTAAAAGTGCCGAGATTTATGCGTATCAACCGTCAGGGTGGTAGCTTCATCCCTGAATGTTTTAATTCAAAGAATGCAATGAAAGGAAAACTGGACGAGATCAGATGTATGAGATCTTAGTCTTTTCAAATCATCAGTCGAAGTGATGTATCCCATTGATTTATATCATATTAATATTTCCCATATCCTGCAGAAACAAAACACGTCCTTAGATTGCCACAAAAGTTCATTGTTGGATACGGAACACTATGGAAACCTAACACATTGGAGCTTCTGAGATGAGTGTAGTAGGTTCGGTACAACACTAGGTTTCAATCAATACAGACTTTTAGACTAAAACCACACTATACCATATATGTGAAACGAGTAATTTCGAAAAAGTCGAAATACCCCTTGCTCTATACAGCCACACAAAGTATAATATATGTGGCAATTATATGACAGAAAACAACTACTTCCTCTTATGGACATTGAGTTATATCTGCCATCCATTAGTGCAACGTTCATCAAGGAGGATACTAGTACAAGTGCTAATTATAATAAAACAATGAATTATATCCTTCATTCGATTACAAATGACCACTGGCGTAAATCCATGATTCAAGGTTCTTGCCTCTCATCAGTGCTAGGATAGGTCAGATAACATTAAAGTCATCTTGTCAACCTAGCGAATGGAATTAGTAAACGTTTTGGTTTTCGATTTCAACAAAAATGTTTGTTTCATTCAGTTGATTCTCTATGGTACACTTTGCGAACGTTATTCGATTTAATGCATATACCAACTACGTATGAGACAATCAAATCCTCGAAATACCCAGATACGCTCAAAACTTCTAATATGTTTCGCTTGTTTTAGTGTCTTGCCAGAGCTGTGGAAAGTAATATCACATCTTACTTATTTTCTATCCTAACCAAAGAAGATGGAATCCTAGCCACGTACCGACTGGAAATCACATCAGTCTCCCATGCCTGATATTATCTTTCCCCACCGAACGATCAGACCCATTTTGCTTGTTCGGAAACCCAACAAAGCTAGTTGATCTGATGCACTTCTGCCGATCGTTATCAAGAAATATGCCCCTGAAATAAACCAGTTCTTGCAAACAAAATTGGTTGGTTTAACTGATTTTCACTGTTTGCCAATTTACTGGATGCTATCTACAACTTTGATACGCACCTGTAACTTATGTAAGTGTTTACTCAGAATTGTTAAATTTGCGGAACCGATAGTTACATGAAAAATCAATTAAATCATTTCAAGTGATATACACTGCATGCCACCAGCGAGGGAACCACCGACATTGCCGAAAAATTATAATGGTAGTAAAATAGTTCGACAATGTACCCGGATTTGTAGTCAGAAAAACAATTTTGCTACGAATCCACTTTGTTCCTGAAAAAACAAAAACAGTTTGAAGAATCCAAATTTATCCCACTTCTCACAGAAACGCCCCCTTAACTTCTGTAATTGTTGACGTATATTTGTGACATTGGCAAAATCGATACATCAACAATGAATACTTTCCTTAATTTTGATGTAGCTGTCAATGTCAAAATGAACTTGTAACTATGAATGGTGTTGCCAAGAGGGTACATAACCTTTTTTTCTATGTGAACGAGACTATACCTTATGTTCGGCATCAACTGATCATACCTGTCAAACGGCTAGACCTATAGTTTGAATGGATACGCCTTCCACAGAAGGTGTGACAAGATCCTCGTTTGCATAAAAATGTTGACGTGGTATCACGTCACGTCACGCACACCTCAATATCAAAATGTAGAAAATTTTGCTACATTCAATTTGACTTACATTTCTTGGTCCGTTGAACAGTTACAAGGGAGAAGAGCCTAAAAATGGCCATGCTCCACAATGTGATTGTGTCATGGACAGCTTCACCAAACTTCAGTAAAGTATTAAGCAGACTCCATTGGTGCTAGACACACTTTTTCAAATAACTATCACTGCGATTGAAAAAATAATTCAGAAATGGTGACCATCCGCCATCTTGAACTTTGGAACCTCCCCATTCAGCCAAAATTTACCGTTTTGTGTCATATTCAGTCAATTCATCAACATCGTATAAATATATACCGAGCGGTTCAAAAGTCAGCAGGGGGGAGGACTATTCACGGTCACAATAATGAAGAACCATGTAAATATTTAAGTTTCAAAAGTCGAAAACGTACGTTTGCGATCTCTCTGTGATTGTCTTGTTTCCGATAACTATGTCATCAGGAACAGTAAAATCAGTCTAAATAGGCGCTTCCTGTACATGCTCATGTAGCTGTCATAACTAAAGGTAGATTCCATTTATTTTGATTTTAAAGCTATATGGTGAAGATCTGCTCCCGTGAAGATGATTGATGTATTTTTTAGCGTTTGCTTATACTGTCAATTCAAAATGAGGCTGCAAATAAACTGAAAATACCAACGACGCCAACGACCTTCAATATTGACCTTATCTTTTACACTTTCGCATTACCGTGCTTATTGAAAGAAATATAAAATATAATTTTTTGGTTTTACGAATATTCATGGTTTGGGAAAAAAACCCTCAAAATCAGAGCTGATGCGACCAAGGAGATATCCGGGACCTACAGCTTAAGTAAATGTGAATTTCAAAATGAACTGGAACACCGTGTCGTGAATCTCGCGAATTGTATTCATTATGGAATTACATCTTCACATTGTCACGTGCAGTTGACCCATGCCCAAAACTGCAAGTTATATTTTTGTCTTCAATTACCAAAAATTTTATCAAAACTGTGATGGCAATATGAATGTGACCAAAATAATCTCTTTTTGAAGCTACCACATTTTGAGTTAAGTTAATATTTTTCGAGAAACTTAGTCTTTTTAAACAGCATATTTATATGGCGAGTACTTTATGAACACAGTGAAGCATAGGGCGACGGTCAATTGCACTGGTATTCGATTTTCGCTTGTGTATTATTAAAATTTTGTACTAGATTTGGATTTGAATTTGGATTGTGGATTTGTGGATTAAGATTTTGGTTACGATTTGATATATGACATTTGGTACGACTGGATTTTTACACGACTTTGCTAACGACGTTGAATTAGGACATTCTATTGTTATTCGAAATTACGAACGGAAATCCGATTTTAAATCATTGGGTAGGATTCATTTATAATAAATAATTTGGGTTAGAATTAGTAGGTAAGTTTCAAACAACAGCGTGTTATTCAAATATCTTTCACTATGCCGAAAAGCAAGTAGGTATTTATCAACTTAGAACTGTTCTGTACAATGGTACAGCAGGGCAAGGTCAACATCGAAGATCTGAAAATATCTATCAGCTCCTCGAATATATTTCATTCGATTTGCAAAACTCTGCAATTGAAGCCAACATGCAACAACAAATATAGACTCTGGAAATGCTGGATAAAACATCAACTATCCATTATAAGGTCGGCGCTGCCGGCGAACGTAAAGGCATTGAGGAGACCGATGAGGATGAAGAAGAAGATGAGCACATGTTACCCTCAGCCTGTAGAACTGTTGAGCAAGGAACGGAAGCGCCAGTCCGGACGATTTCGACAATGACACATGAGAGTGCTTTCCAGACATGCGATCAAAGGTGGTCCGCAAAACAAACTGTGTGTTATGGATTTTCAAAAATTGCTCACGTACCACGTCATATAATTCATGATCCAGAAATGCGTCGAGCATATTTCCGGAAACACCATTGGGATTACGATATTTCCTGTGTCATTTCTTTCAAAGGTGTGCATCGATGAAGGAAGATAACGGGTCCTGAATTCGTGGAATATGCCATCTGTAAACACAGAGGATGCAGATCGTTCAGGTTTGAATTTCACCAGACTGCCAATTAAACTACTTGCCGTGTCATGATAAGATTTGATAAAGACGAGGAAATTCACAGTTCCGAGCAATTTTCGTATCAAGTCAAAGGCCTACAACGAAAAAATCTAAGATTTCCTCACAACGACTCCGATGTTCAGAAGAGACGAAGATATTAGAAAGAGCGATGCAGAGTTATTGCAGCATGGTAACTGGCAAGATATACGATCACTGTCTGTGTATCAGAAAGTCAAGTCCGAAGCTAAGTCTGCAATGGATTTACATGAAGATCCCTATGTTGATTTGGTATTGCGGTCAATTGCTGATCCTGTGACGCTCTCGTTTTCACCTGATCTCGTCCATTCTTCCATTTATCGCATTTTCTGAATTAAAACATTCAGGGGTGAAACTGCCACTCTGACAGTTGATGCGCATAAACCTCGGTACTTTTGGTAACAATGTGATATTTCTGTTATAGTGACACTGTCATTTTCACCCGATCTCGTCCAGTTTTCCTTGTATTGCATTCTTTTAATTAAAACATTTAGGGATGAAGCTACCACCCTGACGGTTGATACGCATAAATCTCGGCACTTTTGGTAACAATTGTGACATTTCCATTATAGTGATATTGTCATTGTAACCTGATCTCGTCCGGTTTTCCTTTTATTGAATTCTTTGAATTAAAACTTTTAGGGATGAAGCTACCACCCTGACGGTTGATACGCATAAATCCCGGCACTTTTGGTAACAATTGTGATATTTCTATTATAGTGACTCTGTCATTGTCATCTGATCTCGCCTAGTTTTCCTTTTATTGCATTCTTTGAATTAAAACATTTAGGGATGAAGCTACCACCCTGACGGTTGATACGCATAAATCTCGGCACTTTTGGTAACAATTGCGAGATTTATATTATAGTGATATTGTCATTGTCACCTGATCTCGTCCGGTTTTCCTTTTATTGAATTCTTTGAATTAAAACTTTTAGGGATGAAGCTACCACCCTGACGGTTGATACGCATAAATCCCGGCACTTTTGGTAACAATTGTGATATTTCTATTATAGTGACTCTGTCATTGTCATCTGATCTCGCCCAGTTTTCCTTTTATTGCATTCTTTGAATTAAAACATTTAGGGATGGAGCTACCACCCTGACGGTTGATACGCATAAATCTCGGCACTTTTGGTAACAATTGCGACATTTCTATTATAGTGATATTGTCATTGTCACCTGATCTCGTCTAGTTTTCCTTTTATTACATTCTTCGAATTAAAACATTTAGGGATGAAGCTACCACTCTGACGGTTGATACGCATAAATCTCAGCGCTTTTGGTAACAATTGTGACATTTCTATTATAGTGATATTGTCATTGTCACCTGATCTCGTCCAGTTTTCCTTTTATTGCATTCTTCGAATTAAAACATTTTGGGATGAAGCTACCACTCTGACGGTTGATACGCATAAATCTCAGCACTTTTTGTAACAATTGTGACATTTCTATTATAGTGATATTGTCATTGTCACCTGATATCGTTGTTTTCCTTTTATTGCATTCTTTGAATTAAAACTTTTAGGGATGAAGCTACCACCCTGACGGTTGATACGCATAAATCTCGGAACTTTTGGTAACAATTGTGATATTTCTAGTATGGTGACACTGTCATTTTCACCTGATCTCGCCCAGTTTTGCTTTTATAGCATTCTTTGAATTTAAACATTTAGGGATGAAGCTACCACCCTGACGGTTGATACGCTTAATCTCGGAACTTTTGGTAACAATTGTGATATTTCTATTATAGTGACACTGTCATTTTCACCTGATCTCGCCAAGTTTTCCTTTTATTGCATTCTTTGAATTAAAACATTTAGGAATGAAGCTACCAGCCTGACGATTGATAGGCATAAATCTCTGCCTTTTTGGTAAAAATTGTAATATTTCCATTATAGTGACACTGTCATTGTCACCTGATCTCGTAGAGTTTTCCTTTTATTGCATTCTTTGAATCAAAGCATTTAGGGATGAAGCTACCACCCTGACGGTTGATACGCATAAATCTCGGAACTTTTGGTAACAATTGTGATATTTCTATTATGGTGACAATGTCATTTTCACCTGATCTCGCCCAGTTTTGCTTTTATTGCATTCTTTGAATCAAAACATTTAGGGATGTATCTACCACCCTGTCGGTTGACACGCATAAATTTCTGCACTTTTGGTAACAATTGTAGTATTTCTATTATAGTGACACTGTAATTGTCACCTGATCTCGTCCAGTTTTTCTTTTCTTGCATTCTTTGAATTAAAACTTTTAGGGATGAAGCCACCACCCTGACGGTTGATAAGCATAAATCTCGGCACTTTTGGTAACAATTGCGACATTTCTATTATAGTGATATTGTCATTGTCACCAGATATCGTTCAGTTTTCCTTTTATTGCATTCTTTGAATTGAAACATTTAGGGATGAGGCTACCACCCTGACGGTTGATACGCATAAATCTCGGCACTTTTGGTAACAATTGTGACATTTCTATTATGGTGATATTGTCATTGTCACCTGATCTCGTCCAGTTTTCCTTTTATTGCATTCTTCGAATTAAAACATTTAGGGATGAAGCTACCACTCTGACGGTTGATACGCATAAATCTCAGCACTTTTTGTAACAATTGTGACATTTCTATTATAGTGATATTGTCATTGTCACCTGATATCGTTGTTTTCCTTTTATTGCATTCTTTGAATTAAAACTTTTAGGGCTGAAGCTACCACCCTGACGGTTGATACGCATAAATCTCGGAATTTTTGGTAACAATTGTGATATTTCTAGTATGGTGACACTGTCATTTTCACCTGATCTCGCCCAGTTTTGCTTTTATAGCATTCTCTGAATTTAAACATTTAGGGATGAAGCTACCACCCTGACGGTTGATACGCATAAATCTCGGAACTTTTGGTAACAATTGTGATATTTCTATTATAACGACACTGTCATTTTCACCTGATCTCGCCCAGTTTTCCTTTTATTGCATTCTTTGAATTAAAACATTTAGGAATGAAGCTACCAGCCTGACGATTGATACGCATAAATCTCTGCACTTTTGGTAACAATTGTAATATTTCTATTATAGTGACACTGTCATTGTCACCTGATCTCGTACAGTTTTCCTTTTATTGCATTCTTTGAATCAAAGCATTTAGGGATGAAGCTACCACCCTGACGGTTGATACGCATAAATCTCGGAACTTTTGGTAACAATTGTAGTATTTCTATTATAGTGACACTGTAATTGTCACCTGATCTCGTCCAGTTTTTCTTTTATTGCATACTTTGAATTTAAACTTTTAGTGATGAAGCCACCACCCTGACGGTTGATACGCATAAATCTCGGCACTTTTGGTAACAATTGTGACATTTCAATTATAGTGATGTTGTCATTGTAACCTGATCTCGTCCAGTTTTCCTTTTATTGAATTCTTTGAATTAAAACTTTTAGGGATGAAGCTACCACACTTTTGGTAACAATTGTATTATTTATATTATAGTGACGCTGTCATTTTCACCTGATCTTGTCCAGTTCTCCATATATCGCATTTAATGAATTAAAACATTTAGGTATGAATCTACCATCCCGACGGTTGATTCGCATAAATCTCTTCCCTTTTCTTAACAATTATAATATTTCTGTTATGGTGACACTCTCGTTTCTACCTGATCTCGTAAATTTTTCCATTTACTGCATTTTCTGAATTACAACATTTAGGGGTGAATCGACCACCACGACGGTTGACTTGCATAAATCCTCTTACTTTTAGTGACAATTATAATATTTCTGTTATGGTGACACTCTCGTTTTCACCTGATCTCGTAAATTTTTCCATTCACCGCATTTTCTGAATTACAACATTTAGGGGTGAAGCTACCACTATGACTGTTAATGCGCATCAATCTTGGTACTTTTGGTAACAATTGTGATAGTTATACTATGGTATAAACTAGGCAAATGATATTACAATAGACATTGGCACTATAAATGTAATTTGACACAAATTTTCATTAACACTTCTTTCTTTAAACTTCGTTTAAACTTTTATATGCCTTTTTCGCGGCTAGTAATTTCTAATTAGTTCTGAACTTGCGCTGCTTTTCATATGATTCACATGCTACAATCCAACCAAACCGTAACTACACAGCAGTCCGTATTCATTGCGTGACAACACAATAACCTCGTTGTGTTATCAGGTAAGGTACAGACATTGGAGACATATCATGATCCTCTCTGTTTAATCAAAAATAGGAATGAGCGACAATTATTTACCCTGAAGACCGACGACTTTCGTCAAAAAATACACATGAATAGTATTGACATGGTCCACTGTAAAATTCAGAATATTAGATTTAAATCTAAAGCTAACTTCAGCCACATGTTTTTTGACGTGGACGGTTGTGCCCTCAGTTCCTTTGCTGTCGATTCCAGTGTTTTTGCCGTTTTGCATTTCTCACTAAAATCTTCTCCAAAAAGCAGGTTGTCTGAGGATTGTGCAACTGCAAGTTTTTGGATTTTCGGATGGAAATGAGGAGAGATCAGAAATTTTCGATGAGTGGAAATGGTGTAATGTACATTACATAATATTTTTCCGGCGTCTACCAAATCAGACAGATGTGGCTCTGCTGTGTCGGTATGTTCTTTGCTCAGAAGTGCAGTCAGAGCAGTGCCTAGGGCTGACAGCCCTTTTCCCAAGGTGGTTTGGAGATCCATCAAAAACGCTTCTTTTTTATTGTCTGTTACTGACAACATCGTATGAACTTCCGCGTTTAACTTTGGAGCTTGTAGTGCCGAACAGTTAGCAGGTAAAAGCCATTTATCAAAGAGTTGTGATCTCGTATCTTTGTCTAACCCGTGGGATAGATAATTATTCCACCTCAATGCTAGGTCGGCCGTAAGGTCGGGACCATATACTTTCTCCTCCGTGGGATCCTTCCCCAGAATGTTTTCCATATCATCATTACTATTATAGTCACTGGTGCTAACCGATGTTTATTCAGACTCGGAACCTACGTCAAAAATGAACATGTCTGTAATAACAGTTAAAACGTTCGGTATATTTCAATGTCTCTTATTGTTATTGATTTTTATTGATTCAATATGAGAAGGTGGAAGGATATGAATCATAAAATAGATTTTATGAAGTCCACCGAATCGTACCGTATGTGAAAAGGAATGTCATGAAAAAAAAACGTGACCCACTGTTTTTGCCACGGAGACTATCGACTGGCACAAGTCAAGAACTGTGCAGGGTATCAGCGGCAGTCGTCACACCAAATTATAATTTTTGCCGTCTTACGAGTATCTACAAAATAGATAACCCCTGTCGATAAACAATAATCAGAAATTATTGTTGTGTCTCATTTTCATGTCATTTTGTAACCTTCGGGTAATCTAAAACTCAACAAAACACATTAAAAAAGGGGGCTGTTACTCACTTGACGAAGACGATTGCAGTTTTTTCTCTAATTTTCGTAGTAAGTCATCTTTGTCCTTCTTAGGCATGTGCCGTTTGTCACATTTTCTTCCCATTTTGTGGAATTCGCTTTCAAACTTTCAATAAATTGATTTGTGTTTCGCACAACTTCACAGGTTCAGCGCAAGAAGTATATTGAAGCGTATATTTGAGCAGGCTAGCTGTGGGTAGACGATGAGATGTGTTTCATTCTTCCAACTGCGCATGAACGGTGACAAGAAGTAGTACTACAAGGTGATCTATTCGGATGTGACCAGTCGAAGAATAATGAAGTACCTGATTGGCAATGATTTGGTATTGTTGCGAGTCGGCAGAATGTACGATTCAGTTTTTATGGTACTTTGTTTGTCTAAATTATGGTGGATAAATTCAATATTCAATTTTCGACTTCTCTAAGAATAAAACCGAGGGGGAGACAACCACTTCGTCAATACTGTGTAATGGAGTAACTCATTGGCGATCATTTTGTATTGTTGCAAGTCGGCAGAATGTACGATTCAGTATTTATGGTACTTTGTTTGTCAAAATTAAGGTGAATGAAATCATATTTCAATTTTCTCTATGAAAAAAACCGAGAGGGTGACAATCATTTCATCAATACTGTGTAATGGAGTACCTCACTGGCAATGGTTTGGTATCGTTGCAATTCGGCAGAATGTACGATTCAGTTTTTATTGTACTTTGTTTGTCAAAATTATGGTGAATGAATTCAATTTTCAATTTTCGACTTCTCTTAGAAAGAAACCGAGGTGGTGACCATCATTTCATCAACTCTCTATAATGAAGTACCTTCTTGGCAATAATTTGGTATTGTTGCAAGTCGGCAGAATGTACAGTTTAGTTTTTATGGTACTTTGTCAAAATTATGGTGGATAAATTCAATTTTAGAATTTCGCCTCCTCTTAGAAAAAAACCGAGGGGGTGACAATCATTTCATCGATACTGTATGATGGAATAACTCATTGGCAATGATTTGGTATTGTTGCAAGTCGGCAGAATCTAAGGTTCAGTTCTTATGATACTTTGTTTTTCAAAATTATGGTGGATAAATTCAATTTTTAATTTTCGCCTCCTCTAACAGAAGAACCGAGGGGGTGAAAATAATTTTTTCAATAATGTGTAATGAAGTACCACATTGGCAATGATTTGATATTGTTGCAAGTCGGCAGAATGTACGATTCAGTTTTTATGGTACTTTGTCAAAATTATGGTGAATGTTTTCAAATTTCAATATTCGCCTTCTCTAAGAAAAAAACCGAGATGGTGACAATCATTTCATCAATACTGTGTAATGGAGTAGGTACCTCACTGGCGATGGTTTGGTATCGTTGCAATTCGGCAGAATGTACGATTCAGTTTTTATTGTACTTTGTTTATCAAAATTATGGTGAATGAATTCAATTTTCAATTTTCGCCTTCTCTCAGAAAGAAACTGAGGTAGTGACAATCATTTCATCAACTCTGTATAGTGAAGTACCTTCTTGACAATAATTTAGTATTGTTGCAAGTCGGCAGAATGTACGGTTCAGTCTTCATGGTACTTTGTTTGTCATGATTATGGTGGATAAATTCAAAATTCAATTTTCTTCCCCTCTAAGAAAAAAACCAAGGGGAAACAATCATTTCATCAATACTGTGTAATGGAGTGACTCATTGGCAATGATTTGGTATCCGTTGCAAGTCGGCAGAATGTACGGTTCAGTTTCTATGGTACTTTGTTCGTCAAGACTATGGTGGATAGATTCAATCTTCAATTTTCGCTTTCTCTAGAAATAAAACCGATAGGGTGACAATCATTTCGTCAATACTGTGTAGTGTACTAACTCATTGACAATGATTTGGTGATGTTGCAAGTCAGCAGAATGTACGGTTCAGTTTTCATGGTACTTTGTCAAAATCATGGTGGATAAATTCAATTTTTAATTTTCGCCTTCTCTAAGAAAAAACCGAGGAGGTGAAAAACATTTCGTCAATACTGTGTAGTGGGGTAACTTATTGGCAATGATTAGGTGTTGTTGCAAGTCGGCAGACTGTTAGGTTCAGTTTCCATGTTACTATGTTTGTCAAGATTATGGTGGATAAATTCAAATTTCAATTTTCTTCCACTCTAAAAAAAAACCAAGGGGGTGACAATCATTTCATCAATACTGTGTAATGGAGTGAGTCATTGGCAATGGTATGGTATCGGTTGCAAGTCGGCAGAATGTGCTGTTCAGTTTTATGGTTCTTTGTTTGTCAAGATTATGGTGTATAATTTCAATTGCCAATTTTCACTTTCTCTTAGGAAAAACCCAGGAAGTGACAATCATTTCGTCACTAGTTCAATTCGTAGTGTCTCATTACCATTTTCTATATGATAAATTTCGTGAATGAGAATTCGTTGCTAACTTCACAAATTTCGTGGATGAGAATTCGTTGCTAACTTCACACCGATTAGCTGGGAGAGGTGAGGGAGAAATTCGACTGTTCGGTAAGTATGAATACTGAAAAGTACAAAATAGAATCGATGAAAACAATCTTTCCATTAGAAACTACTCAGATGTAAAAATAATATTTAGTTTATGAAGAGCATAGAACTTTTAAATTTTTCAATATTTTCCATATGAATTATGTATGCCTCCTACTTCAGAGGGTGCTGCAGTTGTATCCACGGGGAAAAGAAGACGGCTAGAATAGTATCCCTGAACACGCCCCTTTGCGATTTTATGTTACTAATATTATTATTATTATCTCGGGTATCCAAGAAGTACAACTGGCCATTTATGGAGGACTGTGGTTGTCAATACCGAATCAAAAATTCACTTTATTGAATTCTCATTGAATGAATTCCTCTCTGGGTACCTAAAATTTGGTCACCCGTACATCTCATATGGACTTCAGAATTTTATAGGCCAATCGCTTTGGCAAAAATAGTGGAAAATTAGCAAAACAATGCGAACTTTTATAAAAGGTTTATTTTATTGCTCAATGAAACTTTAAAATTTGCTCACCCTTAGAAGGCCGACAACATTATTGAAAATGTAAATCATCAACAATAATTGTGGTTCTCTGAATAATGATCGAACCTGATAATGAAAGAAACTTGAATAATTATTCAGTAATACTCACTTGTTTGGGTTCATCTGAATCTGATCCTGTACATGGGTCTGATGTAATTTCCGACTTCTTAGAATTTGTGCCATTTATCTGCGACTTTGATTGGCCTTTCCTCAAAATACCATTGATCTAATCACAATAATGGAAGTCATGTAATCATCAAGCATTAAATCAAAATTAATAGACAACTACAATTTGTTGTCTGAAGAATTGAAATTTTATGAATAATTAGTTTTTGGGATAGGAAAGTGGCTGCTTCCAGTACGTTACCACGAAAATATGTTAGTTTCAAACAAATACTGCCAATATGTGAATATTGAATATCACTATTCACATGTTTCAAGTGAAAAAACTCCAGTGTATTACATCGTATATTCGTAAACTATTTGGTATCGTAAGTTCGGTACACATAGGTGTATTATCCGAAGAAACATATTTCACACTCAAGCACACTGTTTCTACGATGAATTTGGAGGCCACCACACTACCACAGTTGAATTTTTTGGTTTTGATTGCATGTACCTACTTCTACTTCATTTTGTAATGCTTTTGACAGACCTTTGCTAACATCCATAGCTATGAAATAGGTGACAGCTTTATCCTATATAAACTCGTAAAAGTCTGTCCAGGATAGTTTTACCATCAAAACCCATGATGATTCTTTTCTTTCCATGTTCTATGCCTTTGAATATTCGGTTGATTGTTCTGCTTTTCGAAGATTAGTTAGAAAATCCTCAAAATGCTGAGCCTCCTACATACTGTTGAATTTCTTTCAATAGACATTTGCGCTTCAGGTTTCTTATTCATTACTGTCACTGTCATGGACAGGTTGAATGTCATTTCGGATTTCCTCCATTTCTCAGATGTGTTACCATCAAGTTGCAATGGTTAGGGCGATTTGAATAAATTATCCATATTGTTTCTGTTCCGGATTCACTTCACTGTTCAAACTCGTGCTCATAGTGAATTTCCAGTTACTCTCCCATTACCTGACACCATTTGATACGTCGGGAGTCCAGTCTTCAGCAATAGTAATAAATACTCCAGTGTATTCCAATGAACTTCATTTCACATTATTAAGAAGCCATCTTAGACTTGATACTGACAAGTGGACTCCCACATGTGACCTACGACCACCACCATGTGTACCTACTGTATAACGGCCCGGTGGCCAGCAATTCTCCATGGACACAGAACATAACTCACAACTAATACAAGAATTACGTCGTGCGCGGGACTTGGATTCCCGTCCTTCTCGGAAAAATTGAGATAACTCGTACTGAGAAGAAGGATGGCAAGGTATAACAAATGGAAGCATTCATTGTGCCAACCTGGCGCACCTATCAAACTATACCTTGACGATACGGGAGTCGGTTCTATGCTTTCAATTCTTCATTGAGATAATTTTCTTTGAGCTGATGTTCCAACGCATTTGTATAAATTGAACTTAATTGATTTTTGACTATGATGATTTTCAAGAAAATTAATTTATTTGACATGATGAAAAGCAAAAATTGACAAAAACATCTTTTTCATTAAATCATTGGTTTTTGCAAAAAACTATGGTCATAAAATGTATATCTGATTGGCGCTGTGATCGAGAAGGGACAGGTGCTTTGTTGCTATCCTTTAACTAGTTCACTCCCATTCTTGATAAGTATGCCTCCAAGCCTCAGCTGGGAGAGGTGAGAAAGAAAAATAATATTTAGCTCATGAAGAGCATAGAACTTTTGAAAAATTTTATATTTTCCAAATGAATTATGCCTCCTCCAGCAGAGGGTGCTGCAATTGTATCCACCAGTTCCTCAGGGAGATGCAGAAAAGAAGGCGGCTAGGGTTAGTCTCCCTAAACACGCCCCTTCTTAAAGTTGCGACTTTATATTACTAATATTATTATTATCTCGGGTATCCAAGCAGTGACAACTGGCCATTTATTGAGATCCACGTCAATACCGAATCAAAAATTCACTTTATTGAATTCTCATTGAATTGAATACTGCATGCGTCGATTTCTCTCTGGGTACCTAGCAGTGGATCACCCGTAGATCTCACATGGAGTTTGGAATATTATAGGCCAATCGCTTTAGCAAAAATGCTGGAAAATCAACAAAACATTGCGAACTCTTACATAAGGTTCATTTTATTGCTCAATGAAACTTAAAAATTTGCCCATTCTTACAAGGCCGACAACATTATTGAAAATGTAAATCATTATCATTGTGGTTCTCTGAATAATAATCGAACCTGAGATAGTCTCTTGATAATAAAAGAAACTTGAATAATTATTCAGAAATACTCACTTGTTTGGGTTCATCTGAATTTGATCCTGTCCATCTGTCTGATGTAATATTCGACTCCTCAAAATTTGTGCTATATATCTGCGACTTTGATTGGCCTTTTCTCAAAATACCATCGATCTAGTCACAATAATGAAAGTCATGTAATAATCAAACATAAAATCACAATTGATAGGCAACCACAATTTATTGTCTGAAGAATTGACATTTTATGAATAATTGGTTGTCAGGAGAGGAAAGTAGCTGCTTCCTACGAAAGCGTAGAAGGGCCACATAGAATAAAAAATACATAATTTCGACTTCAGAACTCGGAATTAGCCTAATTCCGACTTCTCAACTCGGAATTATTATAATTCCTACTTCACAACTCGGAATTATTATAATTCTTACTTCACAACTCGGAATTAGTATAATTCGACTTTACAACTCGGAATTAGTGTAATCATTGCGATTCCATTGGAAATATTTTAAAACATTGATTTATAAAATCCAAACTAGTCAGTTCATTTGTATTTGTGTATTATAGTTATTTATCATTATTAGAACGTATCTTTCGCGCAGCCACTACTTGCTCGAACTCCACTTCGCTTCGTTTATATAGTAGCGTGCAGGAAAGTATAACTTTCCGCACTTGTTAAGTATTTTTAATGAAAAAAAATCATACTTTATTGAGAGAAAATCTTTTACTAGAGTTTTATAATTAGCAATTTTCTACTAAGCAAAACTTTTATTATTGATCATTACATTATTTCATCATGCCAATCAGACAGATATTGATTTTGTTAATTGATGCGTTTCCATTAAAAAAAGGAAAAAACACGTGTTCAACTCTTATGCCGGGTCCACATCAAACCAACAAAACAGAAACAAAACATCAACTCAATGTTTTTCAACAATTTAACAACAAATCTGAAACTTTTCATCAACAAAACATGTTGTGTTGCAGCAACTTTTCGCGGTCCTGTTGGAAGATGTTAAGGCTGTTTTACACGATGGCAGTAGCAGTTGCGTCACCTGCTCTATTGATAAGATAACCAATGGCAAACATGTTTAGACGACGCTGAAAATTCAAGGTCACTCTGCTGAAAGTTTGATTCATTTAAATGTTTTGCAGTAAAATCTAGCAGTGTTCGCATTTCTAACCTTAAAATCATGTCGAAATTGAGATAGCTATTATATCATGTATGATTCCTTTCTACTGCTTTTAACAAACAATTAGCTGAAAATTTCTACTACCATGACAGAAGGGGTGGAGTCACTGCCACTAGTGCAACTGCCACTGCCTTTATGTGAAATAGCCTTTGAACATCAACGGGTTTCTGTTTTGTTGTCATTGCTGGCAACATTGTCGGTGCTGTGTGTACATAATTGAAAAACAAAGAAGAAACAGAAACACATCCAGTATATTGCGGTCTTTGCGGACTCCTAGCTCCTAGGCATTGTGGATGATGCCAGAAAATAAATATGCAGCATGTCGGGTGGACTGGTACGTCAAGCTATGATTAGAATTCACAGTTTTCAAAAATCTTAGTGCTACCGCCAAGCGTTCAACCAGATTCATAGCATATCTAAAATTGGTATATTTTTTTCATAGATCTCAGGGCCAACATGCTGTATTAAATCTACAAAGTTCTCGCTGAATGGTTCAAGTTTACATTCTTTCTTAACTCCAATGCCAACTCGTGGAATCGTAATGATAAGGTACACTAATTCCAAGTTGTGAAGTCGGAATTATACTAATTCCGAGTTGCGACGTCGGAATGAGGCTAACTCCGAGTTGTGATGTCAGAATTAGGATAATTCCGAGTTGTGAAGTCGAGATCAGGCTAATTCCGAGTTCTAAATTCAGAATTACCTATAATAATTCCGAGTAATAAAGTCAGAATTATACTAATTCCAAGTTGCGAAGTCAGAATTAGTCTTATTCCGAGTTGTGAAGTAGGAATTTTACTAATTCCGAGTTGTGAAGTCAGAATTATAGTAATTCCTAGTTGTCAAGTCAGAATTATACTAATTCCAAGTTGTGAATTCGGAATTATACTAATTTCGAGTTGCGAAGTCGGAATTAGGCGAATTACATTTTTTAATACTTTGTGGCCCTTCTACGCTTTCGTAGCTTCCAGTACGTTACCACGAAAATGTTAGTTTCAAACAAATACTGTCAATACATGAATATTGAAAATCACTATTTAAATGTTTCTGTTGAAAAAACTCCAGTGTACTACATCGTGTATTCGTAAACTATTTGGTATCGTAAGTTCGGTACTGGAAATAGGTTAGTTATCCGAAGAAACATATTTCTTATTCTTAGTCCACCACACTACCAGAGTTGAATTCATTAGTTTCAATTGCATGTACTTTTGCCTTTAAGCCTTAGCTGGGAGAGGTGAGAGAGAAATTCGACTATTTGGTGTGATGCGTTATTGGTGGCTCTTGAGAAAGATAATTAAACAAATTGTAATACTGAAAAGTACAAAATAGAATTGACGAAAAAAATCTTTCCATTAGAAACGTTTATTTAGAAGTAAAAATAATATCCAAGGACAATGCCAATAGGTAGATGCTGAAAAGAAGACGGCTAAGGCAGTCTCCCTGAACACGCCCCTTCTTTGCGATTTTATGTTACTAGTATCATTACTATTATGTCGGATATCCAAGCAGTGACAACGGGCCATTTATGGAGGACTGTGTTTGCCAATACCGAATCAAAAATTCACTTTATTGAATTATCATTGAATTGAATACTGCATGCGCCGATTCCTCTCTGGGTAACTAGATCTCACATGGACTTTAGAAATTTATAGGACAATCGCTTCAGCAAAAATGGTGGAAAATCAGCAAAACAATGCGAACTTTTATAAAAGGTTTATTTTATTGCTCAATGAAACATTAAAATTTGCTCACCCTTAGAAGGCCGACAACATTATTGAAAATGTAAATCAACAATAATTGTGGTTCTCTGAATAATGATCGAACCTGAGATAGTATCTTGATAATGAAAGAAACTTGAATAATTATTCAGTAATACTCACTTGTTTGGGTTCATCTGAATCTGATCCTGTACATGGGTCTGATGTAATTTCCGTCTTCTTAGAATTTGTGCCATTTATCTGCGACTTTGATTGGCCTTTCCTCAAAATACCATTGATCTAATCACAATAATGAAAATCATGTAATGATCAAGCATTTAATCACAATTAACTACAATTTATTGTCTAAAGAATTGAAATTTTGTGAATAATTATTTGTCGGGATAGGAAAGTAGCTGCTTCCAGTACGTTAACACGATAATTTCACTCGCCGTATGAAACACTCCTTTCCTGCAATATTAGGACCAATAAGGGACGTATGCCTCGATAATACGTAGTTTCTTCCTTTCGAGCCGGTAATACCACTTTGTCATGGCAACCACGTATCCAAACAACAACGGAGAATATAATATAATCATCTTGCTACTAAGCTGAATGTCAGTCTTACAGATTCCATGTCTCTCAGGCATTATCTATAACTATCGAATAATTCAAAACAATGGAACTTTTTTTACATTGTTGGTTCGTGAAATTATCTCAAAAAATACTACTCGTGCTCACAATACTGTCGATAATTCTGTCAGAAATCTTAAACTCGTTCAAATTGCTTCGAGGTAACACCATCAAGCAATTTGATCTCATTGATTTCTGACAAAATTACTATAGATAGTATTGAGAGCACTCGTTGTATTACCCCCGAAAATATGTTAGTTTCAAACAAATACTGCCATATATGAATACATCGTGTATTCGTAAAGAATTTGGTATCGTAAGTTCGGTACAGATAGGTGTTTCATCCGCAGAAACATATTTTTCATTCAAGCACACTGTTTCTACGATGAATTTGGAGTCCACACACTACCACAGTTAAATTTATTTGTTTTGATTGCATGTACTTTTGCTTCATTTTGTAATGCTTTTGACTGACTTTTGCTAACATCCATAGCTTAGCTAGGCAATAAGTGACAGCTTTATCCAATATCAACTCAGATTCTCGTAAAATTCTGTCCTGTGTAGTTTCACCATCAAAACCCATGATTATTCTTTTCTTTCAATGTTCTATGCCTTTGGATATTCGGTTGATTGTACTGCTTTTCGAAGATTAGAAAATTCTCAAAAGACTGAGCCTCCAAATGAATAATGTTGAATATGAATCTCTAAAAAATTGTATTTTTCTTAGGTGAGCAGTACTCGTCGTATTTCTTTCAATAGACATTTGCGCTTCAGGTTTCTTATTCATATCTATCACTGTCATGAACAGTTGAATGTCATTACGAATTTCCTCCATTTCTCAGATGTGTTACCATATCAAGTTGCAATGGTTAGGGCGATTTGAATAAATTATCCATATTGTTTCTATCCCGGATTCACTTCTCTATTCAAACTCGTGCTCATAGTGAATTTCCAGTTACTCTCCCATTACCTGACACCATTTAATATGTCGTGAGTCAAGTCATCAGCAATAGTAATAAGTACTGCAGTGTATTCCATTGAACTTCCTTTCACATAATTAAGAAGGCATCTTAGACTTGATACTGACTAGTAGACTTCCACATGTGACGTACGACCACCACCATGTGTACCTACTGTATAACTTACCGGTGGCCAGCAATTTTGCATGGACACAGAACATAACTTACAACCAATACAAGAAGCATGTCGTGCGGGGACTTGCATTCCCGTCCTCCTCGAAAAAATTGAGATAACTCGCGATGAGAAGCTGGATGGCAAGGTATAGCAAACGGAAGCATGCATTGTCCCAACCTCTGGGCACCTTGCGCACCTATCAAACTCTACCTTGATGATACGGAAGTCGGTTTTATGCTTTCAATTCTTTATTTACCTATTACGATAATTTTCTTTGAGCTGATGTTCCAACGCATTTGTATAAATTCGGAAACTTAATTTATTTGACATGATGAATAGCAAAAACTAACAAATTCCCGAGTTTTTTTGGGATCAACGAATCCAAACTAAAAACATCTTTTTCATTAAATCATTGATTTTTGCAAAAAAACGATTCTATGGTGGGAAAATGTATATCTGATTGGCGCTGTAACCGAGAACGGACAGGTGCTTTGTTGTTATTGTTCAACTAATTCACTCTTGATAAGTATGCCTTCAAGCCTCAGCTGGAAGAGGTGATGGAGAAAAATAATATTTAGTTCATGAAGAGCATAGAACTTTTCAAATTATAATATTTTACATATGAATTATGCCTCCACGGGTTCCTCTGAGTGCAACGGACAATGACAATAGAGAGATCCAGAAAAGAAGACGAGTAGTCTCCCTGAACACGCTTCTTCTAGAGTTTGCGATTTTATATTACTAATATTATTATTATTATCTCGGGTATCCAAGCAATGACAACTGGCTATTTATGGAGGTCTGTAATTCACTTTATTGAATTTTCATTGAATTGAATACTGCATGCGTCGATTCCTCTCTGTGTACAAGTTGATGACCCGTAGATCTCACATGGACTACAAAAATTTATAGGCCAATCACTTTTGCAAAAATGGTGAAAAATCAGCAAAACAATGCTTTTACAAAAGTTTCATTTTATTGTTCAATGAAACTCCAAAATTTGCTCACTCTTACAAGGCCGACAACATTATTAAAAATTTGCAAGTTTTAACGACCTTTTCCTATGATGACTGATTTGTTTTTTTTTGGGTTTAAGGTTTTGAATTAAAGAAAACTCTATTTCTTTACAGCCAACGTTTCGTCAGTTTATCCTGACATCTTCAGGGCAGAAAGGATGAGTCTTCCGCGTAATAGGTATATCTATATCCTACGACCATATTAGGTCTGAATCTCGTGTAACAGACATAATAGTTCGATGTAAAAACGGGTTACAAACAAACAATGCACAACACCAGACACGTTAAAATTCGAATAAAATACCACCTCACTTGGGTGCATGCCAAAATCGAAATTTCGATTTTGCAACAATTTAAATCATCAACAATAAGTGTGGTTCTCTGAATAATAATCGAACCTGAGATAGTCTCTTAATAATAAAAGAAACTTGAATAGTCATTCAGAAATACTCACTTGTTTGAGTTTATCTGAATCTGATCCTGTCCATGGGTCTGATGTAATTTCCGACTTCTCAGAATTTGTGCTGTTTATCTGCGACTGTGATTGGCCTTTCTTCAAAATACCATTGATCTAGTCACAAGAATGGAAGTCATGTAATAATCAAACATGGAATTAAAATTAATGAGCAATTATCTGAAGAAATAAAATCTCATAAAAAATTAGTTGTCAGGAGAGGAAAGTAGTTGCTTTATGTAGGTTATCATAAATATTGAAAACAACTATTTATATGCATAAATGTAAAAAAAAACTTCAGTGTATTACGTTAAACTATCTGGTATGGTTAGTTCGATATTGGAAATAGGTGTGTAATAGACCAAGCTACAGAGGTTTTTTCCTCACAAAATAAAAGACGCAAATGGCCTATACTAATTTTTATAAGAATGAAAACCCCAGTTTTCGCCCCAGCAAAATCGATTTGTAGAATTTTTTAAACAAGAAATAGTATACAAAATTACAACTGTTTTGGTTTTTTGGAAATAACTCAAAGAATATGTGAGAGATCGTTTTACAGTCAATGAAACTTTTGTAGATATTTATGAAACCTACGAAATGGTTTTGTATTCGCCCAGATCGATGCATTTTTCACTGAGAAAATCTGGGAAAACCTCGAAAAAGGGACCATTTTTCAAAAATTCATAATTTTTGTATATCTGAAGGTGAACAAACAATATTGCGGAAACTGATAGATACTAACATGTGGTTCAACTGTGAAGATGGTTTCTGTCCGATAGGTAGTTTTTGCACAATCGCGTTATAAACAATTTAAAAGCAAATTTTTCTAAATACGCCGATTTAAGGGAAATCATCTCATTCAAATTCTGTAAACGGCATATGGAAGTACAGATCAATATCTACAATTTGTATATTTTGGATTTCCACCTGAGAGGAAAATGTGTTGAAAATGTCACTGAAAGTTGATCAAAACGCTTCAAAGTGCGTCCGAAGTCATCCAAAATCACCCGAAGTCGAACAGATTATCTGGAATTGACTTCAATACATCTTTCGAGTTAGAAATCCAGTTACAAATTTCAATCCCACCTCTACGGTGTACTTCAATGACCTGAGATATCAGCTCGTTTGCTTCTTCCACTGAATCGGTAGAATCTAAATAGTCGTCTGCATAATGTTAATCGATGATAGCAGTGGCAGCTCTTGGAAATTCGGACGAATGGTAGGTAGAGTTTCGATTTTACACAAATTGGGCCATACAAGGTAACTCCAAAGATCATTGCTTTCATAATGGGGCCAGGTAGCCGAGTGATTAAAGCGACATTGTTTCAATCACTTTTGGCTGCCAATCAAAGGTTCAAACCCTAGCGACTGCAGAACTTTTTCTGATGGCCCGAGAAAGTGCTAGGAATCGCACGTAAAAAGGTAAGACCTCGTTAATCCTTAGCTCGCACAAGTTTCGACTTCTGAGGGCTGCCATTCGTAAGGGGACGACAGCTGGTTAACGGAAAAAACAGTTTTCACAATTTCTTTTTAATCTGGTAAACACCTGCATCTCGTGATCTCTCCATCCCTCTCCAGACAATCTTCGTCTCGTATCCAAACCTGGTAGAACATTTCTTTTACGTCTCCACAAAATGCAATCTTCTTCTGTCTGAACCTCTATAATATTGAGGTCTTCTTTAGATTTTCCATTTTCGTCAACATATCGAATACCAAAATTTTCCGTTTTGAAAGAATCCTTGACAAGGTTATGTATTTCGTCATCCACTGCTTGATACGATTTACAACATAAATGGAGAATGAGGGATCTGTCTAATTGTTTTCCTGGCTTGACTCTTCCCGTGGATAACCCAGGGTGTATTCCAAGAAGTACCATGATAAAACTTTCTTGCTATTGTCAAAGCACATTGGTCTTGTCTAAGTAATATCATTGGTTGATCATTTCGCATATTCACATTAGTGACTCGCCGGACTCTCGCCGCTCGCTACACAAGAACTATAATGCACAGTCGAGCTCCAAAAAAGTGGTACATCGCCAGCGTTTCGCCAAAATGTGACTTATCGCGTAGTTGTTACTTTTTTGGAGCTCGACTGTGCATTATAATGCTTGTGTAGCGAACGGCGAAATTCTGGCGAATCGCTGGCGATTGACTATGCATACGGCTGTTGGTGTTGCCTCAAGTCGCCTTGATGTATTTTTAGAATCTCTGTAGGTCAAGGACATACATTCTGCCAAATTTGATCAACGGACGAGGTCAAGATCCAGAGTTATGCCCAAGAAACCGCGATTTAAGAGTGTCGCCCATTATGACTATCACATGAGTGAGGTGACAGGTCCGGAAACCGCTCAAAACCTTTTGGGCTGTGTCGAGGCCATAGAAATATATATTATATACTTACTCTAGAATGCTAATCCCCATGTCAAAAGTGTTGTAAAAAGTTCAGGCTAGTCCGCAATGCGCATGCGCGTCATCAGTGATTTTTGTTACAGGCCCGGTTTTAGTAAAATATTATGGTACTTGTGAAGATTAACAAACGTTAATTCTGAATCTTGGAGAATATGGTTGGAAACCTCATTGTACTTATACCTGTTTTTTGTATTTAGCCGATTTGAATAGATATTTTCACATATTTATGATCCCAAATATTCTGCAAAGGCCATCAGAAAGTAGAGTACGGTTATTATTATTATTTATCGCTCTGAAGCGACCGATTTTTGGTATAACATTCACTTTTCAGCTGTAGTTAACCAACAAAAACCTACAGAACCACCCCAAATCGTCGGTGTGAATTTCAAGGAAGCACTGGATTCGAAAATAAATTGAAAGTACAAAAAAACTATGAAAATGTATTTCAGCTAATATCATGAATAATTTCAACTCAAATTGGATTTATAAAATTGGATGCTTGGAATCTCGAGGTTTTTTTCTAGAACGATTCATGTCAAAATATGCAACTGCATTTAATTTAAATCATTTGAAAAGATTAACATGCTATTTCTACGAGTATTTCTGATTGTATAACCTTGGTGCAATTTCCACAATGGGGGTGCATGAAAAAGTGAGGACAGAAGCATTTTCCTTAACATCAAAGAGAAGCACTTCCATTTTGACATTAATTTGCTGAGGCGATTCTATGTATGTTTAGTACTTTTTGTAGGAATCTAGAACTCATAATATAAGCGGTGTGGCAAAAAGTTGTATCACTCGCCATACATGCTAACGTAGATACAGTATTGGTAAAGCACTAGGTTTCAAATTATTCTATGGTCGTTCTCACATGAATCTTCATGAGGAAAATGTATGCCACAAATTACAGTTTTCTCACTCAAATGTTCTGCTGGGGTCTCTTCTTAAGAACAATAACCAAAAATCATGCTTTTTTTTGTCAAGCTAAAATAATATTTAAGTTATTTTGAGCAAAGCATATAGGAACATAAAAAATTTCATTATCTACCAAAAATGATTTATTTCAGGTATTTTTCCTTTACACAATACTAAACAGTTCATTGTTTATTTGTAGGAAGAAACGGCTTTATTAGAAATTGTCTTTAAAGGAACAAGATCAATGATCAATTCGCGAATGATGAAAGGATAACCAACGACAACAAATACCACACAAAACGACAAGAGAAAATCTGAATAGGCCAATCAACAGAGCTATCAACCTCAACTTAAATTGCTCCACCGATATTTTTTTTTTTAATTGTAGAACACAGTGTGCACATTACTTCTGAGAAAAATTATCACCTCAAGGGGGAGTGGAACCCCTAAAAAACACGTTGAACTCAATTTTTGAGGTAATTTCGAAATATCTCAAAAAATTCACTTTAATCAAAAAAATAACTTGACATTCAGAAAGAGCACAAATTTTTACAAAAAAACTGTCCTCACCAAAATTTTGAGAAATCGCACGGTATTCTTGAAAAAAATTGTTGAAGTTATATGCTTTCGCAATGGGGCAGGTGTTGCGCCGGCTCCCGCCAACGTGCATTTTTTCAACCAGCGCGTCAAGTAAAGTTCTATAACTCGTCACATAAATGTTCAATTCGAATAAATCTTACATCATTTTGAAGATAAAGATTGCAGATTTGTATTCTGATATTATTTTTCTACATTCATACAAAAAGCAAAACTTTATTGAACTATATTCAGTGGAAAAATAAGTTCTTTATTGCACTAGTGCAATAAAGTTTTTATTGCACTCATCTGTCATTCTGCTTCAACGTGCTGTCATCATGACAAACATAATCGTTTAAACCTACTACATATTTAGCAGATATTCTATGAGATTGGCAATAGGTACTTCACTACGAAATATTCATATTAAAAATTGCACCAATTGTTCATTCACTTTCAAAATTGAGGGTAAAAATAAAGTTTGAGTTAAATTGTTCGTAACGTATTAGTTCCTGTTTCAATGCAAATCGATATTAATAATAAAGTATTCAAGTTGCGCTTTTCATTTTCCTACACCTAGTGCCGCACCTCAATAAATCATTTTTTGCTTTTTGCATGAACGTAGAAAAAATGTTGTATGCAACTCGTGCAAAAATTGTTTATTGCACTCGACGTGTTGTCCAACTCGGCCTAACGGCCTCGTCGGACAATTTCACGTCGAGTGCAATAAACATTCACTTTTTGCACGTGTTGCATAAATAACTATTAAATTGCAATCGTTTTATATTAAAGTTCCTGACTTCGTGAAATAATGCTTGTGATTACTGAAATAATGTCTTATCACTTGTAGCAAGTAAAATGAACAGTTGAGGAATACTTCATTGTCAAATTGCATAACGTTTAACCGGTCCAAATAATGTTGGTTTTAAATACGAGTAGGCCAATAAACAGAGCAATTTATAAAAGTTCAACTTAAATTGCTCCGCCGATTTCTTTTCTGCAATTCGGTCGTCACGGAGGGTTGAATAATTAGCAATAAAGTTATCACCCCCTGGGGGGGTGCAACCCCCCTAAAATCGTATAAACTTTTTTCTGGAAAGTATTTTCGTGACATTTCAGCTCTGGGCAATAAATATGAATGAAAATCGGTATTAATAATGGGGGCGAATTATTTTCAACAATTATACCCCCTCCCATGGCATCACCCCCTTCCCGAAATCGTATTTTTGGGGTATTTTCTATGAATATGTAAAATTGTCAGTCCTGAGTAATGAAACTGAGCGAAAATTTGGAAAATTAATAGGTATAAATTATTAGAAACGATTTTCCCGCCCCCGCATTCGGGGCATATCCCCCGCATCGCGGAAACATTGGGGTGAGAGGGAAGGGGAAGAATATTTGAAAAAACTCTCAAACTACTACTCTTAGATATAAATGTGGATGAATAATCGTTGAAAACTGTCGTTATTGAGATTTAGAAGTATTGTAATGAGAATTATTCGCAAATTCGATAGAAGATCAACTTATTGTATAAATCGAACGCGGATCGGAGGTACCGAAATATGATATTAATGATATCGAGAAAGGGTATGGAGAAATGAATCTACAAGTGATCACCATCAAGAAATGTATAGGAAAATATATTTATACAACTCATCATCTAGTTCATCTTCAGTCTCCTCGTCTTCATCTTCACAATCCGGAACAATCACCGCCAAGTTTCTACAGAAATCTTTGGTACATTTATTACAAACATTGGTACATATAGCACATAAAAATCAAAGCGCGTACACTTATGGGAGTGTTGAGCAAGTTTGATTCACAAAAATGTCAACATCAAACTGGTAGTTTCCCCTAAATTCCTACTTGGACCTTTAATATTTTGAAAATTTTGAGTAACATCATGGCCAAGTTCTGAAACAACACTAACACTGGGCACTTTCCGTTGACTAGAAAAAACTTGGTCAACTGGGCAAACATTTATATTCTGCAGGTAAATTTTTGAATGAGCGTATAAAATCCTAAGCATTGATGCATTTCAAGCAAGTTCCATTCAATAAAATGTTAATAACAAACTGGCATTTTCTCCTGAATTCCTAGGTAGACCTTTGGAATTTTGGAAATGTCTGACATTGCGATATTTTGAAACTGAGCTGAGTTGAACATGAAACAAATATTTCAAAAATAAACTCACCATTTTCAATTAATAACAGTGACAAAGCACTAAGAGATGTTTCCTCGTCTCCGACTATCGATGTTAACCCAGTATCCAGTGTTTTCTGCACAGGAACTTTTATATTATCTGACGTTTACATAGAGCAACGTTGACTGCTGCCACTGCGCACCGACAGAACCGCGCCGCTGTATACTATACAGCGGCGCGCTAGCTGCCGCATTGACAAGGTCCCAAGCCGATATTTTTCAGGTTTTAGAATCTCAATGAGTTCAAAGCAGGTATACTTCGGGACAGTTTCCTTTGGTGCACCGTCTTCCTTGGTCTTGAATCCCCATATTCCATCAAGGACTGATTTTATTTTTCTTTCCATAGAACAATAATGCGATCAAATGCCGAGTAACCTCTATTTTGAGTACTTAAAAGATTTACTGGATTGCATTTAAAATTTGTACAAGTAACCAAATTTGTATGAATATTTTCAATAAGAGCAGGGTTTTTTCTGCAACCTGGCTTTTCATTCATGTTGATACGTGCTTTTATCTCTGAGTTATTAGTATTTGAATTTACAAACTCCCTCAAGATTTTGTAACCTAAAATATGCGAAGAATTGAAAACACTCGTATCGAAGTCAGGAACTTTAATATTATAAGATTTTCAATTGCAATTTTGCAGCTGGCAACTGCTCGTATGAGTATAAATAATATCAGAATACAAAGCTGCGATCTTTATCTTCAAAATGACGTAAGATTCATCCGAATTGAACATTTATGTGAGAAGTTATAGAACTTTACTTCACGCGCCGGTTGAAAAAATGCACGTTGGCGGGAGCCGGCGCAACACCTGCCCCATTGAGAAAGCATATAACTTCAACAATTTTTTTCAAGAATACCGTGAGATTTCTCAAAATTTTGGTAGGGACAGTTTTTTTGTAAAAATTTGTGCTCTTTCTGAATATCAAGTTATTTATTTGATTTGAAATAAATTTTTTGAGATATTTCGAAATTACCTCAAAAATTAATTTCAATGCGTTTTGGGAGGGGGGGGGGTTCCACCCCCCTTGGAGGTGATAATTTTTCTCAGGAGTAATGTGCACACTGTGTTCTACAATTAAAAAAAAAATTATCGGAGGAGCAATTTAAGTTGAGGTTGATAGCCCTGTTGATTGGCCTAGAGTGTTTTCAATTATTCGCATATTTTAGGTTACAAATTCTTGAGGGAGTTTATAAATTCAAATGCTAATAACTCAGAGAGAAAAGCACATATCAACATGAATGAAAAGCCAGTTTGCAGAAAAAACCCAGCTCTTATTGAAAATATTCATACAAATTTGGTTACTTCTACAAATTTTAAATGCAATCCAGTCAATCTTTTAAGTACTTAAAATAGAGGTAACTCGGCATTTGATCGCATTATTGTTCTATGGAAAGAAAATAAAATCAGTCCTTGATAGAATATGGGGATTGAAGACCAAGGAAGACTGTGCACCAATGGAAACTGTCCCGAAGTATACCTGCTTTAAACTCATTGAGATTCTAAAACCTGAAAAATATCGGCTGGGACCTTGTCAATGCGGCAGCTAGCATGCCGCTGTATAGTTTACAGCGGCGTGGTTCTGTCGGTGCGCAGTGGGCAGCAGTCAACATTGCTCTATGTAAACGTAAGATAATATAAAAGTTCCTGTGCAGAAAACACTGGATACTGGGATAAATAACATCGATAGTCGGAGACGAGGAAATATCTCTTAGTGCTTTGTCACTGTTATCAATTGAAAATGGTGGGTGTATTTTTGAAATATTTGTTTCATGTTCAACTCAGCTCTGTTTCAAAATATCGCAATGTCAGATATGACTTACATTTCCAAAATTTCAAAGGTCCGCCTAGGAATTCAGGATAAAATGCCAGTTTGTTATTTACATTTTATTGAATGGAACTTGCTTAAAATGCATAAATGCTTAGGATTTTATACGCTCATTCAAAAATTTACCTGCAGAATATAAATGTTTGCCTAGTTGACCAAGTTTCTTCTATTCAATAGAAAGTGTTGTTTCAGAACTTGGCTATGATGTTACTCAAAATTTTAAAATTTTTAGAGATCCAAGAAGGAATTTAGGGGAAACTGCCAACTTGATATTGACATTTTTGTGAATATAACTTGCTCAACACTCCCATAAGTGTACCCGCTTTGATTTTTATGTGCAATATTACAAAATTTTACTTTAAGAATATGAAGCTTTTGTCTGATTAAGCAAGTTTTCTCAAGTTTTCTTCTGAATTGCGTAGTATATGGCTAACATTCTACACCAACATTCCATAATTTCTCTATTGACGATATATGTATTCTCTAAAGGATTCCAGTTGGCATAGTACCAGTAGCACTTCTGCTGGAGAGGAACCTTCGACAATGGATGACGATCGTCAGGAACCCCCTGCCTCTATGACCACCATCATCATCCAAGAGTAGTAGTTTGAGAGTTTTTTCAAATATTTTGCCCCTTCCCTCTCAGCCCAATGTTTCCGTTATGCGGGGGATACGCCCCGAATGCGGGGGAGGGAAAATCATTTCTAATAATTTATACCTATTATTTTTACAAATTTTCGCTCAGTTTCATTACTCAGGACTGACAATTTTACATATTCATAGAAAATACCCCAAAAAACACGATTTCAGGAAGGGGTTGATGCCCTGAGAGAGGGTTTTAATTGTTGAAAATAATTCGCCCCCATTATTAATACCGATTTTCATTCATATTTTTTGCCAAGAGCTGAAATGTCAAGAAAATACCTTCCAGAAAGAAGATTTTACGATTTTGGGGGGGTTGCACCCCCCTAGGAGGTCATAACTTTATTGCTAATTATTCAACCCTCCGTGAAGACCGAATTGCAAGAAAGAAATCGGCGGAGCAATTTAAGTTGAACTTTTATGAGAAAAGTTGCTCTGTTTATTGGCCTAGAAATTCTAAAAACCGTCTCTGATCTCTGACAAGAGTGACAGATCTTAGTGACAAGTCTTCCTGTTGATGAAAAAGCACTGTTGCACGGTCATTATAATTGCAGTAGCATAGGGTACATTATTATTTTAAATAAGTTTCTTTAGCACCTAAAATTCGGAGTAATCTATCTATAAAAAGTTCTTTTCGGTTTTTAAAAGTCCTAAATGCGCTGTAAAATTTCTCTCTTTCAAATGACATGTGTTTTATTGCCTCATAACAAAAAACTCTCAATTGGAACACCAAATTATTTTCATACTTGGCAACGATCTACCAAAACTACACTGATGACGCGCATGCGCACATCGTAAACGGGTCGCATATGCGGCATGCTTTTCGCCGTGAAAATTGGCGGGATTAGCATTCTAGAGTAAGTATATAATATATATTTCTATGGTTGAAGCTTACTAGAGGTGTGAGAAAATGCTGCCAGCAGACGCGCAGCTGGTCAAGCACTTTGAAATTACCGAAAAATCGCAAAATTCTACATATTTTGTTATAAATGAAAAAGTAAGTTATGAAAATGTCTGCTGCTTCTTTATTCATATACCTATATGTGTAACGAACAAAAAAAATCAAACAGCAGAAGTTTTTAGCCGAAAAGTTTTTTTTATGTACAAAAACGAATAGCTTTTGGCGCCATAGTTGAATCCGCCCATGCGGATGAATAATTAGGCCTATCCTACATTGGAAAAGATCTGGTCACCAGACTCGACCCAGCCAGACCAGACCAGTTTAGACTTGGCGCTCCTACATTGCACCTGGTTTTCAGCCAGAAGCGGCAGAACCAGTACTGTGTTAACTCTCGACAAGGAAAGTTGTCTATTACTGGTGAAAAATGGACGAGGAACTAATTCATTGCATGTCCATTTATTATTAAACTCGCGTAAAAGAAAATGGGTTCATTAGTTCAATGAACACCACCTTCAAAGTAAATTTTATACAACTCCGGAAGGCCAAATGTAACTTCCAGTGTTTCTAAGATTTTTGAGGCATTTGATGATGAAATCAAAAGTGAATTCACAGCTTCTCCAGCTCTACACAAAGACACTTCTTCAGACATAACACTTTTTCTTCATCACAAACATTATAAATTCTAGTGCTTCTTTTGTATTGATCATGAACTAAAGGCCATTTCTCTGGATTACCGTAGAAAATTGGTAGATTCCATATCCGTAACTGTATGCAACAGTGTCACAGTTCTTTCTCATAATCTGGCATATTTTATCTATATATTCTGTCATTATTTGAATAATCGGTTCTTTGGTACTTGATGTGGATTTTTCTTGATTATTCTGTCCTGCCATTGTTGGTCTCTCAAAATGGTCTTTTTCATTGGTAGATTCAATTCCAGGATCCTCATAGGTAGAAGGACTCTGTTCTACCCATTGTGTCCTGATAGTTGTCTATCAATAACACTGTCCCGACAAAATTCAACTCAAAAAATTAAAAATACTTCCATTATGCTGCATATACACACTGGAAATCTCTTGCTACATACACAAAAGAAGAAATATCATTCCTTGTCATAATGACATTCACAATTACCCAACAAGGTTTAGCCATCATCTGTACAATGGAAGAGTTTCTTTCATCATAGTGGGCTCCTTTTGTTCCTCATACTCTTTTAACTATTATATATATATATATATATATATATATATATATATATATATATATATATATATATATATATAAAGCAGGAAATTTTTTTGGGTATAGCAGCAAGCAAAACGTGTACTCTTTTAACACTATATTTCCGATATTTCAACAGTGAATACTGTCATCTTCAGGGAAGCTACAAGTAACAAGCAAAATTGTACGATTAATGGAAAGAAAACTTTGAAGAAGAACCACTTACTGTGTTGATGAGAATGATTGCTATGGATGTAATATTATAAATTATAAACAACATGTCATGTAAGTCACATGTGACAAAGATGAACAAAACACATTAAAATACGTCAAACAATAAAAATATTAATATTAAGTCATTGTTATAAAATTTGTTTAAACATTTATTTGAATTATCTCCACACGTGGAGAGATTCAAATGTAACATAAGAAATTTGGTTAGGATTATTCGACAACAGACAGTTGACATTATTGACATTAGATGTCAGACACTTTTGAAGTGTGACACGAAACCACGAATTGGCCGCTGCTAGTGGGTGAAATTAACCAATTGTCTCAACTCAAAAGAGATGAAGTGTTCCCTAAGGGAGAATTATTTAAGTTATGTGTAATATTATTGTCGATGAGGAGTAAATATGAATAAATTTCACTTAAGTGATTAACGTCAGTTTTTTTATTTAAGCAAGAATCTGATTGAGAGATGAAAGCCATTTCCATGAAAAGTCTTTTAGTGGTATTGTTTTCTTTAGTCAAAATTTTTGTATTACTATAATTCATGTTATGACCAGTGCTATTAACATGTTCACTTAATGCACATCTTTCAGGATGGCATCTACAGTCACTTTTATGTGCAGTGATTCTATCTTTTAATGTCCTCGAAGTCTGACCTATGTAAGTTTTATCGCAATTCGAGCAAGGAATACAATACACCAACTGTGATTGTGAAGTTAAAGGTGTTTTATCTTTAACTTTGGTAAAAATGGAATTAATTGTTAATATTGTTTTATTTGCAATTTTTATGTTCTCAAAAACTTTGAAGATTCTAGCAAGCCTGGGTGAGACATCTGCGATATAAGGAAGAGAAGTGAAAAAATATTGGATTTGGATCCTATCTGCATCATTTGTAGTAGTGATATTATTTTGCGAAATGTTATTGATATTATTTAATGAATCATGTGTGTCTATGGTAGACGTACTGTATAAAATCTTTTTTAATAGTGAAGGAGGATATGAATTATCAATGAATAAATTATATAAGATTTTTAAATTTTGTTGATGAAAAGAGGAGTCAGAAATACAGAGTATTCGATGTTTCATTTGTTTAACCAAATTAACCTTCATGGATTGTTTATGGTATGAGTGATAGTTCATAAATCTTCCACTACTTATGGGTTTTCTATACCAGTCAATGACTAAGGTATTGTCCACTGTACGACGAAATTTTGTGTCCAAGAAGGGAACACTATGTTCTTCGTCTTCACGTTCTATGGTGAACTGTATATACGGGTCATAACTATTGAATACATCAACTACTTCTGTAGTTCCGTGATGTGGTAAGGCTATAATCAAGTCATCCACATATTTTTTAATGAAAAACAATTTGAAAGGTAAAACTTTTAGGACTGTATCCAGTATGTCATCCATGACATACATAGCAAGGATGGGACTAATTTTTGCCCCCATAGGGGTTCCAAAAGTCTGTTTGTAAAATTTATTATCAAATGAGAAATAAGTATTATTGAATAAGAAAGTAATAAGATCAAAGAAAGTTTCTTTATCAACACTACAATGATTACTGATACTATCCCATCTTTTATCAATGGCTCGTATACAAGCATCCAAGTAAACATTACTAAAAAGTGAGACTACATCCAAGCTCGCTATAACATAGCCCTCGGGGAGTTTCATTTTATTGAAAATTTTTGAAACCTCAAAAGAGTCTTTAATATAATATTCATTATCAAAATCATACGAAGTGGTCAAAATATCAGTCAAAAAAGATGCCAAATATTCTGTTGGATTACCAATACTAGAAATAATTGGTCTTGCTGAAAGTGTAGGTTTGTGGACAGAATATTTGGCATCTTTTTTGACTGATATTTTGACCACTTCGTATGATTTTGATAATGAATATTATATTAAAGACTCTTTTGAGGTTTCAAAAATTTTCAATAAAATGAAACTCCCCGAGGGCTATGTTATAGCGAGCTTGGATGTAGTCTCACTTTTTAGTAATGTTTACTTGGATGCTTGTATACGAGCCATTGATAAAAGATGGGATAGTATCAGTAATCATTGTAGTGTTGATAAAGAAACTTTCTTTGATCTTATTACTTTCTTATTCAATAATACTTATTTCTCATTTGATAATAAATTTTACAAACAGACTTTTGGAACCCCTATGGGGGCAAAAATTAGTCCCATCCTTGCTATGTATGTCATGGATGACATACTGGATACAGTCCTAAAAGTTTTACCTTTCAAATTGTTTTTCATTAAAAAATATGTGGATGACTTGATTATAGCCTTACCACATCACGGAACTACAGAAGTAGTTGATGTATTCAATAGTTATGACCCGTATATACAGTTCACCATAGAACGTGAAGACGAAGAACATAGTGTTCCCTTCTTGGACACAAAATTTCGTCGTACAGTGGACAATACCTTAGTCATTGACTGGTATAGAAAACCCATAAGTAGTGGAAGATTTATGAACTATCACTCATACCATAAACAATCCATGAAGGTTAATTTGGTTAAACAAATGAAACATCGAATACTCTGTATTTCTGACTCCTCTTTTCATCAACAAAATTTAAAAATCTTATATAATTTATTCATTGATAATTCATATCCTCCTTCACTATTAAAAAAGATTTTATACAGTACGTCTACCATAGACACACATGATTCATTAAATAATATCAATAACATTTCGCAAAATAATATCACTACTACAAATGATGCAGATAGGATCCAAATCCAATATTTTTTCACTTCTCTTCCTTATATCGCAGATGTCTCACCCAGGCTTGCTAGAATCTTCAAAGTTTTTGAGAACATAAAAATTGCAAATAAAACAATATTAACAATTAATTCCATTTTTACCAAAGTTAAAGATAAAACACCTTTAACTTCACAATCACAGTTGGTGTATTGTATTCCTTGCTCGAATTGCGATAAAACTTACATAGGTCAGACTTCGAGGACATTAAAAGATAGAATCACTGCACATAAAAGTGACTGTAGATGCCATCCTGAAAGATGTGCATTAAGTGAACATGTTAATAGCACTGGTCATAACATGAATTATAGTAATACAAAAATTTTGACTAAAGAAAACAATACCACTAAAAGACTTTTCATGGAAATGGCTTTCATCTCTCAATCAGATTCTTGCTTAAATAAAAAAACTGACGTTAATCACTTAAGTGAAATTTATTCATATTTACTCCTCATCGACAATAATATTACACATAACTTAAATAATTCTCCCTTAGGGAACACTTCATCTCTTTTGAGTTGAGACAATTGGTTAATTTCACCCACTAGCAGCGGCCAATTCGTGGTTTCGTGTCACACTTCAAAAGTGTCTGACATCTAATGTCAATAATGTCAACTGTCTGTTGTCGAATAATCCTAACCAAATTTCTTATGTTACATTTGAATCTCTCCACGTGTGGAGATAATTCAAATAAATGTTTAAACAAATTTTATAACAATGACTTAATATTAATATTTTTATTGTTTGACGTATTTTAATGTGTTTTGTTCATCTTTGTCACATGTGACTTACATGACATGTTGTTTATAATTTATAATATTACATCCATAGCAATCATTCTCATCAACACAGTAAGTGGTTCTTCTTCAAAGTTTTCTTTCCATTAATCGTACAATTTTGCTTGTTACTTGTAGCTTCCCTGAAGATGACAGTATTCACTGTTGAAATATCGGAAATATAGTGTTAAAAGAGTACACGTTTTGCTTGCTGCTATACCCAAAAAAATGTCCTGCTTTGTATCCTAACTAGTCAGCAAAGACTACCCTTCTACTATATATATATATATATATATATATATATCAATAAGGATGGATTTAGCGAGGGGCAATATATGAAAATATAAGTAAAAAAGTTATTGGGTATAACCCTCAAAATGTTGTGCAACCGTAGACACGTGTTTCGAGCTTAAGCTCTCTTCAGTACGGTAAAATCAAGTGCGAAGATGTACAACACTTGGACGTAAAAATAGTAACAAAGGAAGTCAACAACAGGAAGCCAACCACACATTTGTGGCATCGGTTAGAAGACCTTGTACTCACAGGGCAACAACTAACGTCGCCACGGAGGTAGCTATAGCTACCAGCGTGACAATCCTACCCAGGAAGATACAAATAAGGATGGATTTAGCAAGGGGCAATATATGAAAATATAAGTAAAAAAGTTATGCAAGTTGTGCAACCGTAGACACGTGTTTTGAGCTTAAGCTCTCTTCAGTACGGTAAAATCAAGTGCGAAGATGTACAACACTTGGACGTAAAAATAGCAACAAAGGAAGTCAACAACAGGAAGCCAACCACACATTTGTGGCATCGGTTAGAAGACCTTGTACTCACAAGGCAACAACTAACGTCGCCACGGAGGTAGCTATAGCTAAATCCATCCTTATTTGTATCTTCCTGGGTAGTATTGTCACGCTGGTAGCTAAGCTACCTCCGTGGCGACGTTAGTTGTTGCCTTGTGAGTACAAGGTCTTCTAACCGATGCCACAAATGTGTGGTTGGCTTCCTGTTGTTGACTTCCTTTGTTTCTATTTTTACGTCCAAGTGTTGTACATCTTCGCACTTGATTTTACCGTACTGAAGAGAGCTTAAGCTCGAAACACGTGTCTACGGTTGCACAACATTTTGAGGGTTATACCCAATAACTTTTTTACTTATATTTTCATATATTGCCCCTCGCTAAATCCATCCTTATTTGTATCTTCCTGGGTAGCATTGTCACGCTGGTAGCTATAGCTACCTGTTAGTTGTTGCCTTGTGAGTACAAGGTCTTCTAACCGATGCCACAAATGTGTGGTTGGCTTCCTGTTGTTGACTTCCTTTGTTTCTATTTTTACGTCCAAGTGTTGTACATCTTCGCACTTGATTTTACCGTACTGAAGAGAGCTAAAGCTCGAAACACGTGTCTACGGTTGCACAACATTTTGAGGGTTATACCCAATAACTTTTTTACTTATATTTTCATATATATATATATATATATATAAATATATATATATATATATATATATATATAAATATATATATATATATATATATGCTGAATACTTGTTTCAAGGAGCAATAAATGTTCCAGTGACTGTAAAACAGTCGAAAACAATCCTTTAGGAACTCACTATACCTTTGTATAGATTGTATGGCATATGTCCGACAGAAAACAACTACTTCTCTGGCTAATACCTCGACAAATATTGAATTATATCTGTCAGACATATGTGCAAAGATCCTTACTTTGAAGGAACAACTTTGCAAGAGCTCTCAGAGACAGACAGCAGGACACCGCCTGATCCAAACAAGGAACCAACTGCAGACCGGTTTCGGGATGAAGTCCCTCATCAGTGCAGTCCTGGTTATCACGGTTGTATACACGCGGGGGCCCGGTGCCCTCTGAGATACAGGGTGTCAAAAGTGCGAAAAAAATTCAGATTAATTTTTTTTCTCTAAAAGTCCTGGAGAAAAAAATTTCAAACTTGGTGCACCAATCAAGGTTTATCAACGTGATAATTTGAGGTTATAATTTTCAATTTTCGTAAACCAGTGGCGTAGTTACGATGGTATGTGGTCATATTTTCCTTCATATTTTCTTTGGACAACTGAATTGACAAATGAGCGTTTGACATCAGTTAGGCTCATCCATACTCAACCTAAAAGTCATAACATTTCATTTGCCTAAAAGTGAAAGTTTCTGAGATATTTGCGAAAAACTGAAGATATGTCCTGAGAAGAGACATACCATCCTGTGTGCTATAATCGCATTATGCAACTTTATTATAACTTATAGGAATAATTGTCAACCTCCTGAACATTTTTCAATGTGTCTAAAAGTGAAGGTTTCTGAGATAATTATGAAAAACTGAAGATATGTCCTGAGTATCAACGTAATTTGCTATGTACAATAATCAAAAAAACAAACAAACCCAACTTTAAATTAATAATACTCCACTCAAATAAGAGTTTAGATCTGAACCAATTTCTGCGAAAAACCGAAGATAAGTACTCTTGATTTGTTGAATTTTATGATTGAGTATCATTTTTAGAGCCTTTTCTAATTGGTGTATCGAGGAAAATTAATCCATTCAGCATATGGTTTTGAAAAAGAAAAAGAATATTTGTATTTTGTATGCATTGATCAATGGTATACAAACTAGTCTGGAAGGTTCGGCTTTGCAATTAGTTATCACGAATCGAAAGAAAATAATTTAGGAACAGTACAGTCAATTGACATAGTAAGCATCCTCAGAAGCTAAAAGCTGAAGCCAATATTGAAAGAATTGAAAAGATGGTTTGGATGAGTCTGAATTAGACAGTCATTGTTTCCGGTAGAAACAAACTGATATATCGATACTTACATTAGAGCTACGTTTGAGTTGAAGCCCGATCGAGCGAGCAGGGCATTCAGTGCATTGGCGGGGCTTTTGATGCTATTGAAAACAATGGACCAGAATTTGCCCCGACTTTCAAAAGAAATGCGATAAGGTTATTGGGAGCGCTCCCGGATCTTTTAGGGCGTCAACTCAAACGCAGCATAGTAGATATAATTGACACTATTGATAGTAACCCAAACAAGTTTGTATTGTTGTCAAGTCATCTGTCATCATTTCAGTCAGTGAAGATCGTTTCAAAATGGATTATGGACGGAGCACCGGCCCATTGTCAATGAATCGTTCGTCAATTTCTTGATGAAACATTCCATGATCAGTGGATAGGTAGACGTGGTCCCATTCACTGGCCTGCACGTTCTCCGGATTTAACGTCACTAGACTCTTTTTTGTGGGGTTACCTTAAATCCCTGGTGTGTTCGACACCTGTAGAATCTGTTGTAGATTTAAAGGCATGAATTTTAGAAGCATGTACGTTAATACAGGATACAACAGGAATATTCCAAAGCGTGCGACAGTCAATGATACGGAGATGCCAATTGTGTATCGAACAAAATGGTGGTCCATTTGAACATTTACTTTGAGCTTTTTTTGTTTTTATGTTGTGAACCCTATAAAGCGTTTCTATCATTTGATTAGTCATAAATACACAATAATTGTTTTTCTTCACCAAAAACATGATGATTGGAAAATATTTTCCTAGATAATTCAGTATGAAATGACTTTGATAATGATACTCCAACATAAAATTTAACAAATTTAAGTAGGTATTTACAGTTTTTCGCAAATATTATTTTTGGCTTTAACTCTCCTCTAACATGAGTATTATAATTTGAGGCTGGGTTTGTCAGTGGATCTTTCAGAATAATCATTATGCAACAATGTATGGTCACATATCGGTGAATTTACGAAATCGATTCGTTCAAATATCATGACGAATAAAAAAACTGAGTTTGTCGGTCTCATTCTGACTTACCTGTACTATGTCATGAATACTCCCAACATTAAAAAACGTTCAATAGGTTGACAATTATTCCTATAAGTTATAATAAAGTTGCATCATGCGATTATAGCACACAGGATGTTATGTCTCTTCTCAGGACATATCTTCAGTTTTTTTCAAATATCTCAGAAACCTTCACTTTTAGGCAAATGGAATGTTATGGCTTTTAGGTTGAGTATGGATGAGCCTAACTGATGTCAAACGCTCATTTGTCAGCTCATTTGTCAATTCAGTTGTCCAAAGAAAATATGAAGGAAAATATGACCACATACCATCGTAACTACGCCACTGGTTTACGAAAATTGAAAATTATAACTTCAAATTATCACGTTGATAAACCTAGATTAGTGCACCAAGTTTGAAATTTTTTCTCCAGGAGTTTTAGAGAAAAAAAAAATAATTAAAATTTTTTTCGCACTTTTGACACCCTGTATCTCAGAGGGAATGCATTTTAGGACATACCTTGATAGAAACTTTTCATCTCAAAATGAGGCAAGGAATCTGTAGTCGGAGTTTGTCGGTCTTATTCTGACTCACCCTGTATATATATACATATATATATATATATATATATATATATATATATATATATATATATATATATATATATATATATATATATATATATTTGTATTATTTTTATTCCCCATACTATTTTATCTATTTCATATATGTTTATTTGTTTGTCCTACTAATGTGACTGAAATTTTTGACTTGTTTTATACCTTGTAGGTGTTTGAAATCAATAAAATTATTATTATTATTATTAAATATCTACCACATTTCGACTTGAAGACTCTGTATGTCTGCTACTGATTCGAGATCGTTGCTCTTCTTGTTCTAAAATTTTGCTTCACGATATGCTTTTTTCAAAACCTTTGGCCTTTTCTGCTTGAAAAGCAAATTTCATACGCTGTAGTTCAACACTTGCGTTGGAAGTTTTTTGAAAATGAGTACGTGTAGAATGTCTAAATGATGTATTCGATCTGTTCGGAATAGAAGGTCGATAAACAGATGGATTGTTGTCGTTCATAACTTCAGAGATGATTCTACCATCAGGAATGTCACCGTCGTCCATTTTACGTCTAGATTCTCCGAGGGGAAAACCGCTGAGGAAATTGTGTACTCTAATTTCCAAAAATCCTAAGTAATTCCCCTGATACCCAAGTGAATCCCGAGTAATACCCCGAACAAATGCCACTGATTCTTCTTATACCCAAGGAATAAAAACAATAGAAATCCAAATTTTCGGGTATTTGTCAAGTATTATTTTGAAGACCTTTTTTTTAATTCCACACTTGTGATTCCAACACCGATGTCAAATTACCGATTCCATGGGTTGAGGACCTTTTATTTGTCCTTCTTGCACGAAATAATTCCTGTAATACCCATATGTATTACTCTGTATTACTCGAGTAATACCTTTAATTCCCGACTGATGCCCATTAATTTTCGACTGATACCACTAATTACCGAGTAATACCCACTAATGTCCAATAATTTCCAACTAATACACCTAATTACCGACTAATACCCACAATTTTCGAATAATTTTACAAATTCCCCACTAATACCTAGGTAATACTACTAATATACCCAAGGCTTGAACACCAAAATTCACCAGCGGATTCCCCCTCGAAATTCTCCGAAGTTCTTCGGCCACGAATAGTTCTCGTCGAGATTTATATTGATCCCAGCTGTCTCCCTTTTCCTGGAGGAGTCGTTCATAAAGTCAACTTTTGTTGGTTCGTCTGAACTGCTATCCACAGTGCTTGTTCGTCTATACTTCTTGAAGGACCAAATGTAATAGAGTCGGTAATTCTATTACTTTGATAAGATAATGTGTTTCCAAATAGTTTGACTTTATTTATTACTTTTCAGAAAAGTGACGTTACATAACATAACATTTTTTCCACGACTCGCCGCCTTGCCTAGTTTCGAATATATACAAAGCCTATTAAACTCGAAGTTAAAATAGTAAACAACAATCTTCAACACCAAGTAAACATGTTTCAGTTTCAGTGAGTTACGTGTTTAACTATACCTAAGCATTGGAGCTGAGAGGATTCTGTTGGGAGTTACAATGAGCTTGAAGTGATTTATGAAGCGAATTAGGAGTTACGTGGTATGAGATGACTTCAGAAATTCATCAACAAGGGATTTTCGCTGCGACTCATGCATAATTCATCTGAGTTATAATCGAACGTAAGATTCATATATCTTGTAATAAGAAAAAGAACCTGAATAATTTATAAATACTCACTTGTTCGAGTTCATCGTGATCTGATCCTTTCAATTTGTCTGATGTGGTAATTTTCGACTTCTCAGAACTTGTGTTCATCTGCGTCTGTGATTGGTGTTTCTTCAAAATAACATTCATCTAGTCAGCATATAATCAAAATAAGTAATTACAGTTCATTATGTGAAGAATGAAATGTTTATGGCAATTCAAGATCAACACATTCTTTTTCTTATTTTGTGCAGGTACTCCTGTATATTTCAACTGAAGATGAGCATTACTATACTCGAAAACTTGTTTTGATTTTCTGATTTACTAGTGATGCGAATCTTTTGATGAGTTTTTGACAATGCTGAGTTGACAATTTCTCCTTCCCTTTGGGGTGAAATATATATACTGTGGAGATGACTCTGAGTTTTACCCAGTTTCTCAACACTATTTGGTAATATACAGAGGAAAATCAACCAGCTTTTGATACCGGGTAACCACGAGATGAGGTACGTCCCCAATTTTTCTATAGTTTTGATGATACAGTTAAAAATTTTGATATAGTCGAATAACTGAAAATTTGGAACCTTTGGTATGAATGAAATTCAAAATATAGTAACTACCGAAACTCGAAAACTACGTCAAAATCTCACCCGACGCGCATTTCACCAAAAGAGTTAGCATCTTCATTGGCCAAAAGCATACTAAACTACTTATTTACGTTACTCATATTCATCCTACTTATCTGAATGGCTGCATCACATTTTTCGAATTTACATACCCCCAAAGATAAGACAGAAGGAAGAGAAAAGTCGCGGGGATTCATGAAATCAGCTGTAAGGATTGCGAGTTGATGTATACAAGGGCGCACCCAAGGGGGAGGTTTCAGGTGTTATAACCACCCCCCCCCCCCCCCCCAAAAAAAACTCAATAGCACTTGATTAATTCACTACAAAATAAACAATATAATTTAAAATTTGCGCATACATGTGACCAACAATATGCCGTTCAGACAGTTTCAAAATTCTGATATTATCCGGAGATATCAGGAAAAAACTGAAATGTTGAAAAACACTTATTATTTTTTTCTGCATTTTGTTCCTGCTATAAGACAGTATTTTCGGATTTATCATCCGACGTTTCGTCTCTTGGCCACCATCATCAACTTTATTTTTTCTCATGGGCGTCATATTGAATTGTCACAAACTGAAATAGAGTTATTTATTTATAATATGTGGTTATGTCACCACACAACCTTTTATATTTCACAAAAACGAAATTTTCAATTTGGCTCTCACTTCGTCAAAATCACTTGTTAAATAACTTTATTCGTTGTTTCGCTATTATCTGTCACGTAGCCATGACTGCTGTCACCAATTCAAAGTGATAATAATCGGTGAAAAGTTGTATGATTGTATAAAGATAAAAATAACGAAAACAAAACTCTTTGAGTTTTAAATGAATGAAAAGGATATTTTCCCCCATTTTTGGGCATTTTCGTTCAGTTCCACCATCAAAACGAACGAATATTTTGGTGTTGTTTCATTTCAGTCGAAGTCTATCATTCACTTAGTTAAACGACTTTCTTATTTTTCTCCTAAATATTTAATTTTTTTTATGAATAATTTCACAAAAATGTGTTGTTTTCGCGAAATGGGTTTCCTTGCTTTATTCCATTTGAAATGAGAAATCTCCAGCTTTATCAAAGTCAACTAATAAAGGTTTGGTTCAGCCGTCGACCAGTGAAAACTAATTATTACTTACAGTTCTGGATTCAGAAATAGAACAGAATTTCTTTTAAATGACACGCCCCTCAGGTTGCTCCTCCCACACGACTGGTGAGGAAAAGAGAGAGTATCATACAGCCAGTATGACATCGGATCGGGAATGGGAAAAAATAAAACTCATTCGGGTCGATCGAAACTATGGAATATTATAACTTTTACAATTAATAGCTTTTTTCAACAACATGTGTTCATCACTTGAAGGATATTTTCCCCCATTTTTGGGCATTTTCATTCAGTTCCACCATCAAAACGAACGAATATTTTGGTGTTGTTTCATTTCAGTATCGAAGTCTATCATTCACTTAGTTAAACAACTTTCTTATTTTTTTCCTAAATATATTTTTTTTTTTGTGAATAATTTCACAAAAATGTGTTGTTTTCGCGAAATGGGTTTCCTTGCTTTATTCCATTTGAAATGAGAAATCTCCAGCTTTATCAAAGTCAACTAATAAAGTTTTGGTCCAGCCGTCGACCGGTAAAAACTAATTATTACTTACAATTCTGGATTCAGAAATAGAACTGAATTTCTTTTAAATGACACGCCCCTCAGGCGAGGGCCAGGTAGCCGAGTGGTTAAAAGGTCAATGTTTAAATCACTCACGCTGCCGGTCGCCGGTTCAAACCACAGCGACAGCAGAATTTTTCTGATGGCCCGAGAAAGTGGTACGGTACGATACAATGGGCATCTGCCTACGTGTCATCGGGTCAGCCTTGGGTGGCTAGACGAGCCTACCACGCACGAGGTGGAGTGTTTAGTGGGTATACCTGAGGGGGATTCAATTCGGACTCAGGGGACTCCCACACTACCTTATGGGATGTGCGTGTCAGGCCGGATAAGGTGCCCATAAAGGGTTTCAACCACCTTGTGAGAAAAAAAAAATGCCCCTCAGGTTGCTCCTCCCACACGACCGGTGAGGAAAAGGGAGAGTATCATATAGCCAGTATGATATCTGGCACAGGGTCGGATCGGGAATGGGAAAAAATTAAACTCATTCGGGTCGATCGAAACTATGGAATATTATAACTTCTACCATTGATAGCTTTTTTCAACAACATGTGTTCATCACTTGAGGGACAATACTCCATAACATTTTTATATTAGGAAAAACCAAGAGGCGGCTCCAGAATGTTGGACGAGTTTCGTGATTTCTGATACAATTTCATTCAAAATTGGTATATAGAAGCTTTTGGGTTTGGGAAGTCATAATTTTTAAAAATTCAACGTAGCGGCTCCAAAATATCGGACAAAATTTCTGATTCTTGGTCTGATTCTATTTTGGTATAGGTTGGCATAGGTATAGGGATTTTTGTGGTCGGATAACATGATTTTTTGTCAATGTTTGATAATTCGAAATGACCTACAAAACGGTGAACGAATAATTATTTTCCAAGTTCGTTCAAAAATAGAATGTAGGGGTTCTTTGGATCGATGATTTTGACTTTTTTTGTCAAAATCATAAAATTCAAGATGGCGAGATTTGAGATCAGATTCTATTAAAATTTGTATCTAGGAGTTTTTGGAATAGGAGATGAGTTTTTCAAAACTAAATAATTCAATATGACATATTTTACGAATGTTCTGAAGAAAATAACCATTTTCACTGCATTTGAATAAAATCTTGTCTTAAAAACATTTTTCCATTCATATTTATCAGGAAATACACTATCCACTTCGTCAGGGCTATTTAGCGAGAATTTCGGAGTTAGTGGCATATCTTTACGCATATTCCTAAATAACTTGTTCTTGTGACTCCCACATCGACAACTTCGTTCTACATTGGTTTCCGATACAACGGTTTATTTGGGCGGCGCGGCGTTTTTGATGTTCCTTTGGAGTTGAAAAGCTACAGCGGACTCTTCTTGAACATTCCAATGGGGCAGCGCGGCAAGATAAACAAATGAAACATTGACTCCATACCAGGTGATGTTACGGCTGTGTTTGTTTCTTTGGCGGCATTTATATCGAGAATAGTAAACATTCAAATTTATTCACTCCATTTTTTTATTTTCATTAATGCTTCTATGTTAGAGAAGAATCACAATTATTTTTATCAAATTCAAGGACAACTTGCGATTGAGTTATAGATATATACGAGAAATGATTTCGATGTAAAAAGAATACACAGAGACGTTTGTGTCTGGGAATCAATAATGCTTCCAAAGCTGAAAGCATTTTATGTAAATTGCATTCTACCTGAAATATCCGACGGGCATCTTCCTAGAGGAATGAGAATTAGGGATATATGCTTCTTGTTGATGAAGGTAGAGGAAGAAATGGAAAAAAATAAAGAAATAACTAGTTTGGTTTCATATTCAGGTATATTAGAATAAAACATCTAGCTAAAACATTGTTTAATTTATTTTTAACAGTTGTATCAATTCACATCGGTTGAATTGAATGTTTCACGGGTGATAGAGTCTTATATTGTTTCACCCTTTATATGGAATGAGACATATGTACCTAAACTATGGACCTTTCCTGCAAAAAATTTATTCAAATCTAGACAAAAGTTTTCCAGAAAATTACGATCAGATCTTATTGGTGACTATTTTCAATAACTAACTTGAAAGTCAAAATCTTATAACTAATGATTTTTTAATTTTTTATTCTTAATTCCACATCTGATTTTATATTTTCGAATCAATTCAAATTAATGCATTCATTGACACCTAAATAGTAATTTTGAACAGAATACGACCATAACTCACAAAATAAACGGAATCCATCTTGGAGTTGCCATTTTGAATTATTGAAATTTGATGAAAAATTCATCATCACCAACCCCAAAATACCATTCTTATATAGAATTCAACCATAGGTAAATCACAAAACTCGTCTGCCTTCTTGAATTCCTGAATTTTCACAAAAAATCATTGTCTTCGAACCCAGAAACAACTAGGTTATAATCTCAAAACCCGCCCAGAAATTACAAAACTTTTCCGTCATTTTGAATTCACGAATTTTAACAGAAATCATCAGGATCTTTAACCCAAAAACCGATTTTGAATCGAATCGGACATAATCACAAAACTCGTCCCCATCTTGGAACCGCCATCTCAAATTCATCAATTTTGACAAGATTCATAATCTCTGAGCTAGAAAAACCCACAGATAAATTTTGAATTGAATCGAACCATAATAACAAATCTCTTCCGCCATTTTGAAATTATTAATTTTAACGAGAGATTCATAATCTACGACCCCGAAAACCTGCACCTACTCATTTTGTATCGAATCAGAAACCAAATCATAAATCTCGCTTTTTTGTAATTTCTTTAAAGACATTTATAATGGAGTACCCACCTGCTAATGGAATTATGAACAGTGAACACCTAGGTATCAAATATCAAATCATTCGGACGTCTGCAAAAAACGTCAGCGTTGTATATTTATTTTGTGCTGCATGCATGTCATGTTTTATTTGACATTACCTTTTATCTGATATTTCAGGCGTCGTTCTCTATTTCTTTTTGCGGTATACTTCATATATTAAAATTAACATTCAAAACATTTCCGAGATAGTTCAAACAGATTTTGCTGAAATATTTTTTCAATTCTTGATACATTGTGCGACTGGTTTCCATTTTATTTATTCATTTGAAATTTTCATGCAAACTTTCAGATTACTACGAAAACAAACAGGTTTTAATCTATATATGTAATTTGGAAGAACGAGCACCGAATTATCTAATTCGGACCTGTATCCTACGAGAATCGCCAAGTTAGAAGTGAGGCGGAGTTTGTATTTATTTCGCCCAGAGAACACGCACTGCCATCTGACGATATACGTTTCTTATTTAGGAGGCTAAAGAATCTTAAATGTAAGTATAAGCTGGAATTTGTTGAGATCAAATCATTGGTCTTTATCATTTTAACGGAACAGTCAATGGAGAAACTTATCTGGAGTTTCTCCGAGGCGCTTTTGAGGATCATCTTGACAGTGTCGGTCAATGAGAAGAAGCGTTGTAGAAAATTTAGGACGGCGAGCACGTCTATGTATTCAGGAAGAAGGCAGAAATTTTGAGCAGTTGCTTTGATGTCGTCAATGTTGTGTTATTTTGTTCGTTCGTATGTAGGTAGTTAGAGACAGATATTTTTAAGGTTCATATGAAGTCAAATATTTCGCGTTTCTGAACTGTAAGATGGCCCTGACAATATATGTTTTTCATACCATAGACAGCGATCTTTTATAATATTTTCAAATAAATTACAGTTTTCTGAATACCCAACGGTCAACTCTACTGCTGATGCATTGTTGCCAAATCTCAACATTATTCGGAGTACTGCGAAATAGCTCACAGGAATATTAATTATAATCTGGTATTAATTGTGGTAATGTGGTTCAATCATATATCTATTAACTACGGATATGGATAATAAGGATAGCCTATGTGATGCCAAAAAAAATGAGCATCGACTTCGAATTAGACGCTGTTAAATTAATGCGCTTGCGCCAGAAATTACTATTCAAAGACACGATTTTGTTTTTTCATCTCTTTCTAGCGTGCATGATTCGGCAGCAACAATTATCGAACATATGAGACGCATATCTTTCCAACATAACCTCATAATATGGATAAGTTTACAGAGAGCAAGTGTAGATTGTGCAAATTATAAGAGGACTGCACTTTATATGGGTTTCATTCCTGAGAATATGACACATTTTATAAATTTCTACACTTCTAGATTCATGCCTGAAGGAATTTAAGATCGCCTCGTTTTACTTGGAGTTCGTGTTCAGGGGGCAAAAAATACATCACTACCAGCAAACAATTTTTCTCGGCAGTTATGAGGGCGATGTGGAAACAACTGTCAGTCACATACCCAATCCATATTTCTTCAAGTTTAGTGAGTTTTTATCCGCTTTTGTCAGAAAATTGATTGATGAAGCTCTAGTAGCAGGTAACAGACATTGTGTTACAAATGGATCAATGAATCTTTTTTTAATGACACGAAGTTTAATTGACCGTCTTGCATAATTCTCATTCTTCATTTCTCCACATTATAAAAATGTTAGCACATTTTTTTCAATATGGGACGGTTGAAAATGTCAAAAGAAGCATAACCTTAAAAATGTATGACATTTCTCGTGATTCAGAATTCGGCCTTCGAGGCATGCGCAGTAGTTTCCCAGCCCCCGTTTGAGAAAAGGTAAGATAGATATTTTTGGTTTCAATTTGATTACATTGCGTCTTATGGCGTGTTATCAATATTTGTAGCTAATAGATATGGGTTCAATGCATTATGTAGCTATATTGTCAAGGGGGTTGTGAGAGAAAAGGTGAGCCACCATCTTCTCTCTTCTATTATTCCTTCCATTTTGAAGGGGACTAGTACGATTGTATCCATACCTTTTCTACCGCTTGTAAATTGGTGGTTTATTTCATTTTTTTTCAGAATTACGAGTTTATTGTTATGTTTTTGGGCTACATGTTCAAGGTTCTTTCTTTCTTTTCTTTTCTTCTCTTTTCCAGCTCTTCGTATAGGCTTAATGTTCAGTGGTCTACAAAATATTTCAGTTTTGCAGTTTTTCCGGTTTTTTTGTGAATGTAGACTTTGCGGGCCTCATTACTGTTGATTAGCGACCTCTACAGAGCCTTGTCAGTGAATTTAGTGAAACTAACAGAGCCTCTAGTTTTTTGTTGGGTGGAAACCTCCGGGAAATAATTTTTTCGGCAATTATCCGGGAAGTGTCAACTTCCCGGACACTTTGGGAAAGTAGCACTTCCCGGCCTAGTCCGGGAAGTACGTACTTCCCGGACTAGGCCGGGAAGTGCTCGAATTTCAATATAAATATTAATATAAATAAGAATTAGAATGTTTCTGTTGGTACCTATCTTCTGTTCGAATTTCAATATGTAATACAAATAAGAACTAAAATGTTCGAAATATTCAAATTTGGAATCACAGCCAGGGTAGTTTACTCTTGATCAAAATTCTATTTTTTATTCCCCCCTGTACACCGATTGGATATTCAGAATTTTGATAACTCGAATACTTACAAGTATTCCGTAATGCACCAATTTTTATGAAGAATAAAATTTTCTGACAAATCGATAATAAAAAAGTTTCCATATGGTGCAAATTTTTGAAACTCACTGTATATAGTCATGACCACCTTTTGATAGGCAACCCAAATTAGGCATATTCGTCTATTTTTGTAACTTCAAAAAAGTTTCATCCGGTTAACAGATGAGTGAAGGTCGACCTCTCTTCGTCTCTTAGACTAAATGCGTCTTATTGATTTGTTATTCTACATGGTTGCCGAAAAAATAGTGTACGCAACACGTCCGAAAACAGTTTTTTTGGACACGCAGACTTCCAGGACTCGCTAACGCTCGTCCTAGAATTTGGTCTACTCGTCCAAAAAAACAGTATTTTCCGGACTTGTTACGTAAATTACTATTTCGAGATTAGTTGAGTCCTGTCTGTGAATTTGGTGGAATTCACAGTGCCTCCATAATTTTGTTGGGTGGAGACCTCGGGGACCTCGTTTTTCGAATACTGTGGACCTCTGCTGAGTCCTGTCTACGAATTTGGTTAAATTTGTAGTGTCTTCGCTGTTTTGTTGGCTGGAGACCTCGGTGACCTCGTTATTCGAATTCAGTGGCCTCTGCTGGGTCCTGTCTGTGAATTTGGTGGAATTCACAGTGCCTCCATAATTTTGGTGATCTCGTTATTCGAATCCAGCGTTCCTTGCTGTGTCCTGTCTGAAAATTTCAGGAAATTTGCAGCGCCGTCAGATTTGTATTGTATGGAGACCTCGTTTTTTGAACTTAGTCTCCGTGCCGAATCATGTCTGCAAGTTTCGGGAAATTTGCGAAGTCTTCAGTTTTGTAATGGATGTACACCACATTTTTCAGAAACAGTGATGTATTCTCCTTGACTGCAAATTTCGGTTGATTAGCAGAACATCCAGGCTTACCATGGATAGAGACCTCCTTTTGTTCTAAAATGGGTTATCTTTCCAATCGTTTTCATATAGTGTTTCCAAAGATGGGGACCATTTTCTTTTAAGATGGTTCATTCTTTTTCTTAGATTTTGGTTTATTGATGATGCCTGTGCCGTTGGTTTCCCTGTGGGAGGAGATCTTGGGAATCTTTGGTATTGCCCGTGTTTTCCGGTTCACCTGTATATTATTTATTGTATTCATTTCATTTGTTTTTCTGATATTCGGGGTTGCAGTGCCCATGGGTTTGTTATAGATATAGTCAGTCCGTCCTTGATCTTGCTTAGATTATATTTGCCTTTTGCACAAACAACAATGTTATTGGTAAAATTAAATTTCAGAAAGAGCAGCTAATATCAACAACTCACTATAATTTATTTTTATCAATATTTTTCAATTTTGTAAGCAGAACTCCGCCTATTATGCCGTTATTTTTTATGTGAATAATATAGTGTTATTTGAAAATAACTGGAATGGACATTAAGGACGCTATTATGATTATTATTATTATTTTTCAATTCTGTTTTGCGTTCTGTTTTATTTCCAAAACTGATATTTCGCAAAACATAAAACTCATTACTCACATACTTCTTCAATTGTGTCCAAGGACTCCAAGGCTTTACCAATCCAACATCCAACTGATGAACTGACAAATCCCTCTCGACCTAACTTTCATTTTCGAAAAATTAAACTAATAACATCGGTTTTACCGCTATCTAGAACTATTGGCAACGCTGTACAGTAAAAATGACAGTGACAATAATTCTGTGCAATACCTTGCGGACGGCAGCAGAACTAATTTTGTCTTTTCGTTCATGTACTACAGAGGTATCAGTTACCGTTTTTTGTCCGTTTTGAAAATCATTATTAAAAATATAAATCGTTTGATTTTATGTCTGAAAATAGTATGAATAGTTTCTCAATGTTCAGTTTTCTAAATTTCATATAAATATCACTTGCAAAAGCGATTCTTCTCAACTGTCTTTGATTTTATAACATGATTTTCAGAATCATCTTTTACTTTAACATGGTTATGTCATGATATTTGAAATGGAATCCGAAGAATAGTCTTTGGAAAAACTTAAAAAAACCTCTAAAAATTAGCTTTTTATTTTTTCCTCGAAAACTGTTATCAGATTTTCTTCTACTTCTCTCTAATTATTCGATTTGAATGACAAAATAACTCAATTTTTTTCAGAATTTTCAACCTTGCCGTTAATTTTTTCGTGAGTTTATATGAACCTTAATAAAGGTAATTAAAAACCAGTTTTCTCAAATTGTTTCTCGTTTCTTAAAAAAAAACATTTTACTTTGAGAGTTACAGCAGACGTGACAAATAATAGTGTTACAACAAAACGATTGATTTGACAAGTGTAAATTGATGAAATCGAAGCCAACTAAAACTTTTCTTATAATTTCATGCGTAATTGTGACATAACAAAGTATCACACATTATACATCATTGGAATGAGAATGAAAACCTCTATTTTAATTTGTAACAGTTCAATATGACGCCCATGAAAAAAAAAAGTTGATGATGGTGGCCAAGAGACGAAACGGCATATGATAAATCTGAAAATACCGTCGTATAGCAGGGAAAAAAATGGCGATGTGAATGTGCTTTTTATTTTGATATACTTCATCAAATACCTCCAGAAAGAAATTAAAATGGTTTTTCAAAATTTCGGTTTTTTTCGGACATTCAGACATCCAAATGGTGGCCCTCGAGTTTGAATTGCCCATTATATAATACAGCAAAAAAAGAGATGATGTGTAGAATATCTTTCTGACGTGTATTTTTGATTTCGGAATTTGAAATAAAAAAATGAACCCTCCACGAAAAAAATCCTGGGTGCGCCCCTGGACTCGTTGAAGCATGAAAGTATGATTCGGAGAGCACATTGCTCATATCTGATATTCAAAACCATAAAAATCAATAATTGTGGCCTAACAATTAGAGTAGACGATTTGATAATGAGTGAACTTGACCACTGAGATAAGTAGTAGAGCAAGTAAATTTTGAAAATTGGTAGATCAATTAGATTAGATAATTTGATGAAACCATTCAGATAGTAGTATGGATAGGAGTAACGTAGAATACGTATTTCAGTAAGCTTTTAGCTCCTGAAGATTTCTTTTCCTTGAATATCGCTATAACACTCAAATACGCTCATTTCGACGCTACAAATACGAATTCACCATTTAAGATTTTACCGAAAATGACCAAACTTTTTTTTTCATTCAACACCCTGTAATTTTTATCTGGCTAGCTGAAAGAGTTCTAATTTGTCCCAACAACTATATTTTCAAAAATGAAAATCCGTTGGAAGATGGCGTAGGTCCAGTAAATTATTCAGTCGAACAAGGATGGCCGTGAAAATCAAACTTAAATCAACACAACTCACGAACGGCGCGGCGTCCTAATTTACCAGAGAAACCAGGATGGTTCGAGGTAAGATACTATTAAAAATCGAGTATCTCATAAAATTCCTTCTCCCGATTTTTTAACAACCTGAAGATGTTTTTACTGCAGTGGAGACGAGAAAGGATAATACATATAAAAGGAAACAGACTGTTCAGTCAGATTTGTTATCTGAAGGAAACGCCATAGATGATTTATTGACGTATTCCTAGTGATCGTTATGGTAAAATATCAATTTGATTCATGTTTGAAAACCACCGATACCTCTTGAAGGTATTTGATGTATTGCTATTTATCGTTACACTTTGTTTTTTTGTATTTTATCAAATCAAATGAAATTTTTTCATCCGAAGACCACAAGTGGTATTATAGCACATGTCAAGAATTTGGAGTATGTATGCAAAACAAAATTACAGAGTGAACAGTCAAATATTGAAAGAATAATAATTACAAGTGCACAGAATTTAAATATCAAAATGATAAATACAATTAGGTATATAACAATAATTTATATATTAAAAAATTCTCCCAGAGTATAAAATACACCCTCCATTAGTACTTTATTCAGAGACTTCTTGAATCTAAAATAGGTAGGTTCATCTCTAATCTTTTGGGGAATTTTATTGATTATTTCTCTTTTGCTAAAATAGCGTGTTATGATTGGTTGAAATTTTTGTGTTGATAAATGAAAACATCATGTTTTCTATTTTGTAGTTCGGCTCTTGATTGGCTACTGGATATGTATATGATGTGTTTTCGATTTTGTAGTTCGATTCCTGATTGGTTATTATCAAATCACAAACTTACCACTAGCAAGCTGCTATAATGACGCAACACCAAACTTTGACCAAAACTAAATAAGCACACACTATTAATTAATATCAACTTCACAATTTTCGACAAATTTTGCATACTCGTTCATTAATCAAATCACTTAATCAAAATGTTATCAAAACATAACCTCGAGCGAGAAACAGTAGACTAGACATGCAATGACGAAACTACGAATGACGCGCTCTGTCATTGGTAACTGAAATAGAGGGATGTTTGAAATATCAAGTAAATGTTTTGTTAGTTGTATAATTTCAGAACTAAATGCGGGATTAATGTTCCTAGTTAAATTGAATATTAAATAAATAAAAATGGTTTCGATTTTATTCATGAAATAATCTTAACAAATACAACTCGTGTTATCGGCGATTATCGTTAATTCCTTCTCGGTTTCGAATAAAATTATGTTACTTTAGGCAACCACACTCGCGCAAGCGCTCGTGTGGTTGCCAAGCAACATAATTTGATTCTCAAATTCAAAGGAATTGCTATTTCGATAATCACCGATACACTTGTGGTATTACCTACGAAAATTCAAATTCCGATGATTAGAGGTCCATTTTCCGCTAGATTCAATTTATTCAGAGGAGTATTCAGCAAATGCTGACTCCTGGTGAAATAACTGTGAATATCATTACGACAGAGTAAAGCGTTTTTACGTTTGTAAATGTAACAGGCAGTTTCTAATATGTAAAGAGACATCAGGGGTAATATGGTTTGTGAAACATGGCACGAATGCACTGTTTTTGGTAATAAAGAGACGTTTGGCAGCAGGTGATTGTCTCCAAACTATGATTCCATATGCCAGTTTCGACTGAATTTCTGTATAATAGAAGTTTTTCAGGACTGGAGAACTTGATACATACAGCGTATTTGAAATATTTTGCTGTTAATATTTTTTTATTATAGTAGTTATGTGGGTTTTCAGTCTAGTGTATTACTTATAGTGAGACCTGAAAACTCAACAGTGGTAGATATTAAGATTCACATTAATGTTGTTTGCCGGAATCTACCTGGAGGGAAGAGAAGTACGAGAGAGCTACGCTTTGGGCAGATATACAACAGTTTTTCAAGCTGAAGTGTTCGCCATCCTATCCGTAGCTATGAGAGAAGAGGTGAAAGATGGATCCGAACAGAGAATTTATATCTGTTCGGATAGTCAGGCAGCGCTCAGAGCCGTCTGCCATCCTAAACCAAGCTCAGCGCTTGTACAGGAATGTGGAGATGTGCTCGAGAAGCTAGCTGAAACGAAGGAAGTTCAGCTGGTATGGGTCCCGGGACACAAAGGGGTGCGCGGAAACGAGGTGGCAGACGGCCAGATCCGGATCCGCAACGCCGTTCTGTGGACCGGAGCCTGTACTAGGCATCGCAAGAAGCCAAACTTCTTCAGCCCTCGACGAGTGGGCAGAAGAAGAGATGAATAAACTTTGGAGGGATAACACCGGCTGCAGGCAGTCAAAAGACTTCGTGGCCGGCTCCAATAAGTCAAGGACGACATGGCTCTTAGGCAGAAATCGCCAAGCGCTACGCCTCCTTATAGGAATACTAACAGGACACAACAAGTTAGGCAGACACCTATCACTCATAGGAATAGAAGACAGTCCCACTTGCCAAAAATGCGAAGAAGATGAAGAAACTTCATCTCACTTCCTCGGCGAGTGTGAGGCATACGGGAGGCTAAGATTTGGAATCTTCGGAGTTGACAAACTCCAACAAGAGGAACTAATCAATTTGGAATGGTCGGACATACTGACCTTCATTAGGAGGTCACAAAGGTTCGAAAAGGAAAATTAGGAGGATGAACGTAGATAAGTGGAGAACAGGGGATGGCAAAAAGGGTCCATGAGGGCTTACTTGCCTGGCTGCGGTAGCGGCCTCCCCAAAGAACTACTACTACTACTAATGTTGTTTGAGGTCAGCTTGATATTTTCAATTTGTTTTTGCATTGTATGAAAGATAAGAAATTCGGTTTTCGCCGAGTTTATTTACAACTTATTTTTCAAAAACCATTTTGCAGTTTTTGAATCAATACCTGCTTGTTCATTCCAATCATGAGATTCTTCAGATACCAAAATTAATAGATCATCTGCGTACAAGATAACTTCAAATTCTGATAGATAGTTCACAATGTCTGCCACATACAGGGAGAACAGAATTGGGAGCTATAACTACACTTCCTTGAGGAACTCCTACTTTAAAAAAAAATTTATTTCCGTCAACCGATTGCACCCCAACGCGCAACCCTCGGAAGTCTTCGAGAGACTTGTGTGAGCCAGGGAAGACGCAGCCCTTACCTTTTAACGTGTGATGCCATGCACGAGACCGATGACCATGCGAGGCTTTGAACCCTCGACCCGTCGCTCCAAAGGCGAACGCTCTACCAACACTGCCACCATACACCATGTAATGGAATAGTGTGAAGTGATAAGACCTCTCTCGTTAAAGGATTTTGATAGATATTGATTTCTATTTGCAAGAAACGATCTAAACCAATAACGTGCTCTTCCTCTTACACCCAGTGCCCAAAGTTTGTCTAGAAATCGATTGTGTGGTACGCAATCATAGGCTTTACACAGTTCACAGAATACTACAATCGGACATTTTCTTTTGTCAAGCTCATCCAGTATATTGTTTATACACTCTCAGTGGTAGCAGTTGTAAATGACCGTGTATTTATGAATCCATGTTGATCGGTTGGTGTTAGATTAAATTTCTCTATAAAAGGCTTGAGCCTCTCTAGCATGCAATATTCTAGAAAGGATCAATCCTTTCATAGAAAAATTTATTGAATATAGTGCCGTAATTTAATGCTTCTGAGAGAGTTTAGAGCTATTTACTTATATACTTAAAGTTTTTATTCTTCGCAACTGGCCATAAATTTTTATTGTATGGAAACAGTTTTCACTACCTATACGCACTAAACTAACAACATTCCTATACTCATAACCTGAAAGATCATATTGAAAGGAGCAAATAGGCTGCTTTCGTCCAAAATATTTCTTTGAAGTTAATAACACGATTACCCCAATGAAGATTTTTCGTTAAATCTTAGAAAGAGAAAATGTATTTTCCATTTTCAGAAAAACATAGTATCTTCTTCTAAGCAAACACAATTTCTTGTGAACATTTTTCTATTCAATCTAATTTTCTTCCGGAATATATGAATATTTGAAACTTATGGTGTGAATATAGTTCTAGAAATAGAAAACTAACCAAACCATGTCATTTTCACTGGAAGCGGCTTTCGTAAGTTCTGGAAGAAGTAGGTAATCATGTTCCCTAACTTGAAGGTGATGATGATCTAAAACAACATTTTTCCATAGAGACAAAAAATGTTTCATCTACAGAAAAAAATCTCAACAGGAGAAAAATTCAAATGAAATATAAAATTGCCCAAGCACCAAATTTACGTCAATTTCACTCGACGTTCGTTTTGAAGTTTCAAAGTAGCTGAAAGCTGAGAAAACAATTGTTTTTTCGTTCAGAGAAAATGTTTTTCTCTTCATGAAGAAGTGTAATGTTTTATAAAGAGTGCATCATTATCTTCAAGAAAGAGAACATGATTACTTCTTTCAAAACTATTGATTTTTCAACTTCAAGAAATTGTGAATTATTGAAAAAAGAACAATAACAGCTACAGTAGAGTAATTTCTTGGATATAGAAAATGTAATTTCTTAGGCAGAAAAAATGTAATTTCTTGGAAAGAGTAAATGTATTTTTTGAATAGAGAAAACGTAATTTCTTGGAAAGAGAAAAAGTCAGTTCTTGTATAGAATAAACGAATTTCTTGGATAGAGAAGACGTGTAGTTTTTTTCTATAGAGAAAATATAATTAATTACTTTGAACATTAATTATTTCTTCTTTATGGGAAAAAATAATATCTAGGATGAAGAACATGGTCATTTTGAACGATTCTTTCAAAATCTTTCAATTGAGATTTCTTCACTTGAAACCACAAAAGAAGTAATTCCTATTTTTTCTATTGAAAATTTCAGATGTTTTGATATTAGAATTTTTTTTTTTGATTTATGCATTGCAGATTTTTTGTTTCAAGGTAAATATTTTTGATGAAAGTAAATCGCACTGAAAAAATAGATTTCCTCCAATAAAGAAACATTTTATAAATTACATATAACAGAATAACTTTTTTAAGATAAAGTAGGCTGCTTTATGTTGAGAACTTTTTTTTTGTGTGCAGCATCTATGATATCATTTCAGTTGACTGGGAATGACGTGGGTGTTTGCAGGTATAAAAGAAACCATTCAATTCTAATTCAAAATTGGTATACACAGGATGATTAGTTGAGTTTGAAGCTGCCGAAAGATAATTTGAGTAGTAATGATTTTGTTCATTGAGTATTTTTCATATCTATATAGATTAAGTTTTATTATTTTCATTCACATTTTTTTCATGAAATGAATGCAGATCTCTCCACATGTCTGCACAACTCAACATCGAAATTGACATGTTCCAGAGGACTTCTTCAATCTTCACATTCGACAAGATATTCAATGAGTTCCTTAGTTTATCTATACATCTGAGAATCTGAAGTGAATGAGACCTTATACATACCTGTCCAGGTTTCTCCTCTATTTTCAAACCCGAACTTTCAACGGGTATTTCTAAATAGGAATTTGTCCATTCGAAAACAATATCTTTTTTCTTCTTTTTTTCTGGTTGATTGATAACAATTGTCCGTCGAAAGCAAGCTCCTCTCATACACCAAACCATGTTGAACTGAAAAACAGAATTCGATGAAAGAAAATGTGTGTCAATATGACTAATTTTACCTGAGACAATTGAGCACTGCTACTTTTCACTTATCTACTTAGATAAGGCACCACTGAGTAAATAGATTCCACGTATTTTCGAGAAATGGATGATTCTGTTGAAGCAATTGTCGAATACTAGGTATACTTTTGGTCCAGAAACACAAACGTAATATTTCAGTGATGAGTTTTTTCTGATCAATACTCGCAGAAACTTAAAAATCAAAATTGCCTTGACGAATGATTCAAAATAATAATCTTAGTTGAATGATAAGGAAACAATCATATTCAGATCCTACAATCACAGATAACTTTGAGATATAAATGTTATCCGTAAATCGTTTCATACGTATATGGTGATGACTAGAGTGTTTAAAAAATGTCTGCCCAGATCAATGAAATGAATATATTCGACGACGTCGAAATATTCTTCTCTGCACACATCCCCACTAAGTGTGAAATGTATGAGGCAAATGTCTGATAGGAAACAACTACTGCCCTTGCTAGGACCACAACGGACATTGAACTACATCTGACAGAAATTCCTGAAATATTCCTCAAGGAGAACACTATAGCAAACGCAACCTATCTCAAACAGCAGAGTTAATCCTCAAGTTGAATGGGATTAACTACCTGCAAATACCAATGTTTCGAAAATCTTGCCTCTCGTCAGTGCTAGAGTAGATCGGACAACATTGAAATCGTCCATGTCCCTGCCAAATGTATAATTTGGCTTTGACTTTTTAATAAAATTTGCCCCGAGTGGAAGCCATCAGATGTCTTGAAATCAGAAAGAGAAGAAGTTGTTTTCAGTCAGAGTGACCCCGCCAGCGAGCATTTGGCATGAGACTGCAAAGAGCCGTCACTATACCTTCTCAGCTTCTTCGATAAATTTTCTATCTTGTTCAGCAAAAATCAGCTTGGTATCGGACCAGACCCAGAAATATTTCACAGCTGTGCTCAGTTCAACCACTTTCTCTTGAACGTTGAAGTGGATCGGAGCTATTTTCCTCTTTGCTACCCACTGTCTCAGTTTTATGCAGAACTGGTTCTAGTTGTCTTCTCTCCATTCAATTTGATACCCGTGGTGTTCACTTCATTCATTACCGTTTCTCCCTTTTTAACGGTCACTACTAATACATTACATCATCAGCAAAGCCGATCAGCGTAGCTGCTTTAGGTAGGCAGGTAGTTCTATCCGCAGTAGGTTATCGTACATAATATTCCACTACCCAGTAACTGATCCCTGTGAGACTACACTGGCTTCTGGACTTCCTTTGAGGTGCATTCTGCTTCCATTGCGCGAGCATCTAGTTTCAATGAGACAAAAGTACAGTTTGGCAAACATGGCTGAGATTGTGAAATTCCCACTTCTTGCGCAAAAAATCACGTGAATATCACTGGATAGTACGTCGTACGACTAATGCGCATCATGGGCGTGAACATTTTCACAATAGCAGCTATGTTTGCCAAGCTGTATTTAGTGCAATTTTTGAGAGCCTTAAATGAAATTGTGCGAAATGGTCTTCAGTTTGGATCTGGTGACATGGAATATGGACGAAACAAGAGTGATTGTTTGGATACAGAACTTTTAACATCTGCGCTACAAGAGCAAATAGTTATTTTTGCATCTAATGAGCGAAATGCTACTTTGGTGATCGAGAATTGATTTTTTTCAACAAGGCGCAGCCGACTTTGAAGAATAGTCGAGATCACCAAAGTATTTCGCACACGAGTTGCAAACTAAATTTTTTCTGCAAACGTCAAAAAATATTGTTCTAAAATAAGTAATATGATTAGCTTAATACAAAAACTAGTGTGGAACTGGCGTAAAATGTTTTTCCAAATCAAGTAATTACTGTAACTATGGAAATAAAATGGCATTTGTTGACAGTAAATGATATCTTGGATATTTGCTTGATTGAGGAACATAAAGGTTAAAATATAAAAATCCCATATAGTTCACATCATAATCATAATCATAATATTTTTTGCAATTTGTTACATAAATATTAAAATATAATATAAAATATAATATAAAATATAATATAAAATATAATATAAAATATAATATAAAATAAAATATAAAATATAATATAAAATATAATATAAAATATAATGTCGGGGCGTGGCGCAGTGGTTAGAGCGTCCGTCTCTGGGTCGAAAGGTCCGGAGTTCGAGCCCTAGAAGCAATGTGATGAGCGTTTTTCATTTAATTGAAGTTATTATCATTTTTAATGGCTAAAGGTAGATGGTTGAAAAATTTGATACTTGCATATAAAGCACCTCTTTCAGTAGATGATAGGTGATGACGGGATAAATTAAAGTTTGATATGTGCCTAGTACCATATGAGTGGGGGAATACAAAGGGCTCAAAATAATATTTGTTTTTATATGAGAATTTGATCCATTCATATATATACAGTGCTGGTACAGTGAGAAGTTCAACTTTCCTGAAATAACCCCTTTTTTGAATTCTGAAAACCCTTTCTGCCTCCCTACTGCCACCATAGCGGGCACGGGCATAAAATAAAATATATTTGTTATATTTAAGTTTGAGCTTTTCGTGAGAACCCTTAAGCCAAAGCAAGTCTGGCTCAATTTTTTTGAGATGTAATCAATATGATTTTCAAAGTTTAAAGTTTCGTCAATAACTATTCCTAGTGATCTAGTATATTCAACAAATGGAATTTTTTGAAGATTAACTAGGATATGTGTGGGAGTTTTTGAAAAAAACTGCATTAGTCTCTTCAGGATTCAGTACTAACCTAGAGTTTATGAACCAGTTTTCAATTGCAATCATATAGACCGTCAGATAGTGACAGATTTAGGTGCCCCATTTTCTCATACAAGCCAAGAACAGGGTTGAAAAGTACATCGATGTTGAGTAAAATGGAAAGAACATATGAAAAATTCGATTTTCCAGAACAGAAATAAAATGAGTAAGTTGATCATATTTTCACGCTAGCCGTGTCCTCCTATTATTAAATGAAAGAACCTGGCTTCGGAATACCAAAGGCTTGAGTGTTGCAGGTGGCTAAAGGGTTAAAATGAGGGCGTGATCTTGTAAGGAAAAATCGAAATTTTGACTGATTTTCCCACACAAGCCCATCGAAACTATGAGAACTTACATCGTCTCAAGACCGAAAAACATAATGGCTTGAGTGGCGCGAATGAATAAGTAGATTTTGTCGTCGGAAAAGTTAACGGAAATTGTTTTAGATTTTTCAGTTTTTCCATGCAAGCCTTTGGAAGTATAGAATATTATTGACGTGTTAGACATTACAATAAAATTGGCATGACTATTGGATGTAACCGGAACGAAGGCTGGCGTCGAAAAGTTGCAGGAAAATTGTAAGGAAATGACACCATTTTCTCACGGAAGCCGTTTCGCATATGCTAAGAAAATGTGATTCTAAGACTAAATAACAAGAGGCTTGAGTGTCGGACATGGTCAGCATATTAATTATACATGATTTATATAACAAAGAGCTGACAAAAACATTTTAGAAAAATAAATCATTTTCCCACACAAGCCCTTTGGCATATACTTAGAAAATGTGTTTGAAATGAAGGCATAAGTGTAGGAAATGGAACATGTAATTTATTTTGAAAAGAGCTGACAAAAATGTTTATGCAGGGTTATTATTTTGACCATCTGATTTGGTAAACATTTCCTTCTATAAGTTTGATAATATTTTATATTATGAAAATAGTGTGGGACATTGCGAGGAATACGGAATCAGCTCGTAGACGGGAGCATCCTACATCATATTGATGCCGGAAAGATGTTTATTTACTTGGGGATGGAGCAACGCCGCTCCCAACAGGTAATTACAGAATTACAGTAAACAACTCTCTCCGCGGTAAGTATCAGCATAAACTGCGATAGATCTGGTCATCAGAACTGTCGGGAAAGAATAAAGTTGCTGCAACCGATATGCTTGCCATTTCTATTCTACTCTACCTCTTTGGGGGTAGTAAAATGGACTCAAGAAGAGCATGCAGCGACAACTCGACGTAAAAACTCACAAAATGATGCATCTTTATTGGAGTTTGCATCCTACATCATCCGTCCCACGGCTATACTTCCCCAGACAACGAGGAGGACGTGGACTTTTCAGTTTGGAGTGTCTACATAACAGAATGGTACTGAATGGAGCCTGTAACGTCATCAGGAGTTAAGATCCCATTTCCTGCATGGTCTGTGACCATAAAAAGAGCATTTCTTTTTAAGGCATATGCCCGTGCAGCCGATGAACTTGGTCTCGTGTTTGACACTGACACTGTCACCGAGTGGGAAACCGTTCAGAAAAAGCTTTCATCAAAGCTGCGGAAACTGAGGCACTCCTGCAGCTTCATACGAATGAGCCAATTCATGGGGTCTACATCAAGAACATCGAAGACCTTGGCTTATCCAAAAATCTGAACTTTGCCTTCCTCAGGTCAAGTGAGCTGAAGTCGGAGACCGAGGAATTCATAATGGACTGGCAGGATAGTGTCTTCAACATCGAAGACCTTGGCTTATCCAAAAATCTGAACTTTGCCTTCCTCAGGTCAAGTGAGCTGAAGTCGGAGACCGAGGAATTCATAATGGACTGGCAGGATGGTGTCTTCAACACCTTAGTGTATTGTAGTCGCGTGATTGGTCCATCTTATGCGGTCTCAGCCTATATCCACAGACATAACGCGGTGCTACGAGTGTTGCACTACCACTTATGACTCTCATATGGTATGGACGAGACAACGGTGTTGCCCTATGCTCCGGGGGATATTGAGTCCGTTGGAGAATGAGAAGTGCCCAATTTATTGGAACTACTGATTTCCCACCCTCGGGCAAATACAAGCCAATAGGTGAGGTGAATAAAATCTAGTAAATGCTCATACTATATATTTATCTCATTCATTTATTAATGAAATGAAATAGTCTATCTCAGGAAAGTATAAGCATTCACTTAAAATTATTTCATTCACATCCACCACTAAGCCTGATGTAGTCCTCCTCGACCATCAAAGTAGGACGATATTCGTCATAGAGGTTTCGGCTCCAGGTAAAACGAAAATCGTTGACTGGGACATTCCTAACTAGGCCAATCAATAGAGCAATTTTTCCTAACAAAAATACTAGTAGAAAACCGACTGTGCCATTACATGAAAGACAGACAGTTCGTAGTTATATTCTGTTGTGTTTTCGACTCGCAACTGTCATTTATTAATTTGTTATAAACATTTAAATAACAAAAAACGTGTTTTTTTTAAGTTGTTTTGCTTATAAAATGAAAACTTATTGAGCAATCTGGTTGTTCCAATCGAAAGAATTGTGGATGATTGAAATACAAACAAAATGGAATATTTTACGACCCGATCAGATCATTAGTAACGGAGGAAAACCTGAAAAACCGTAAAATACCACAATTTTTTTAAAAATCCATAACTCCGTCATTTTTCAAGGAATAGGGTTGACCCTCCTCATGAAAGTATTGAATCATGTGCACTTTATGTGTATACAAAACAGGCTCTGACGGTTCATTAGTTTTGGCACAATTGCAATTTGAATTTTTTTTTGCGCTATCTTGCAGCGTGCCTGGATGCTCCAGTGATAGTCTGATTTCAATTTCTAAAACAGATTTTGAAAGCACAAGTTTAGTACTCCAAAACGTATACTCTCATTTTGCGCTAAAATGCTGAGGAGTGGGTGAAAACGGCCGAGCTGGTGGAAGTGGTCGAGTGGTAGTAGAGAGCTGGGGATGAGTTGAAGCGTATTCTCACGTAGCCCATTCATTAAAAAAATTCCCCTCATCTCCCGGACTCTTCTACCACTTGGCAGCTAATGCGGGCTCGGCCGTTTTCAGTCATGTTTGCATGCATTTTTCACCCATCTCGCACCATTGTAACGCAAAATGACAATATACGTTTTGTAGTACTATACTTACGTGAGTACACACGGAGTACACACAGAGTACACACACGTAAAGTACAAATGATTCAATACTTTCATGAGAAAGGCCATTCCTACTTCTTGAAAAATGGTGGAGTTATGAATTTTTCAAGAAATCGCAAAATTTTCCGGTTTTCCCAGTTTTTTTCCGTTACTAATGATCCGACCGGGTCGTCAAACATCCCATTTTGTTCGTATTTTAATTATCTACAATCATTTTCATAGGAGCAACCATATTGCTTTATTAGTTTTCATTTTATAGGCAGAACAATTTTTAAAAAAACACGGTTTTTGTTATACAAATGTTTATAACAAATCAATAAATGACAGTTGCGAGTCGAAAATATACCAGAATATAACTACGGACTGTCTACTAGTATTTTTGTTAAAAACCCGCTCATTTTATGCTCTATTGCTTGGTGTAAACGGATAATAATGACCCTGCATAAATAAACATTTCTATAATTTTTGGCAATACTTTTATGGATAAATAATATGCTCCATGTGGAACACTCAAGACTTTTGTAATATAGTCTAAGAATAACTTTTTCTTATCATATGCCAAAGGGCTTGTGTGGGAAGAAATTATTATTGTCTGGAATGTTTTTGTTAAATAAATCATGTATAATTAATATGATGACCCTGTCCGACACTCAAGCCTTTTGTTATTTAGTCTTAGAATCACTTTTTCTAAGCGTATGCGAAACGACTTGCGTGAGAAAATGGTGTCAATTTCCATAAAATTTTCCTGCAAGTTTTTCCTGTTCTGAAAATTTGAAGGCCACGCTTTACACTCAAGCCATTATTTTTAACGGACTCTTAAATTCATAAGATTTTTTTGCAAATAATTTTATTTATGGGAAAATAACTGAAAAATCAAAAACAATTTCCGTTAAATTTTCCGACTTCAAATTCTACTTATCCATTCGCGCCACTCAAGCCATTATGTTTTTCGGTCTTGTGACGATGTAAGTTCTCATAGTTTCGATGGGCTTGTGTGGGAAAATCAGTCAAAATTTCGATTTTTCTTTACAAGATCACGGCCTCATTTTAACCCTTTAGCCACCTGCAACACTCAAGCCTTTGGTATTCCGAGGCCAGGTTCTATCAATCAATAACTAGGTGAACACGGCTAGCGTGAAAATATAAGCAACTTACTCATTTTACATCTGTTCTAGAAAATCGATTTTTCCATATGTTCTCCCCAGGAGCCACTCGTAAATTTCTCTCTATTTTACTCAACATCGATGTACTTTTCAACCCTATTCGAGGCTTGTATGAGAAAATGGGGCACCTAAATCTGTCACTATCTGACGGTCTAATAGTTTCACTGGCAATTCTTGTAAGATCTGGAAATGTGTTTGCAGTAAATAATATTGTGCTATCATCTGCAAAATTAATAATTATTTTGTTTTGCTGTGCAAGCGTGAAAATTATAAATATGAGTGGTCCTAAGACACTGTCTTGGGGGACACCAAGGGACACCTCTAAGGACTGACTGTACATAGTTTCCCGTATTATTGTCCTTGATTTTTACGGAGTGGTTTCTTCATTTTAAAAAAAGATTGGAACCAATTTAAAGCAACTCCCCGGACACCATAATGTTGAAGTTTTGTTTCTAATATAGCAAAGTTTATACAATCAAAGGCCCTAGATAGGTTGCTAGACATGGAAAAAAGGGAAATAACTCGCCTAAAAAAATAGCTCACTCCGAGATCTAACTCGGTCTTTAGTTTCTATCATGCACGAATAGGTTCGTTTTCAACAAAAGCTAGAGAGATCGAGCGTTTTTTCGCTATTTTCGATCTAGAGCGAAAAAGCTGTCACAAAATGACACTTCTCGGAAAATGTCAACTTTGCGTTGAGATCTGAAAGCATCAAAGGCTACTTTGGTAAGCGGTGGTAGTATTTTTTTTCCAGACTTTGTTTTCATAAATAACTACTTTAAAGTTTAAAAAATTGACCTATAAATTGTTGGCTTCCCGACGCCCCCTCTAATATATCTATTCAATAATATCACATGATAAATGCTTATTATTTTGTTCATTAAATTTTTTTATAACTAAAGAAAAATTAAAAATCCAAAAAATGTTGTTTACTAATTTTGTTTCCGAATGTTTCATTATTTCTGTTTTTACATCTAACAATGACAGTAATCAATATTGTTACAATTTTTTGACGTCATTCGTTCATAATTTAGTTCTAAACAAACAAAAAAAATTTAATATTTGAGAAATTTTTTTTCGTAATGTTGTTCTGGAAAAACAATGATTTAATAATTTTTTTAAAATGAATTTTTTCATTGTTCATAATTGTTTTTTTTTATATTTCGATTGTTTCTATAATTAGTAAGGAAATTATTTCCTTCCTAAAAATCATAATTTGTACTTCTCAATAGGCCAACAGAAAAAAATAATTTCTTGTTCATTAACTTAAAAATTGCTTATAAACAAATTCTGACACCTGTTTTATTTTTTAACTAAAAATATACGAGACCAGCCATATATAACAATGTGGGGAAAATATTTTTTTCTGTTTTTTTTATAACAACTTTTAGATCCAGATAAAAATAAAACTGTTGTCAGAATTTGTTTATAACAAATTTTTAAGTTAATAAACAGTGAAATTATTTACGAAGAAAAATTTGTTTTTGTTCGCCTATTGATAAGTATAAATTATGATTTTTAAGAAGGAAACAATCGAAATATAAAAAAAAAGATTATAAACAATCAAAAAATTTATTTGAGAAGAAAATATTTCAATCATTATTTTTCCAGGGCAGCATTATAAAAATAAAATATTTTTTTGAATTACATATGTTTATTTGTCTATAACCAAATGACGTCTAAAAATTCTAATCAGTATTAATTACTGTCATTGTTAGATGTAAAAGCAACAATGATAAAACATTCGCCAGAAAAAAATTATTTAACATTTTTTGGATATTCAATTTTTCTTCAGTTATAAAAAATTATAATTAACAAAATAATACACTAATGGCCGATTTCATCAAGTGATTCCTAAATTTAGGAAATACCTTAAAGAATTTAGGAAGTGCGATTTGGTTTCACCAAGCGTTGAAATAATGATTAGAAGTGATAGAAAATACCAAACGTGGGTATTTCCTATCACTCTTACGCATTACTTAACCTGTGGTGAAACGCAAATTGCACTTGGGCATTCCTAAATTCGATTTAGGTACTTCCTAACTTTAGGAATCAGCTGGTGAAATCGGACATAAATAATAAACTTTCATACATTTTTATCATGTGATCTTGTTAAGTAGGTATATTGAAAAGGCTCCAGGAAGCCAACAATTTTTGGGTCAATTATTTAAACTTTTACATCGTTATTTATGAAAACGGAGACTAGAAATGAGTTTGTTAATTAACTTTATTTTCCTATGGGGATTAATTCTTCTATTCATAATTCATTCAAATTTTTAAATCAACATTACATACTATAGAAACAATGTTTTCTGTGATATACTGTCTTTTGCAGCGGTACGCCCCTACTGTAACGGCCTCGCGGAGCACTATTTTCAGTGCTGAACTGAAATTATAAATTATGGAGATAGAGTTCCTCCTCTTTACGAAACTTTTTTCAAAATTTCTTAAAGGACCCCGCACACCTTATATGGTAAAATGGTTCTCCGTGTATTTTTTTGAATTTTTGATATGTTGTAGAATTGATCATTCTGATGAAATGTTTCAATTGGCGCAACACCATCCTATGACTAGTTTTCGAGATACAGGGTGTTCAATATGAGAAATATTCACTTTTCATCACTCCGTATCTCCCAAGTTATGATTTAGTTCGGATTTTTGTGGTATTATCATCACAAGCTTTTGTGACCAAGTCATGAGAAATTCATGTCCAAAATCTTTTTGTAGTACATGGCGATAATAATGCTATTTTGAGACTTCCACAATTTTATTGTTTTATAGAGTGAAAATTCGAAAAATAGAATTTCCGCGAATGAAACAGGTATGAAGGTTTCCTCAAACCGACGCGGAAACGCGGGAGCGGGAACGAGATGAATCCGATACTAAAATCCATAGTGGGACATACCGGTGTGATTATTCGTATTTCGAAATGCATACAAGCAAAGTTCCGTTCCCGCTTCCGCTCCCGTGTTCCCGCGTCGGTTTGACGGAACTTTAATATGACTTCTGAGAAACACTAAGCGTGGAAAAATAACTTCTCAATTGAATCGCCAACTAGAAGATGCTGCAGATAATAATTCGGGTCATTGCTTTTTTTCGAGGGATACGGTACGCTATTGTACGGTATTATAACTGATTACTATTTTATTGAAAAATCTAAATCTCGAATAAAAGAGGCCCGATGAGGAAGAACTATAGCAATGCCGCCGAAAACTGGAGTGAAAATATGGGAATGGGGAAATGTACAGATCTCAGATTTTTTCACACATTTTTCGTCTTGTATATGAAAAACCCGTCATAGGATTCCGATGAAAATTTTCTACAAAATGAATGAAAGTGTTTTAAGTTCTCTCATGGAAAAATATTGCTACCTTTTCGGACTATAGAGTGACGAAAAAAATGAGAGTTTTTATTTATAAAAGTATAACTAATTTTTCAAATTGATATCATTCGACTCTGTATGCGATGGAACACATCATTTAACATTCTTTACGAGAATTTTGTCATTTTAGGTAGGTTTATTACTACAAGGTGTCCCAAATCACCTTGTATAAATTGTATCAACTGTGATGATAGATGAACTGAATTTATAATATTATATGATAATTCTACCTTTTTTCGCATTTCCTCTTTATAAAACAACAGAATTATTATCAAGTGAAATCGCCCTGTACTACGAAAAGATTTGGAAATGAATTTCTCATGAATTTGTCATACAAGGATGTGATGATAATACCACAAAAGATGAATTAGAACTAAATCATAACTTTGGAGATACGGAGTGATGAAAAGTGAATATTTTTCATATTCAACGCCCTTTATCTCGAAAACTAGTCATAGGATTGTGTTGCGCCCATTGAAACATTTCATTAGAATCATCAAAAATTCATGAAATTTGACGGAGAGCCATTTTCCCATAAAAGGTGTGCGGGGTCCTTTTTGAGTCTTTAACAAAATACTAAATACCTTTTTTTTCATCTTATTTTGTTAATATCGGTCATTCCGAATCCAATCTTTATTTTTCACGTTTTTCAACTTGTTAATCAGACTATCAGGCAGAACTGAGTGGGACGGCTCGCAGCTCAAGGACACTCTACAGGGTAAAATCTGGTACACAGATGGATCCAAGACTGGGAATGGGGTGGGCTCAGGAGTGTTCTCCAGGAATCCGAGTACTGGCATCAGCTACTCACTGGGCAAACACACCTCTGTCTTTCAGGCAGAGGTGTATGCCATTCTCCAATGCGCGAGGGAGAACAACAGGAGAAACGTTGAAAACGCGCATATCAACATCCTGTCAGACAGCCAAGCGGCACTTAAGGCCTTGTGCAACAAGGAAGTGACGTCCAAATTGGTATGGGACTGCAAAGAAGAACTAGGAGTGCTGGCAGACCGGAATCAAGTCAAACTGATATGGGTCCCAGGACACCGGGGAATTGCAGGCAATGAAAAAGCAGACGAACTAGCGAGAAAAGGTTCGTAAAATCCTCCAAACCAAGGGCAGACACTAGGGGTACCGAAGTGCACGGTAAGAGCGTCTGTAAGAGAGTGGATTGGGGACAGTCACAAAAACTACTGGGAAAGCATACCAGGAAACAAACACGGGAAGAAGTACATTAAAGGACCGTGCCAGAAAAGAACGACAGACCTGTTGTCGATGAACAGGAGCCAGCTTAGAATCGTTACGGGACTCCTGACTGGTCATGCACCAGTGAAGGAGCACCTCAACAAAATGGGACTGTATAATGGAGACCTGACCTGCAGACTATGTGGTAAGGATCCAGAAACAGTGACACACATACTGTGCTGTTGCGAGGCACTAGACCGCAAAAGGCAATCTTCGGGCAGCCATCTGGCGATCCAGAACTATACAGATCGCACCCAGTAAAGGACTTGTACAAACTCGTACAAGGCACGAAATTACTGGATTGGGTACTGTGAAAGTACAACACACAGGCAAGATACAATGGGCCAATAAGCCTAAGTGTCACCGGGGGCAACAACCTGACGGGCCTAGAGGTGGAGGTTTTAGTGAGTAACCCTGTGATCAGTGGAGTCTCACAGTAGGTCTGGAGTCTTGAGCCGGAGGCTCCTTTCCTCTCTATAAAATATTTCCTCCACCTCATCACAAAAAAAAAAAAAAAGACTATCAGTTGAATATCTGAAACGGCCGTTATGGATTTGTGCGCGAATTTTTTCGCGCGCGGCCTATCAAAAAAATTTAATTACTCGAAAACTAGGCTAGGATGGAAAGTTAAATTGGGTTGTGATAGTTTTGGCAATACCTACTTGCCATTTTTAATATTCAAATGTTAAGTATACAGGGTGTCAATTTGAAAACTTAATATCTTCCTTCCAGTAAACAATATGAGTAATCAAAAAAACAGGTCAATTTTATTGTCAAGGGGGGCACTTTCACGGACTATTTGTAGCCCTCGTGGTTCAACCCCCTAGGAGGGGTAGATGTTACCCTTAGAATTTTAAATGGGAAGGGGGGTCAAGTGGCACATCATTTTGATGGGCGTTCAATTCTTGTTCCAATGGTACCCTGACTTATTATTTTGTGATGAGCATTTTCCGAAAAATTGCGTTCTAAACTAACAGAAGTAATTATTAGAACGCCTATACTGAGATGCATTATTGTATTGACTCCCTTTAATAAAAATGGTTAGAAGAGTAGGTGGCACCGCTCCAACCCTTAAATGACAGGAATAAATTTATTACGCATGGAATTTTTTATTTGGTGGTTATTTTCCTTCTACACAATAAAATTTAATTTGCGAGAAAGACATTTCCAACATAAAATCTACTTACGCTTATCTTATTAGCTGTTCGAAATGTTGTCCATTTTGCTCTAAACAGTAATACAGTCTGTTTTCGAACTCCCCTCTAACATTACGGAAAACTTCACTAGGAATTGACTGGCATGCTGCTGTAATTCGTCTTTTAAGTTCGTCAATATCAGAAGGTTGTGTTTTATAAACAACGGATTTAAGATGCCCCCAAAGAAAGAAATCTAGGGGTGTTAAATCCGGTGATCTCGGAGGCCATTCAACTGCTCCCCTTCTGCCAATCCATCTACCCGGAAATCTCTCGTTTAACTACTGTCGGACGGGAAGAAAATAATGAGGTGGAGCACCGTCCTGCTGGTAATGTAACAGATCCTCCTGCAAAAGTTCATTACCTTCTGCATCAATTTGAGTTTCTAGCTCGTGAGTTATAAGAGGATCGATAGTCTCTTCAAGCATATCAAGGTACAGATTGCCAGTCAAGTTTTCTTCCAGAAATAATGGACCAAGAATGGCATTTCCAAGAATACCAGCCCAAACATTAACTTTTTGTGGGTGTTGTGTATGCCCTTCCCGAAAAATATGTGGGTTTTCGTCACTCCAATAGCGACAATTTTGTCTATTAACATTGCCATTCAGAAAAAATGAACACTCATCGCTGAAACAGATGTTTAACAGAAGATTAGGGATGGTATTGACTCGATGAGACATGATTTCACAAAACTCTATTCTTCTATCATAATCATCCTCGTGGAGCTCTTGAAGAATCTGCATTTTATATGGATGAAATTTATGCATTTTCAATGCTTTTCTTATAGTCTCGCGTGACATTCCCGTCTGTTCTGATACTGATCGTAAGGAGCTCGTGGGCTCTGCAGCAAATGTTCCCAAAACTTCAATTTGAGCTGCTTCATTTAGTACTCTGGGGTTATTTCTTTTTTTATTTGTCACTGAACCAGTTTCGTAAAACTTATTCACCAAATCAAGCACATACCGGTGACTTACATTACAATTTGGATGTCTTTCGTTAAAAAGACATGCCGCCCTTCGTGCGCACTTTCCAACTTCGCCATAAATTACAATCATTTCAATTCTGTCTTGAAGAATGTAAACCATTTTTACACTTTTATACACCTATTAAAGTAATTCCTAAACAGCCCAACAGGTACAACGGTATTCACAATACTACCACATAGTTCAAATTTGCTAACCAATTTTTTGCCGGAAAACAGAAACTTTTTACAGCAGAAGTAGCAAAAAAGGAAGGCTATCTGTACAATTTCTGCGATGACACTTAAAAATTCAGCATTTAATAAACACAACTTTACTACCATCTACGTTTTACTATTAGACTACTTTTTTATGTAAAGTGTTTGGAGCTAATGGCTAATGTTACCCCTAATACAGGGTTGGAACGGTACCACCTAATATTCTAACCAGTTCTGGCCAAACCATGCATCTCAGTATAGGCGTTCTAATAATTACTTCTGTTAGTTTAGAACGCAATTTTTCGGAAAATGCTCATCAAAAAATAATAAGTCAGGGTACCATTGGAACAAGAATTGAACGCCCATCAAAATGATGTGCCACTTGACCCCCCTTCCCATTTAAAATTCGAAGGGTAACATCTACCCCTCCTAGGGGGTTGAACCACGAGGGCTACAAATAGTCCTTGAAAGTGTCCCCCTTGACAATAAAATTGACCTGTTTTTTCGATTACTCATATTGTTTACTGGAAGGAAGATATTAAGGGTGGGAAGTTTTCAAATTGACACCCTGTATAATGAAACATAATGTGTAGAAAACAGAGTTCTTTGGGAGATCGTTTAATAACGAACAGTCGTTACCGACCGATGATGAACCCTTTACTCCCATATACACCTACTACGTAGACTTATTATGGCAAATACCTGTCAGAAAATAACTACTCCTCTGGCTAAGACCACGTCGGGTATTGAATTAAATCCAACAGATACTTTTGCAACGTTCCTCAAAGCATCAGAGGACGCAGTTGCAAGTGCCCTCTATGACCAACCAGCAGAATTATGTCTCGACCAAACCAGCGGAGTGTGTAATGAATTGGGTGGGGAACAGATGGCTTCAGTGCTGTCTGTGTTGACCTACCCTTGCACTGAAGAGAGGCAACTGTCCAAATCAAAATATATTTCTGCTGGTTGGTCATAGAGGGCACTTGCAACTGCGCCCTGTGATGCTTTGAGGAACGTTGCACAAGTATCTGTTGGATTTAATTCAATGCCCGTCGTGGTCTTAACCAGGGGAGTAGTTGTTTTCTGACAGGTACTTGCCATAATAAGCCTACGTAGTAGGTGAATATGGGAGTAAAGGGTTCATCATTGGTAGGTAACGACTGTTCGTTGTAATAAGTGTAATTATACACTGCCATGTTGTGTTTATAACTACTTTTAGTTCCACAAAAAATAGAATGCTTCAATATGATTCATTTATGTGTTCAATTATAGTTGAATGATATTAGTTTGATGCACAAAAGGTAAAAAATAAAAATATTCCGTTTGCAAAAATTACCAGCATCTCAAAATTTGCCAAATTTTTGTTGACTGTATAACCAAAATGAAGAGAAAACACGAAATTGTTTACAAATAATTCAGTAATTATTTCCACGTAATATATTATAAATTTATAAATTTTGATCATAATCCATTATCATAGTTAAAATGAAGAAATCAAGAAATCAATTGTAATTAAATAAACTAAACACTATCAGTTTTTATGTTTCTTTTTCATTTCACATCTTGCTTGGATATAAATACTTATATAAGTTCTTTGAATAGAACTGAAGGTAGTGCTCTGAACTACAGGGTTGGGCACCGAAAACGAAACAGATCGAATATCTTCAAAACGCACGTGTTGTGAAAAAAATGCAAAAACGCGTCGATTTTTAATCCAAGGGGACATCTTCCTATCATAACCTCAACTGTCATACCTCTCCCCCCACCCCTTGGTCACTATCACCCAAACTATTCGAATAGGGAAAGTAGTAAGTGTGACACAACATTAAGAAGGTGATTTCATAAGGAATTCAGCCATGTCAATTTTTGCTACCTAACTTTTTATTTTGGCGTCCTCTTGCGGGAAAAATAATTGTTCCGTCTTCCAAATTATGATACTTCATATGCAAGCTAATTTGAAATAAATTCGGTGACAATGCAATATGGAATTTTTCTAAGGGAAGAGACAAAATGGCGGCTCCAAAATGGCAGACAAGATTTGCAATCATGGTCCAATTCGATTCAAATTTGATACGGGGTAGTTTTTTATGATTTGTTTGTCAATGCAAAGAAACAAGATGGTGGCACCAAGATGGCGGACGAAATTTGTAATTATGGTCCGATTCGAATCAAATTTAGTATGTGGGGATTTTCAGGATCGGAAATTTTGAGTTTTTTTGTCGATGCAAAAAACAAAATGTCGAATGAAATTTGTAATTATGGTTTGATTCGACCCGGCACCGAAAACGAATTCTTCAAAACACATGTCTTCAAAAAATGCAAAAATATGTCTATTTTAAATCCAAGGAGGAAATGTTCCTATCATAACATCAACTGTCATACCACTCTCCCCACCCCTTGGTCACTCATATAATTTGAATTGGGAAAGTACTAAGTGTGACACAGGATTGAAAAGGTAATTCCATAAGGAATTCAGAAATGTGAGAGTTCGATTTTCATTTTAGCGCCCTCTTGATGGAAAAACAACTGCCCAGTTAACACAAACCTCTAGGCGATGTCGCTTCCTTGATTATTGTGGTAACAGTATGAGTTACTTATATACTGTTATGTAATGAGTTTGAAATTTTTTTATGTATGATAGAATTTTTATTTTTATAAATATGCCCTGGCTCAAAACTGTTATTTACCTGTTTTACCTTCTACTCTATATCTCTGCTCTCCTCAACTCAGTCAGTATCGCAAGAAAAACTCATATTCTCAGTTGGGTTCCGGATCGTGGACAGCCTGTATATAATTTCAATGAATGCAGACATTTTGTTCAATAGAAATGACCAAGTTTTCTTTATATAATTTAATGTATGAGAAATTGAAATCAAAAACATTACCGCACAAATAAATGTTTCCAAACTGAATCCTTTTTTTTAGTTATTATTATTATTTAAATCTATCTAAAATTCCTAAGTTTATTCCAAATAACTTAACTCTAGCGTCCTGTATTTTTTTCAAAATTATATTCTTTTGAAAAAGTCTATTCTATTGAAAAAGTCTATTCAGTTTCCGCAATTGTCCATAAGATGGCATTAGTTTCAGAAAATTCACACAGTTTAAATAAAGTTTGTAGATACCAATGGGAAAGTTCTAATGTAGTCAAATATTGATTGAAAACTGTTGGCTGCAACTCTGCTACTGGAATCGGCCCATTTCTGCATACATAATCAAATAGTTTATAAATACCTTGTACTTTCCTCTTTGATCAATGATTGTATCCAATATAGGTACTGCTTATTTTTCTTGATATATGATTTATCTCCTACAAACGTTTGCTGCTTTCTATTCCAATTATTTCTGCTTACTTTTCAATTCGTTCAGTTTAAAAATTTTCATATCTTCTCTTTTCAAAAATTTCTATCCAACTTATTTTCTCTTTTCCCTGGCAACTGGTCTTCGAATTTTTCTTCACATTTCAGCCAGTCACAAATTTTTATTTAACTGTTCACTTTGTTTACCATATCATTTAAAATTAACACTTTTCTCAAGCTTGATATCTATTTCTATCACATATTCTGACTGTTTATTATTTACAAATATCAGTTTGAAATAATTTTTCTCTCTATATCATTTCTATTCGTTCATTTCCAAATACTGTCTACTTGACTTTTGTTTTGACACTTCCCAACATCCCTTTAAACTGTATACCGGGCGTCTGTTAATTTTAGAATAAACAGTTTTGACTCTATCACGAAATTCCAATTTAGTTAATAAAATACATGTAGGATTCAAACTGAGAAAAGAAGTTGTTTGTGCTCCAGATAATACAAACATGAATCGAAGAGTAATATAACCAGAAAGAAAGAAGAAAATGAAATAAAACAGGCAAACTTATAAGGTTATTGATATCTTTCCAATTCACATAAAATTCATTTCATTTTTTCACAACAATACATTGCTGTTACCGCTTTGTGATGCCAAATATTACGAATTGTTCACAATTTTCTTCTCGTTAGTATTGCTTTGAGTTACAAAATGTGCAGAAAATTGCGAAGCACATTGACATGAATTTTGATTTAATTCCTGAAGCAGTGACCTGAATAACCGACATTGAGCATTGTTTGTCGACACTTTCGAGAGTCGGGTGTAGAACGTGTAGGTATTGTGTTGATGGCACGGAGTCATTTTATCAATATTCAATAGGCATTTGTGATAGTGTTCATTGTTCTGTTTAATTTTTTCTCTTTCGATAGTTTATTCAAGTGTGTTTGTTAGCATCACCCAAGAATTCTTAGTATCTCTTCAAGGACAAAAACGGTAAGTAAAACGGTAAATTCAGTGTTTTAAAAATTTGGCATTTCCAGGTTAGGTACTGATTTCGTCGGGAAGAAAATGTTGTCCAGAGAACTGGAATTGAATTTTAGTATTTTCTGTATCCCAATATTTTTTTTTCTTTGGTGTCTTGGCATCGACTGCTATGGTCATTAGCCATGTGTTCTGGATAGGCCTTGTTACTAACTCCATGCGCCACCTTAGGAGCAGCACTGTTAATTGGAACGCAACAGTGAATCGTGCAGCAGGACTCACCCCAGTCTAGCCACGAGATTTGAATAATTCAATCGGTCAAATTAAATTATAAAATCCCAGCCGCAACTGGCACTCAAACTCCGGACTTTTCGACCCAAAGTCGGACGCTCTAACCACTGCGCCACGCGCCACGCCCCGACAATATTTTGTTTTTGTTATGATTTAGGTTCAACTAGTGTTTTTAATGCTTTTGAAAGTATATATATATATAAGTGAAAATAGAGTATATTTCGTTTTAATTCCGAGAGTTCCAAGCTTTGACAGCTGTTTCGTGCTCACGCACTCATCAGAAAGGATTTATGGAGCTCTCGAAATCAAAACGAATCCACTCAAGAATTAGTACCAACCTTGGGTTGGTCAGGACAACGAATTGTTGGCTGCCTGTCAATTTGTAGACAAACCTCTACTTTGGATTCCTTGGTTCGTGTCAAATTAAGTTTCAACTAGTGACTGTAGATGTCATAAGTAACTTTCTGTTATATCTGTCTTGCCTTCACCGTACTATATAGGGTGATTCAAAATTCGATGTAAATATTTCACAGGCGTATTGTTGGGATCAAAATAAGACTTTTTCTTTGGATCAACATGTGTCCTAAAATGCACCCCCTCCGAGCTGCAGCCCCTGTAAGGAAAAAAAACAAGATTATCTAAAACTGTGACTATAATAACAAATCGAATCTTCTGAAAATTGGCATACCCCTATTTTTTTTGGCACTCTATTCTTTTTTGATTCAAAAATTATGTAAACCCAGTTTTGGGGGAGTTGGAGGGGGGTCCACACTTTTATTGGCCCAATTTTTATGTTCAAAAAGAGAAACTCCGAATTCGAATAGCATAATCTTATTGACCATAAAAAAAACTAAGAATTTGGTTTCCTGCATTTTTGTCGTACAACCAACCGTTTGCCGGAAAATCGTAATCAACGAAAGGGGGGTATTTTCACAATATCAAACTTGTAACAAATCGACCCCTCTATGGTCCCCAAAAACGACTCGCTCTATCTACCGACAGCTAGGCAAGGCAAACCTTTTCCAGCTGATCCAGTAGGCGCAACGTTCCGAAGACTATTCAAGGTGAAGATCCCAACATAAGCGCCCTCCGATGGTAATGAAGAGCGCTCTGCTGAACCAAGTTGAGTGATCGAATTCTATCAACCTGGTTGTACTTTTATTTATAAAAAGATAACCGTCGAGCGGCGGCCAATTATCTTTGTGTGAGCACCTGACAGCAGTAGACTAGGTTTATAGACGAGGCTGAAGATGGAAAACACACTCATTAATAGCATAATTATATTGAATATAAAAAAAAAAACAAAGCAAGCAAATATATATGTTTCACGCAACCGCGTAGGTTGTGTATCATAATCGGGCCCTGTATATAAACAGATGACCAAAAGTACTTGACTAGGTATTCATGCTGTACATGAATCTACAATTTATGACACCAACAAGTGACAATACCGCAATGATAAGCGCTAATACACCATTACTAACCTAAAGGGTAACTCTGGACATTTGGCGCATTTCAGGGTTCGAACACCAACTTTGAAAACATTACAGACAGAATGAGCATGCACAAACTTTCGATAATTTCATAAGTAATACCCAAAATGACAAAATAATCACACAAAACGTAGTATTTCAACTTTTGCAAAAGATCAACTCACATAAGCACAGAGTAGAGACATCTTTGCAATACCTGTGTATCGTAACGTTTTCAAAATATCAATTCAAATAAACAAAATTGTAGAGACAACTTTACAACACCTGTATACAATTGTACAAATTGGCTGAAATAGTAAACAAAGTAATCATAAAACAAAGACACATACTGCAGAACAATACAAGATTCAACACTAGGTTAGAATTCATTACAATACAATAACTCTCGATCAGGCGCATTTGTCCTTGCATAATAAATCAAAATGTTTCTGCATTTGCGGCAGAAGAAATAAACAAAACGCACTATCAGGGCAAATTCATATAAATAAATTCACACAATCGTTTCAGTTCAATTTACTCATATCGGGGTATTTCGAAAACGGATTCAGAACAAAGGCATAACCATTCGTTGCAATATTATCCATGAGTTAAATGACAATCGGGAATCGGGAATATGATAACCATTTTAGTCGGATTTGCACCTACCTAACAAGGCACGCATTTTGAGCGTTAAAAATTAAACTTGAACTCATATCGATAGCTTTGTATCGGGCGGCGAGGCGATTCCCACTCAGCGACGTTTATAGGATTGTACTTTTCACTAGACTGCAGACCTCATACCGGTTTGAAGACTTTTTCTAACAATTCTCGACTTTAACATAGGTTCATATTTTTCGCGTATTATGAACTTCTCACTACTGCACATAATTACGATGTTTCAATGACTTCATTGTCGAACATAATAACATGTTCATTCGTCGTTTACAAAACTAGAACTGCCGTGAGCTGGTCAAAGCGCTCTTCAAATTGAGTTGTTATTCCGTATTTGTGCAGCTGTGAAATGATTCATTAGATTGAACACGTGTTCACAAAGACACCGCTATCAGTATGTCGGTCTACTTCTATCGGTTGCAATTTAGCCTTCAATTAATTGAAATGAACTTCGGTGGAGCGCGCTCTTGTTAGCGCTAATTGAATACATGGTGGCTCGCTTATCATTCGCGGAGCTGTTTTCGGTACTGTCTTAATAACGAACAACTTAGCTTGGCCAGTGATAAGATTTAATTGATTTCGCGTTTACTTTAACCAGTATGCAAATTGGGTTTGTCACATTCCTCCCTTCTTGGACTATCAGAGGTCTTCGCTTAAGTGCGAAACCGAAGATTCTTACGTTACTTGGTCCCTTTCCTGTTCTAAATCCGTTTAAATTGATTAACTTTCAAATTATCCAAAATGCCAGAAATTTACCCACTTACAACTATGAATACACGATACCAAATTCAACATATGATAAGCTGATGCTCAATCCTAAGCACCGTTCTTGTAACTAGGAGGACTCTTATATCCAACTAACATGAATTATTGAACAAAAATAATTAATACACATAATCTTATCCATATACATACATCCTCATCTACGAGGTTCCTACATTTTACTTCTTTGTCGTCTTGCGGCTACTTAGTTACGTCCAGTAACTGGTACTTGGTCGCTAAGGATTCTACGCACTTCCGCGCAGACGGGGCTGCAACGGGCGGCAACTCCCTGGTCCTAGTCCGTGGATGTGGACTCAGGCAATGGGGAGAGGCGGTACCTCAAGTCTAGGGGCAAAAAAACAAAAAACTTAGATAGATCTGATGGAGGTCTGATTGTTGGCAACAATGGGTTCCATTCAACATGTTGCTCTCGAGTTGGGGCAGTTCCTTGGTGAACTGCTTCTTGGCGAGCTACTCTCCGGTGAGCTGCTCTTTGGTGAGCTGCTCCTTGGTGAGTTGCTCCTAGGTGAGCTGGATTAAGTTCCAGGTCGAACTCTCAGGCTGGAAGGGTAGCCGGCTATCAGGGATTGTAGCCTCTCTCGTGACACACGATCGTGGCGCACACGCGTATAAGTTTCCGTCGACACTCAAGGGTCGCAACCTGGTTTCGCGCCATGTTTTACGTTCACTTGTCGCGGACCGCGTACGTATTAAGTTCGGCGTCCTTCGCGCACTATTTCCACGTAAAATTTCAAGTTTCTTGGCTTATTCTTGCAAACCGCATTGCTTACACTAACTGATTCATTTAGAAATCGCGTAATCTAGGGAGGATAAGATAAGATCCTTAAACATATCAAAGAAAAGGGGTCTTGGGCCCTTTTACAGGGGTGTCTCATGCACTTACTTAAAATATAAACATGAACTTACAGATATCTTAACTCTTAATTTTCGGGGTATTTACTATCTATCTTGTTTATCAAATAATAAGACACCTGAATGTACCTAGGCTTCATACCGCCAGTACATACCCGTGAAAGGATTGGTACCGACAATAACGTTATCTCGTCTGACTGGTTCATCCGCAACGACCTCACCCTCCCGCGGTGTCGGGTCATTATCGGTTAGGGCTTCTCTTACAGACTGGTCTGCCTTGGGTTCTTCAGTGGCCATGGGTTTTTGCCGATCGTGATGGTTTAAAACAAACAGGGTCATGGTGTCCCAACATGCCTCCATCATAGCAAAGGTATATCCTTTAATTCGATGTATTGCTACGGCGTTTACGAACGTCTCAATAAAAAATTTCACCATCTTGGTGCAGAAATAGATTCCTAGGAAACTGCTCGTTACGTCTCCTATGAAGGTGAAGATTCCATACAGCTTCTTTATTGCTCGGTCTGCTAAATTCTCTAGTTCAATCTCCGATATTAAATTCAGCGTATTTATTCCCTGGCTTGACATAAGTTTTCCAGCAAATTTATTCACTATTATATTGTTTATTGCTCGTCTTTCGGCGGAGAATAGCAAGAAGTTCTGGGCCTGTCTCATTTCGGAGTCGGTGTAGATTCCGCTTTGGCCTATATTTTGTATTTCCTTATAAGTTACTCTTTCGTCGATTCCAATTACTATTTCCTCTGGTTCTACCGCTGGAGATGGATACGGATCCATCGCTAACCATTTGCCATTTAAGTAAAACACTGGGGGTACTACAGGAGAACACTCCATCTGTTGAGCGTACTTTTGCAGAATTCTAGTTATGGGGGCCATGAACAACGACCGGTTATTAAAGCTTACTGGTAACTCTTGATAACAATATTTATCCCGCCTAATTTCTACAAGTACTGGGAGACATTTTAATAAATACACAATTTCACCACTGACTTTAGCCAAATATCCAGGTTCATCTTTTAATAAAGGAGCTATGACGTCAGGAGACTGACCATTGCTAATCTATTTTTCAGTATTTCTCTCTTAAGTAGGCATCATCGATGAATGGCATCGGCTAACAATGAATTAAGACTACGCTTGAAAGATTGTTCAATATATAGAAATTTAGAATTTACATAGGTAATGAGATCGGTGACCGGGGCACCATGAGTTACTATTCAATCGATATAAGATACGGATATATTGTTTTTTATCTCAAGCACTAATATTCTCAGATGTTCCGTTTCCCTAGACCAAAAAATTGCATATGGCTACTTGTTTTACTAGTTGCAGAGCGAATAACCGTGTCCGCTCTTCAATTACTACAAACAAATGTTCATTATAGGGTGTAACGTGTTCGGTGACTAGAGTTGCTCGCCCTTCATATAATTTACCATACAGATCACACCTCTTATCCTGGGCTGTGTCCCATGTTACTTCTCCTTCAAAGGAGTCTATACAATAACCCTTATTATATTCACAACTTAACTTGCTATCCAAACTAATGGTGTTGTCGTCCAAACGGGCCAAGGCCAAATAATCCCTCAGAGTGATTTTCACGCTCGCCGTGACTACTACATTGTTATATTTCTTTCCCTGAAACGAATAACTCGCTCCTTCGCATGAATCATCGGCTTCCACCGATCCAGCTAAGGTAACCGTTGTGGTTGTTGAGAAGTGATTTCGCATAATATATTTTTCTAGTAGTTTATAAAACAATTGTATTAGGTTTTGTTATGTATCACTATGAAAATATGAAAACATGTAGTTGTTTAATAAAGTTTCAAAAAGGTTCATATTGGTATTCTTTATCAGAGTTTATAAAGTCTATTGAACCATAAAAACCAAGTTCAACAGTGGTTTGGGTGGTGTTAGGGAGCACTGAGATTACTTGTGAGGCATGGAAGTCGTGCATTTGTAAGCATCCTTCTTTACCCAGTGTGTGCATATAATTCATTAAGCTATCAGGTAGCATTGATATATGCGAGAACATTCCACACGTGGTCATGAGCTGCGACATTTCCATCAGGCAAGATTTCACTCGAACCTGCTCGTATCGTCTTCTTTCGAGCACATACACTCTAATTTCCTTAGTGTCGTACCCGTTGGGGAGTGTAGGGCATTCGGGTACGCTTCTGAGTGACACAGACGATATGTTTGCTAAGGGGTTCTCGCAGTCGTAAGCGATAATTCTGGCTTCTATTACCCAAATCGACTGGCTTAGCAGCACTGCAGCTCGAACAATTAACCGGCGTCACAATATGCATAATTCATTTGACTTAGATTTTCCGTACGTGCATATATTTTCTCGAGTATTTCTTATCATTACAAAATTCCTATCCTACTCTTTTCTACTTTAACATTTCTTACAGACTTGCGATTACATACATTTTTATCCTAATTGCTACTCAGTTTCATTTTCGGTGGGACATTACCCACGGTTGGTTCTCTACCGGACCTTTCGCTCTCGTTTGGTATCGATGAGTACTAGTCGGAGCTAAGTCTTCTATCCCTCCCGAGCTCTCTGCTGCTATTTCGAGGTCTCCTGATTCAACGCTCTCTATGTCTGATTCCTCTGGGTTTCCGCTAACCTCTTCTTCATGGACTTCTTCGATGGGTTCTAACGGTGCGGTTTCTTTTCTTCGTGCCCCCCTCACGATGAGTGGGAGCTGATCGACGAATTCTTCACTCCAGTCTGTCAATTCTTGTTGCTCTGATCGCTCATCGTCATCAGGCAATGACTGTACTTCCGCTGTGTCTCTCTGTCTTTCTTGAATTGTGTCTTGGTTCGTGTTTCCTCTGAAAATCTTGCGAGGACTACTTGTCTCTTAAACTTACCTATCTGTTGTATTTCATAATTAACAGGCGATAACCTCTTCAATACACTATATGGGCCACTCCATCTGGGTGATAGTTTATGGGCCAACTTTCCTTTAGCTTTCGTTATGGTGGGTACGCGTAGGTACACCCTAGTTCCGGGCGAGTAATCCCTGATTCTTGCTTTCTTATTAAATCTACTTCTCCTTGCAGCTGATGACTTTTCTAGGGCCTCTCGAGCTTTCTCGTGAGCGAGTTGCATCCTCACGGTAAATTCTGACACGAAATTGCTGTCTAGGTCGTATTTGATCCGAGGTTGCGTCATACTCAGTTGATGTGGTAACAACATATCTCTCCCAAACATTAAATAAAAAGGGCTCTCCTTCGTAGCACTATGAACTTGATTCCGGACGGCCAATAGTGCATACTTTAACTGTATGTCCCAATCACTCTTCTGCTCGTTCACTAACTGTGATAAAGTTTGTTTTAGATGCCTGTGCCACCGTTCGATAACTCCGTTAGTTTCTGGGTGGTACGCCGTGGTATTTAACTTCTTTATGCCAAGTATTTTACACATTTCCAGGAAGAACTCAGACAAGAACTGAGATCCTCTATCTGAAAGCAGGTATCTGGGGACTCCAAAACGCATGACGATGTGCTCCACAAATGCTCTAGCCACCGTCCCACTAAACAAAGTAACATTCATTCAATATTTCAGTAACCTGTCATGTGTAATGTTACATCAGAGTTTTCTGCTACCTTATTGCAAAGGTTCAGCAACTACTGAAACGGACGTTCAGCAATATTACAAATGGTATATGCCATTATCAATTATTCCAGCAAGGTTTCTGCAACATTGCATATAATATACAGGAAAATTGCAAATGTGATATTGACAATGATGTCTTATGACAATATTGCAGCAACTACTGAAATGGATTGATGGATGTAATCTTTCATAAGTAGTAATTGCAGCAAGGTTACCGCAACATAGAATATAAATTAGTGGAAAATAACATATTCAATATTTTTATATAGCAGCAACTTACCACCAATCTCGTCTATTCCTTTCCATAACATAATAGTAAGATTTCATAAATTACGTTCCAGTAGGTTTGTTCGCTACAGAAGAATTTTTGGATTTTCACTACTTGCTACTAATATTGATAGAAAATGAATACAATTTTCATTGGAGATAGATCATTCAGTATTGATGTGTCCTCTATGGAAATCAGATTCATCATTTTCTAGTTTTTAGAAACAAGCAGTGACAACCCAAAAAAACTTCTGAAATTATACCTATTAATTTGAATGTCCATTTAAATCTTGGAGATCAAAAAGACAAAAATTTGATATTGAAACCTTTAATTAAAATATCACAAAATACTCATATTGAAATGTCATATTTAAAATAAAAATTTGGCCTTATCAGGTACCTGAAACAAAATAGCTTAAATATCGACATCTAGATCTACTACCTAACCCTACAAGTAACGTGTTTTTGCGAACTGTAGCAAAGCTTTCACATTTATTTGAAATGCATCATCTCTGATGCATGGAGATGAATTTCTCACTGCATCTGGAACAAAGATATTATAAATAAATATATAATTAGTCAACTCAACAATTATGGTCTTATTTCAATATAGAATGTACAATTGAACTTGTCCTTGATTATGACACTATTGTGCTTACATATTTGCTTCATATTCAAATTGAACTGACTCGAATTTTAAAATTTGTTTGGATTTCAATTCTTTGATTCTGAAATTGTCTTTTTTGTTGATTTTAATTGCAAAACATGGCACAATGATTTGTGAAAAAACGTTCAAGACTTGTTCCAACACAAAACTTTTCATTCAAGCCACCAATATATTGAAAAACCTGCAACTAAAATCGAGATGTAAAAGTATTCCACATCATTTACAAATGTGAAAGTACCTTTCAAATTGACACTACTACCATATTTATTCGCAATATAAGGAGAAAAAAACATTCCCCTAATAAACGCAGAATGAGCATACCAGACCATCCTAACCTAAAATAATATTTGATGTATCGCCTTACCTTACATGAAGATGTCTTAAATTTATTACCACTTTCCATTATGCTGCTTCAACACTCAGTGAACTCTTAATCAAAAAACAAAATTGCAGAAGAATATGTACTTTACTTAGGTACCTGGTTAAGAACGAATGAAAGTATCCAAAACGAAACTAACGCAAAGGCACGACACACAACAACAATATAATTTACAATATCAAAATGGCGTGAGACGCGTGCTTGTCTGGGATCTGGGTTACTTGGTTGCCCCGTTAGGTGGCATCTCATCAAGACCGGGAAATTCAAAACTGGTTGGATTCCTGATAAATGAATTATTATTTCAAGTTTCTTTATACTTACCATTTAAAATTGTCCTAGCGTATCATTTTGTGTTTTTTAAATACTGTCAATATTGTTTGTAGTTAGCTTATGTATGGTTGTAAATATCATGGAATTTCAAACTCAGTGCAACATTGCAATTTGAACTTGTTCGATAATTCCAAATGTAACTTGCACTCACATTGTTCGTAGATATAGTTTCTGTCTTGTTGCATTTACAATGAACTTTCATGGATCATGTAACATTGCACTTGAAACTCAATCAATAGCTTGCTTTATAACTTACAAACAACTTTGTCTGTAGTTTATTCTGTTATGTTAAAAACTTAAATATAGCATTGAGCTTTATGCAATATTATATTTTCATTTTACGATGGCAAGCCATATATAATATTGTGGCAATATTTTGTAACATTACATGTTTAGTGGGGTACTCGCGGTTATATCCCTCAGAGGTATTGCTTCTGGGTATCTGGTAGGGTGGTCAATCACGGTGAAAATGTATTTGTTTCCGCTACTGGTTGTATTTGAAGGTCCTACCAAATCTATCGCTACTAATTCGAAAGCGGATGAAGGAATATCCATCCGTTGCATTTCAACGGGCCGCTGAACAGGCGACTTATACAGATGGCAAGCGTGACACTTATTGCAAAGCTCGTATACATCCTTTCTCATGCTTGGCCACATAAAATCACGTTGAATTGCTGTTAATGTTTTTTCTCTTCCCGCGTGACCGTATAGCAGGCTTTCATGGTACTTTTTCAAAATATACCTTCTCATTACTGCTGGATCAAATATTTTATCCGTCCTTTCACTAGCTTTCCTTGCCACATACAAAATATCATCCCTATGGTAATATTCGGGGAGGTCCACACCTTCCTTAAGCTGTCTTACTAAAACAGTTGTCTCTTCATCTATCGATTGCATTTTTCTTATTTCCTCTAGGCTAAACACGGATTCGGGGTCGAGCAAATAATTTTCCGCTGGTTCCTCCCGCACGACTGATCGCACCTGTTGCGCTATTTCAGGGTTAATCGGGTTCTCTTCGGCTGAAACTTCCAGTTCTCCTATCTAGAGTGATCCAGGGGAGCTCAAGGGATCGTGTTCCATGTCGCTAAGTATGCGGGATAAAGCGTCAGCATTAGCGTGTATCTTCCCTGGACGGTGCTTGAAAGTAAATGAGTATTCCAGCAGAGCCATACTCCATTTCGCGAGTCGCGAGCTAGGATCCTTTATGGATAACAAGTAAACTAGAGGCCGATGGTCGGTGATTATGGTAAAGTTTGTGCCAACCAAGTAACACCTGTACTTCTTTACTGCCCAAATTATAGCTAAGGCCTCCCTCTCAATGGTGGAGTAACGGGTTTCGGCTGGATTTAACATCCTACTGGCGTAACATATTGGGTGTTCAAAATTGTCGTACTCCTGACTTAGTATTCCCGATATGGCTGTTCCGGACGCATCGGTGCACACAATGAATGGCCTACTAAAATCCGGGTATCTTAGCACTGGAGGAGTCGTCAACGATTCCTTCAGAGTTTTAAAAGCCATTTCCTGTTCATCTCCCCACCTAAACTTTACGTCCTTCTTCGTTAGGTAAGTCATGGGCTGAGTGATGCGAGCGTAGTTGGGTACGAATTTTCTATAAAAACCACACAATCCTAGGAATGATCGAATTTCCTTCACGCAACTGGGTCGGGGGTACTTCTCTATGATCTCAGTCTTTTCGGGGTCAGCTTCGCACCCTCTTGCTGAAATAATGTGTCCCAAATATTCAACTTCTGGTTCTAGGAACTTACATTTCGCGGGCTTCAACTTTAAATTGCTGGTCCTCATCCGTTCAAATACATGACGCAGCCGGCTCAAATGCTCTCTAACGTCGCTTCCGCTGAAGACGATTATATCATCTAAATACACTAAGCATTATTTTCCAGTGAGACCTGTCAGAAACGTATTCATCAAACGTGACCATGTGGCACTTGAGTTGACCTGTCCCATCAACATTCTCGTAAATTCGTAATGCCCGGTGGGGGTAGAGAACGCAGTCTTCTCTATATCATCCGGATGCATCGCTATCTGATAATATCCTTGGGCTAGGTCCATTACGCTGTACAAGCTGGACCCGCTCAACTGATCTATTGTGTCTTGTAGGTGTGGCAAAGGGTAAAAATCAACCTTCGTGACTTCGTTCAATGCTCGGAATTCCACACACAACCGATACTGCGCTTCTTGTCCCGGCAGTCTCTTCTTCTCCACCAAGATGGCTGGTGCGCTCCAAGGGCTCTGCGAATCCCTTATAATTCCATTGTCTAACAACTCGGCAATCTCTTTATCCATAATTGGCTTTCTTTGATACGGTATTCGGTATGGTCTCTTAAAAATAGGAGGGATGTTTTCGGTAACTATTCGGTGAGTCACCAAACTCGTACATGTTAACTTCTGCGAAGGGGCATGAAATACATCAATATACTCCTTCACTAGTTTGGCTAATTCCCTCCTTTCTGGAGTTTGTGGCTGCTCTAAATCTAAAATCTGTAGAATCTCTTCCTCTTTAACGCTGCTTATTTTTCTTATCGCATATCCTTGATCAGTTGCACTCTTTTCCACTTCTGTCTCTGCTTCATATATCCTTGCAATCACATGCTTCCTGGGTATCCATATCTCTTTCTCTAAAATATTCATGATTTGAATCGGTATCTTGTTAGAATTCCGATTTATCGACCGGGCTATCATTATTCCTGACACACTGCCTTCATCTTCTATTACTACGTTCTCTGAATCCACTGTCTTCTTTGTTGTTTCCATGCAAATTGTCTTTGACCGAGGTGGTAAAATTAAATCTCTTTCTAACCACACTCCGGCATCTTTCCTTTTTGGTTCACTTTTATCTTTATACTGTGAGTCTTCCGTCCGACTCATATTCTTACATGTACTCTTTGTCTTTTGTCCATTTTTCATTTCTAAATTCCCTATCCGGTTCGATAACTCCTCACTCGTTTTTGACTGACCAGCAGATGGTGCCTTTTCGGACAATCCTTTCGACCATCCGCTAACGATGCCAGTTTTCCTAACATCCTTGGCCTCCTTGAAGTTACCAGAAGCTGCTGTCAGATTTCCAACTTGTCCCTCACTAGGGCCTCAGCATTGCTCCTAGATAACGATGTCAATCTTTTATGCCGTCCATCCCTGATACATAACTCACTTACACACGTGGCTTCTTCCTTTACACTCCTGTATTTCCCGGAGGGTTCCTTTAAACCCCTCTCTTCGTTTCTGTTACGGGGAACATCTTCCGAGTGACCCCTACCTCTGTGAGTAGGCGGCCTTACTCCCGGGCACTTGATACATATTCCTATTCCTTTTCCGTTACTGGGAACGTCATCCGAGTGACCCCTACCTGTGTGAGTAGGCGGCCTTACTCCCGGGCACTTGATACATATTCCTATTTCTTTTCCGTTACTGGGAACGTCATCCGAGTGACCCCTACCTGTGAGTAGGCGGCCTTGCTCCCGGCACTTGATACATTTTCCGTTTCCCGTGGACCCTTATCTACTTATATCCAGGGGAGTTTCCGTTTAAATACCTCCCACTGTTACTCATCCCGATGTGCAGTTGGGGATACAAACTAGATCCTGAGGGCACGTCTGTCCTCATGGTGATTTCTCCTCTACTCTCCGGTATATTCCGGCTCCCGTGAAAGCTCGTATCAAGGGATTCTCCTCCTGTCGGCATAGAGAGGCCTCCACACCTTCCTAACCCGTATGAATCCAGCTGTGGAGGCGCTGAATCCACCGAGAACTCCCTTTTCTTGTTGCTTTCCCAAGAACTCACCATGTTCTTTAGTTCTTGTAATTCCTTTTCCAACTTATTTATCCTGTTGTTTCTCATCCTGTCGCCTCCGGTCCTTAAATGGTACTGGGGCTCACACACCATATCTAATTCCTCGTTCATTATATACATCTTGTTGTCCCGCCATTCTAACTGGACTTGGAAATCCATACCTATAATACCATGCGTATTAATCGCATTGGTGTCCATCACCATAAACTCGTGCTGAAAGGTACGACCTTTTCCTATCTCATAACTCAACAGAACTGTCCCTTTATAAGGGATCACTCTTCCTTGTACATCTCTTATCAGGTGTGGTTTATTCGCGTTTATTTTTTGGGCTGTAAGGGTGCTTAATCGTACCATCGACAGGCTTGCACCAGAATCTATAAGCATATGGCGTTCCTTGCCATCAATCCTTAGTACCACCGTATTATGCTGGGCATTATCTCCTGTGTACGTAGATACCAAGGTTGTTCCCCTCCTTTGTGGTGTTCTATTTAGTGGTCGACTCCTGCTGGGGATTCGCGAGGAGCCGCTTCTGAGATTAAATCTCGCAGTCTCTCGTGGGGATCATGTCTCCGAGGCCATGTCTCGTTTTTAGGACACCCAGCCCACCTGTGGCCCGAGCGCCCACACTTGTAACATAATCCGACTTTCCTGTAGCAGTTCTGGATGGTGTGTCCCGTCCTCAGGCAAAACTCACATTCCATGGTCTCCTTGTTTACTCTAGCATCCCGGCACTGTTCTCTTCTGTGACCTGTTCGTCTGCACAACCCGCACCTATCTGAATTACGAGAGTTCCTGATCGTCTCTTGCGGTTGCCTATAAGGCCTGTTGGCTGGACCTATGATGCCCTCAATTACCTCTTGTTTCTCTGCTAATTCTATGGCTTGCTGGATTGAGGTAGGTCCTGCGGTCAGCACACTTTTTCTTATGGGATCGAGCAATCCCATAGAGAACTGAGTTATCGTGTCTGCTTCTTGTCTCTGCTTGAGAACAGCATCTATAACTGCATCTCCTGAAAAGAAAGCTATCTTTGCTGCTAATACCTTTAGCCTGGCTAGATATTGGCGGCACGTCTCGTTCCTCTGTTGTCTGCATTCAGCAAACTTTCTCTGGCCTTGTCCTGGAATTTTCAATGATCCAAACTGGTCGACCAACCCTTTCTTGAGAAAGCTCCAGTCTGTAGTAGTTCGCAGCTGTTCGTCTGCTTCGATTAGCTCTTTGGCGATCCCTCGTAGTCTCGGGCGAACTAGAGAGGCTACACGATCCTGCGTCCATCCTGCTAGATCGATTGTGTTCTCGATTGTACTTACAAACTCCTTAATATTCGAACTTCCATGAAAAATCGGCAAATTTTCCAGATTTAGTTGGAATGTGGTACCTGCGTCGTTTGTACCGAGACGTCGAGGTACCGGTGGAGGACTGGGGGTGGCGTCGCCATTTTTTCAAAATCTAACTAATCTCAACCTGTCTAAAACCATTCTAAACCGAGGGGTACTCGGTGTGCTACTGTCAGAAGGTTTGGGCTACAGCCGATATCGATGAATAATCTTCACAAATTCTACTACCTTTCACTCTTTTCCGCGCTTTACTGCGTCTAACAGTATTTTCGAAATTATTCAATATCCGGCGGAGCAATAGCCAAACAAACCCCACACACCTGACACCAGTGTAACAAATCGACCCCTTTATGGTCCCCAAATACGACTCGCTCTATCTACCGACAGCTAGGCAAGGCAAACCTTTTCCAGCTGATCCAGTAGGCGCAACGTTCCGAAGACTATTCAAGGTGGAGATCCCAACATAAGCGCCCTCCGATGGTAATGAAGAGCGCCCTGCTGAACCAAGTTGAGTGATCGAATTCTATCAACCTGGTTGTACTTTTATTTAAAAAAAGATAACCGTCGAGCGGCGGCCGATTATCTTTGTGTGAGCACCTGACAGCAGTAGACTAGGTTTATAGACGAGGCTGAAGATGGAAAGAAAACACACTCATTAATAGCATAATTATATTGAAAATAAAAAAAAAACAAAGCAAGCAAATATATATGTTTCACGCAACCGCGTAGGTTGTGTATCATAATCGGGCCCTGTATATAAACAGATGACCAAAAGTACTTGACTAGGTATTCATGCTGTACATGAATCTACAATTTATGACACAAACAAGTGACAATACCGCAATGATAGAACAACTAACCATAATACATATTTCTTTTAATCTACCCTCTTAATGGAAGTAGGAAAATAAGCGATGATACACCATTACTAACCTAAAGGGTAACTCTGGACATTTGGCGCATTTCAGGGTTCGAACTCCAACTTTGAAAACATTACGACAGAATAAGCATGCACAAACTTTCATAAGTAATACCCAAAATGACAAAATAATCACACAAAACGTAGTATTTCAACATTTGCAAAAGTTCAACTCACATAAGCAAAGAGTAGAGACATCTTTGCAATACCTGTGTCGTAACGTTTTCAAAATATCAATTCAAATAAACAAAATTGTAGAGACAACTTTACAACACCTGTATACAATTGTACAAATTGGCTGAAAAAGTAAACACAGTAATCATAAAACAAAGACACATACTGCAGAACAATACACTAGGTTAGAATTCAATACAATACAATAACTCTCGATCAGGCGCATTTGTCCTTGCATAATAAATCAAAATGTTTCTGTATTTGCGGCAGAAGAAATAAACAAAACGCACTATCAGGGCAAATTCATATAAATAAATTCACACAATCGTTTCAGTTCAATTTACTCATATAGGGGTAAGATTTCGAAAACGGATTCAGAACAAATGCATAACCATTCGTTGTAATATTATCCATGAGTTAAATGACAATCGGGAATCGGGAATATGATAACCATTTTAGTCGGATTTGCACATACCTAACAAGGCACGCATTTTGAGCGTTAAAAATTAAACTTGAATTCGTATCGATAGCTTTGTATCGGGCGGCGAGGCGATTCCCACTCAACAGCGATGGATTGAAATACCGAGGGATTTCGCGATTGGGTTTCGTTTACCAGTATCGTTTATAGGCTTGTACTTTTCACTAGACTGCAGACCTCATACCGGTTTGAACACTTTTTCTAACAATTCTCGACTTTAACATAGGTTCATATTTTTCGCGTATTATGAACTTCTCACTACTGCACATAATTACGATGTTTCAATGACTTCATTGTTATTGTAACGAAGTTACTAAATTCCCCGATGATAAGACAGGTAGAAGCAACATCTTTTGATAGTTCTTTGGTATTTTTGTATTACATTTTTGTAGTCCCGGTATTTATTAACATAACAAGTGTTTATCAAGTCCTTGATTCTTCCCCGTGTAAATATTTCCCTCCCTCTACCGTCATTACTCCCAAAGCCAGTAAAAGCGCCCGGCGATAGGAATCTGTATAATATGTGAGACGACCGACGTATCGTACATTATCTACAAGTACCCCGTACCACCGAAGGATGGCTCAACTTGTACATCATGAGAGTTTGCTCAGAGAACGATTTCAAATACTGAAATCAACTGAAGCTTCAATACCAGTTCAGCCGGTGTCGAGTCGAGTAGACTGCTGGAAGCCGGGCCGACCGCCAGAAGTAAGTTACTCTGCCACATATGGTGAGATAAACGCATTTCTCAGTTCATTTATTTTGGATATATTTGTTGATGGATTTTTAGTTTTATTTCTGAGAAGGCCGTGTAAACTACACCCTTCATGTTAGGATCAGTTGGTGACTTATATTTAATTTGATTTCGAAGGACGTGGTTGAAACACCCTTCATAGAGACCGAAAGTGAACCGTATTGTATACCGGGTGAACCATAATATTGTCACTTCATATGAATATCTTGGCAACCGATTATCTCGAAGGACGTGGTTGAAACACCCTTCATAGAGACCGAAAGTGAACCGTATTGTATACCGGGTGAACCATAATATTGTCACTTCATATAAATATATTGGCAACCGATTATTTCGAAGGACGTGGTTTAAACAACCTTCAAATTATTCTTATGTTATACCGGGTGATCCGTTACAATGTCGTTTTGTTCTTCTTGAACTGAGAACTGCGAACCGTAGCAATAGATAGCTTTGCATGAGCTTTGAAGCTGCGCTTGCACCCCGTTTGCCGTAATTCCAGAACCGTCTATTCCCCTAAAAAATTCCTCGTTACTCTTGGTGATTGCGTAACCTTTCTCTGTTGTTGCTTCCACCTGCATAAGTATTAGTTAGCTTAGAGGTTTGCCTGTTTTTTTTATGTACCTATAGCTGATTATTTAGATAATAAATTAACTTTTGGTAATCGATGGCGGACGAGATTTGTAATTCTGGTCTGATTCGAATCAAAATTATTATTATGATATTTTTGTCAATGCAAAAAACCAAGATGGTGGACGAAATTTGTAATTGTGGTTCGATTCTATTCAAAATTGGCATATGGGGGTTTTGTTATGACTAAAATGAAATTATTAAATTGATAAAAAAAATTAAACAAATGCGCTAAAAAGGAAATTATAATTTTTTTCAGATGTGTGACTGAGGTTATTCTATACGTAACAGAATCAAAATTTTACCTCGCAATAATACCTATTTTGTACTCGCGGCAAGCTCTCGAATCTGTTACGCATATAGTTACCTACGTCACACATCTAAAAAAAAATATGAATACCTTTTCTCTCTTTTTCGTTTATTTGCCGTTATCTCCTTTTAGCGCATTTGTATAAAAGCTTTTGTTTATCAATTTAAATAATTCATTTTATTCATACTGAAAACCCCAATATGCTAATTTTGACTCTAATCGAACCACAATTACAAATTTCGCCCGCCATCTTGTTATTTGCACCGACAAAAATATCCAAATTTCTAACCCTGAAAATCCCCACACACTAACTTTGACTCGAATTGGACCAGAATTACAAATTCCGTCCGCCATCTTGGACCACCATCTTGTTTTTTTGCATTGATAAACAAATCATAATTTCCGACCTTGCAAACCACCACATATCAATTTTGAATCGAATCGGACCATAATTGCAAATCATGTCCGCCATTTTGGAACCGCCATTTTGTTTTTTCTCTTAGAAATATTCCATAATGCATTGTCACCGAATTTATGTCAAAATAGCTTGCAAATGCAGTATCATAATTTGGAATACGGAACAGTTGTTTTTCCCGCAAGAAAGCGCCAAAATAAAAATTTAGGTGGCAAAAATTGACATGGCTGAATTCCTTATGAAATTACCTTTTCAATGATATGTCACACTTACTACTTTCCCTATTCAAATTGTTTCGGTGATGGTGCCCAAGGGGTAGGGGGAGAGGTATAACAGTTGAGGTTATGATAGGAAGATTTCCCCCTTGGATTAAAAATCGACGTGTTTTTGCATTTTATTCCCAACACATGCGTTTTGAAGATATTCGATCTGTTTCGTTTTCGGTGCCCCACCCTATATATATATTATTGTACTCAGTATAGATAACAATTTAGTTGGTAAACACATTCAATCTCTTCATTCAATAATCGTTGTCTTTATAACACTTCGAACCTGTTCTGATTTCTGACAGCATATAATATGGAGCCCCATTTCGAAGAAATAAATTCAGTTTGCATAAATGAGCACAGGTGTAAAATGTACACACTAGTTAAGTGATATCTTCAAGGTGAATACAGAGACTAAATAAACTGATGATTACAAACATACTGTTTGTTCCATTGTGTCACCACCTTTTCACTAGTGAAGTGTGCGACACAAATGTCACCCACCTACTGGTTAAAATGAGTCGCCCAGTGATTGAAATTAAATAACAAACAATAACAAACACAAAGCAGTTTGCCCCGAAAATAATAAGGCAAAGGTGCTGTTCACCGGTAGTGTATTATGAGCTTCGTCCCAGTGATTTTGGCTTAAAAAATACACTGGACACCACATGTAGGTGAAAAGATATATTTCACTGAAATTCCACACTCATTTTTCAATTGAACCATGCCACAGTATTGTTCATGATGATTGAAGTCAAAATGACAAAACTGATATTAAGTTCACGTTCACTTTATTACATTTATGAATAGTTCATTCAATTTATATCAAATAATAAACAAAAAAGTATGCACTTCATTTTTATTGAATGACATTGAATTTGTGAATAAAATATGCTACTCTGTTAAAAACTATCATTAGAAAATTTCAAGTACGTCCCTGTCAGGGCGAACGATTCACTAGTAGGATTCCTTGACGAAAATAAAAATCCTCAAGTATACCTCAAAAAATGCAAGATGATTGTAGGGGGCGCATTCGTACGGGTGTATTTTCTGCCTAGGTTCGTCGTTATCGGGCTAGATGTCGCGCGCGATTGTATCAAACGCGATTTCCACAGTCATTGACTATCTTCTTTCTCTATAAACAATGCTCATGATGTACAAGTTGAGCCATCCTTCGGTGGTACGGGGTACTTGTAGATAATGTACGATACGTCGGTCGTCTCGCATATTATACAGATTCCTATTGCCGGGCGCTTTTACTGGCTTTGGGAGTAATGACGGTAGAGGGAGGGAAATATTTACACGGGGAAGAATCAAGGACTTAATAAACACTTGTTATGTTAATAAATACCGGGTCTACAAAAATGTAATACAAAAATACCAAAGGACTATCAAAAGATGTTGCTTCTACCTGTCTTATCATCGGGGAATTTAGTAACTTCGTTACACACCCTTCCCACTTCGGGGAAAAAAAATGTGTCCACAAACATTTTTTTTTAATCTATATATATATATATATATATATATATATATATATATACATACTATCTTTAGCAACTCAGGAAACATGCATCCACCATACATTAAAGACTCAGGCGAATTACAACCTCAGTATACTGACGCCACAATGTCATCCTGAATTTTTGCCTCTACTGAACATTTTTTTATTACCAATTTCCAACACTAGAAGCCTCTGATGCGAGTTGAACATATTGGTTTGTCAGAAATCTGTACATTGTTTGAGGTAAAGTAGAAATCTGAAGAAGAAGAAGAGTTTGCATGAGGCGGTAATGTTAGAACTATGATGAAACTTGTATATATATTCTACCACGTGTGGCGTACACGTCATATACCTACGGAATATATTTTATCTGTTTCAGTAATGTTGCGAACTCACTGATATGGCAACATGGCAACGATTATTACTAATCTCATTCTTGGACAGTTCAAAGCAGGTATGACTTCTTTACGCGGGGAAGTTGGGAATTCACAATAGACTGAAAATAAAGCCTGCATATTATGGATGTTGAAGAATTTTTTTTTCGGGAATTTATGAAGATACCGTACACGTACAGGGTCATTCATTAAAAATTAACTTCCATTTTAATTTTATTAATACATATAAAAAACATGTACAGCTGTTACTGATTTTTTTTCAATAGTTATCAAGAACACAGAAAGTGTAAAATAGATATTTACCATACAAGATCATGAAGTAGGACTTTTTTGTATGAAAGTGAATTTTGTTGAATGAGGTAGAGCCGGAGTTCAATAAAGCACGCGAGTGCAAAGAGTTGTTTACAAAAATGTATCGTTAAATATGTTTTCTACGACAGCTATTGTATAGGCAAATTGCAGCGATTATATCATTAATTTGAATGTTCAATCTGAAGTTTTGAATTTTCTTCATGTTATCAAATCACTTCCGAGTAAATTGTATGCAAAAACTTTTTTCAAAAATTGAATAATATATGAATAGTGTGTAAAAAATCTCTTCATGCACTGTTGATGTACTTACGCATAAGTGATTTTGTACGCACTTCTGCGAAAAAATATAACTTTACGCCCTGTGGAAGGTGTGTGAAATCTTAGTTTACGAACTGTTTTCACTTGAACACTCAACATTTGAAAAGTTCAATAATTACTAGTTAATAAAACACTTATTGTTAAATCGTTTATTAATATACAGGGTTAGTCAAATGTATGGACCCGCCCATTTTTCTCAGTTAAGTTCGGATGGAAGTTGAGAGGTATTTCGCTCTGCACCTTTCTATGGATTATGATATTTTTTAGATGTGCCATTGGTGGAGAATGGAATGGAACCTCATGTCATATTTTTAGTATCGACAGAAAGCCTGGTTTTCTCTCATTTTAGTAGTACTAATATTACTTTTACTATCTCGATAGGTACAGTATGTTACGTATTTTTGTGTCCACCGCTGTAATTCACTTACCTATTGCTTAATTTGTTCAAAAATTTTATCAGTCGGGGAATGTAGCCAGTGGGATATTTTAGGCGATATGGTAATTTGATTCAGACTGTGGCGTACGTAAGTTTTTATAAAAAAATATTCTTTATGTGCTACATTGAAAGTTGTTTCATTCAAAAATTTGTTTTCAGGACTAATAAATGATGGTATGTAATAGCCGCTCTACAAATGTTGTCCGGCAATCTTCTTTTTCATTCACAGAATACTAATTTTTTGAACAATTGCAACAAATGATTATTTCTGTTTTTTTCTCTTACCTTCTATTTAGGAAAAATTCAGGATTATACGTATACCTACGTACGCCTCTTTCTGAATCAAATTGCCATATCGCTTGAAATATTTAACTGGCTGCATTCCCCGATTGAGAAATTTTTTCATCAAATTAAGCAATAGATAAGTGAATTACCGAGGTGGACACAAAAATTGGAGAAACACTGCTCCTATGAATAGAGTTAAAATAGTATTAGTACTACTGAAATGATAAAAAAACAAGCTTTCTAGAGATACTAAACATGGCATAATGGTTCATCAATGACCAATAGCACATCTAAAAAATATTTTAATTCATATTTTTGAAGAATTATTTCCTCCTGTAAAATAAGAAACGAAAGATAGGTACATATGGATCTTTATAGTGAAAGTCAAATATGTTTTCGATTTTTACGCAAGAAGATGTTCAAAACGACGAAGTTAAGTTTCTTTGAAAATACTTAGTTTATAAAACTAAATATTTTCTTCTTGCGAAAATCGAACACATTTTATTCATTTCATTCATTACTACCCAAGACAAATTTATGTTTTCTGCATTGGCATTCAACGGTTTCGTAATATCTTTTCAAATAATTGCTTGAATGAAGAAATTAAATAAACCACGTTCTTAAAAACTAAAGAACACGCTTTACTCTTAACATTGAAAAGTAGAAAATAGTTTCTAATATAATAATAATTAAAATGTAAAAAATCTTGGGTGTTCTTTACCTATATTCTTATATTATTAATATTTAGCGTTCAAGAACTATATACGTAAAGAGCACCCAAGCATTCTTTAAATTTCGGAAATTATTAAAATTTATTTTCTACTTTTCAGTCAATGTTAGGAGTGAAGTGTCTTCTTTAGTTTTTTGAACTAGAATTTTATTTTTACCTTTTTGGTTTTTATACATGTTCAAAATTTCAAGCTTAGGAGAAACACCCACTTAACAATTTGGACCGAATCTAACTATGATCACAAAACGGGTCCGCCATCTTGAATTTTTGAATTCTGACAAAATAATCATAATTTCGAACCCCGAAAACTCCCAGATACCAATTTTGAATATAAACGGACCATAATCGCAAAACTCATTTTGGAGTCGCCATCTTGAATTTTTCAATTTTGACAAAATAATCATAATCCCCGACCCAAATATCCTCAGATGACAATTTTGAATAGAATTGGCTCATAATCTCAAAACTTGTCTTCCATTTTGGAGCTACTATTTTCAATTTCTCAATTCTATCAATAAAATCACAATCTCAACCTTGAAAACCCCCAGATACTAATTTCGAGTCGAATCGGACCATTATCACAAAATGGGTCCGCCATATTGAAGCCGCCATCTTGAATTTTTTTATTTTGAAAAAAAAATTATAATCTCCCAAAACCAAGATACCAATTTTGAATTGAATCGGACAACAATCTCGAATCTCGTCCGCCATTTTGGAGACGCCATCTCAAATTTTTGAATTTTAACAAAAAAATTATAATCTCTGACCCCGAAAACCCCCAGATATCACTTTCGAATAGAATCAGACCATAATCGCAAAACTCGTCCGTCATTTGGAGCTGCCATCGTAAATTTTTGAATATTGACAACAAATCATAATCTCCGACCCGGAAAACCTCCAGATACCAATTTTGAATTGAATCGGACAACAATCTGAAATCTCGTCCGCCATTTTGGAGACGCCATCTTGAATTTTTGAATTTTAACAAAAAATTATAATCTCTGACCCCGAAAACCCTCAGATATCAATTCCGAATAGAATCAGACCATAATCGCAAAACTCGTCCGTCATTTGGAGCCGCCATCGTGAATTTTTGAATATTGACTACAAATCATAATCTCCGACCCGGAAAACCTCCAGATACCAATTTTGAATAGAATTGGAATACAATCACAAATCTTGTCCGCCATTTTGTAGCTGCCATATTGAATTTTTGAATTTCAACAAAAGAATCATAATCTCCGACCCGAAAACTCCCAGATACCAATTTTGAATATAAACGGACCATAATCGCAAAACTCTTTCGCCATTTTGGAGTCGCCATCTTAAATTTTTCAATTTTGACCAAAAAATCACAATCCCCGACCCAAATATTTATAACAATAACAATTTTGAATAGAATTGGCCCATAATCCCAAAACTTGTCTTCCATTTTGGAGCCACCATCTTGAATTTCTCAATTCTAACAATAACATCATAATCTCCGACCTTGAAAATCCCCTGATACCAATTTCGAGTCAAAACGGACCATTATCACAAAACGGATCCGCCATATTGAAGCCGCCATCTTGAATTTTTAATTTTGACAAAAAATCACAATCTCCCAAAACCCGTAGATACCAATTTTGAATTGAATCGGACAACAATCTCAAATCTCTTTCGCCATTTTGGAGACGCCATCGTGAATTTTTGAAAGTTGACAAAATAATCATTATGTCCGACCCCGAAAACCCCCAGATACCAATTTCGAATAGAATTGGACCATAATCGCAAAACTCGACCGTCATTTGTGCCGTCATCTTGAGTTTTTTAATGGTGACAAAATAATCATAATCCCCGACCCCGAAATTCCTCAGCTTCCAATTTTGAATAGAATCGGCTTATAATTAAAACTAATAATCAAACCATTCACCCTCATTTTAATACTTGAAAGTATTGGACGCTGGGTAGCTAGGGGATTCCCACAATAACACACTAGACGTGGCAACAATGCCTGACGTTATAATGTATCGTATATGAGTTTTTAATGTTCACATTTCGGATAAAATATACAAAACTGACGTGATAATGACAGTGATTTGTGATGAGGTGCCAAGGTACTATCAATAGTGAGAAAACGTATTTTATTATTCTCATATTAGTACCATCTGATCGGTTGAGGTGGGGAAAGGGCTGTTCGTGATGAATATACATGAGCCAAACTCAGGCTATACTTGATTCTTCAACAAGACGCTGTAAGGTATGCGATCTGGTTTGACGTCTTAATGTTCATAGATGTAAATATATATATATATATACACACGGTATCAAAAAAATAAAAAAAACTAGCCGAGATCTAAACCTAAGGTCTTGCTACCCTACGGATTATAATAAAAAAAAAAACATCCTTCATTTACAAAATAATTCCCGGTCAGGCGCCTATCCCTTTCAATGGCCGAACCCTTTATTTTAGGGGTAGGTACGCCTGTCACAACTGTAACGGAGAGAAAAAAAAAACATAAAATAGCATACTATTACCCTTGTATTTCCCAATAGTAAAATAAAAAAACATTGCTGCTTCTTTGCGCGGCGAACGTCGGGTTATCCTATCGTCGGTGTTGTCTCTGGTGGAAAGGACGCTGACATCTGCAATCGGGACATGCCACGTGCTGTTTCGGGCAGGGGCACTGACATCGCGCACAGGGAGTGCGGTTCCTTGTCGAACGGAAACGAATACGTTCGGCAGGATGGAGTGGATCACCGCACTGACAGTCGCGGGACAGGATGTCCTTCAACCCACAGTGGGAACAGAACAGGAGTGTGTGTCTCAGTGGACACGCCATATATCTATGTAGTTAATAGATATATGGGACACGCACTTCGCCTGTGGCCTGTCTGGCCACACTTCCAACACAGATCTTTCTCCACGGGTAGATATTCCGGCAGCAGAATTCCTTCAGTCCGGCAGCGAGCAGGTCTACGGATCATTTTACTACTAGTTTTGTGTTCGGGTAATCTTCTTCCATCTTGCTGGTGGTTCTTGGCGTCGTCATCCTCCTTGTAGCTTCTATCCCAAGTATTCCGGTCAACGAAGCGAGTACTGACGAGTCTAGTAGGGTTGAAATGGTTATCTAACGAAAGCGGAAGACATTGCGAATCGTTGAAACGGTTTGGCAGAATCGAGTGATTCAAGTGACGGTCATAACGGGAATGTGCGGAGGACGGCTCGCAACGGGCAGCGGTTTGCTCTTGATCTCGGTCATAAATGCAGGTAGCATCGACAGTCGTACTGACGGTCTTCGGACGTTGTCGTTCAGATAAAGGTATATACTCAACTTCTGTGGACTCGCTAAGCTGTACTTTCTGCTCACGGGTCGGTGTACCGGATGTCACAGGTTTGATTGTACCGATAGGGCTACACGGTACAAGCTGTGGATCTGTCGGAATGACTGACCCGTCGACATATATTCTTCCAGTATCTAATTCCATACGAAAAAGGCGTCTCCGATTCTACGATTTCTTCGTTTTTTTGTCAAGCTATCGAAAATTTTTATTTTCTTCTTCAAGACTTAACTAAAATTAGTTGTATATAAAAATGACATATTGTTACAAATAGAGAATACTTACTAACATGAAATTTAGAGTAAATTGGCGACATAAAGAAACATGCATGCATGTGTCAAAAATTAGAAATGGCAGGATGACAACAAATTATGATTACTTAATCATATTATCGGAATTCCAAAGAGAGAGATACAGAGTGAGAAAATAAAAATGTGTAATGGTAGATATAAATATATAAATAATCACTTCAAGGAGGACGAGGTGAGAAATTTTCTTTATGTTTTTTTAATAGATACGTATATATGGAACTGAGGTCATTGATATCTGTTCTTTTATTCATTGTTTTTTTCTGTGTTATTTATATGAACCATTTCAAGAAAGAGACGCTTGTTAAGATTTTGTTCACTATTGAGAATTTTGGCATTATCGTAGTCAATTATATGGTCTTTATCTATTGCATGTTCAACAAGGCTACAAGATCTCACAATCCTTCTGCAGTCGCTTTTATGGGACGTTATTCTGTCTTTGAGCATTCTACATGTCTGAACAAAGTATACTTCATCACAACTTCCACATGGAATTTCATAAATTATGTTGGATCTATTTTTTATTGGTACAGGAGTTTTTAATTTTGAGTGTACTTGTGATAACGATTTCAAACTGGTTTTAGCTATTTTAATATTGTCTACATTTCTGAACAAATTAATTAATTTTGGAGTCAAATCATCTATGTGAGGTAAAGATTTGTAAATTGCAATTTGATTGGTTCTTGGTGAGTGGTTGCTTGAATCCAAATTGGAATTAGAGGAGCTGAATAAAATTTTATTAACTAATGATTTTGGATATGAATTTTCTAAAAGAATATTTTGAAGTTCTTTGAGTTCTTTGAGTTTAAGATTTCTGACAGAATTATCGATAGTATTGTTAGCATGAGTAGTATTCATTGAGATAATTTCACGAAACAACAAAGTAAAAAAAGTTCCATTGTCGTGAATTCTTCAATAGTTATAAGGCATGTTTCGTTTCATGCATTGAGGACATAATGCGCATATGACCGTTCCGTTTCCTACATTGGGAGCGCATTGACACGCCCACTTTTATATTCCCCTCTTTGGCCTTGAGACATCGAAAGTGCATTAACTAGGGGAGAGCAGGTAGGATTTACAGAGGGAGCATTCGTACAGTGGTCACATCTACCCTATCCAACATGTTAATGCATTCATATTTGTGCGCATGACTCACGCTCATACCCATAGGCTAACCGCGGAATGCAGCGGCAGTACTGCTGCCGGCTTCGTAGAATTGGGTTGATACGTGATCTTGCTCCCTGTAAGTATTTTTTCGATTCACCTTTGAATGCATTTATCTCTATTAAGTTTTTCCCAAATTGTCGAAATAATCCATCATGGTTTATGAATAGATGCATTAGCTTATTATGTAAACATTCTATTTGGGATAACCTTAACAGATATTTTTATTTTGAATTAATTTGTTGGTTATTTTGTTTGGGGTATGTTCGTACAGTTATGGGTAGGGTGGATTCGTACTGTACGAATGTACCCCGCGTAAGTTCAGAAAGTTTGCTCACCAAGAATATCATTATTACAGGACCATGCCACGAATATATGTAAAAAAGGGGACTAGAACAGGTGAAGTAGACGAAGGTGCAATGAAGTCTGCGATGAAAGAAGTTTTAGATAAAACTTTATCTATCAGGAAATCTGCACAAAAATACGGCCTCAAACCGACAACTCTTGAAAGTCGCTTAGTGAAGTTTCATAAAACAGCTGCCATTAGAAAGGAAGATAACATTCCAGCTCGTGTTTTTCGTTCCAAGTTCACGTCGAATCAAGTGTTTACTACTGAGGAAGAGACTTTAACTAAACAAATACATCACGGACTGTTCCAAAATGCACTATGGATTGACAATCGTAATGGTGAGGAAACTAGCATACGAATTTGCAAAAGCGAATAAGATGCGTTATCCACTCAGCTGGGATATTAATAGAATGGCAGGAAAAGAATGGCTGGACAGTTTTCGCAGACGAAACATGAATTTAAGTCTTAGAAAACCAGAAAACACCAGCGTAGCAAGATCTTATGGATTCAATAACACTGCCGTAAATGATTTTTACGAGAACCTAGGAAAGGTTTTGATAAAATATAAACTCACTGCAGATCGAATTTATAACTTTGATGAGTCAGGAATTTCCACAGTGCTAAATACACCAAAGGTATTGGCTGAAAAAAACCAAAAACAAATTGGCCAACTTGTTTCGGCAGAAAGAGGCGAACTGGTTACATTTGGAGGGATTATTTCTGCTAGTGGTAACACAATTCCGCCGCTATTCATCTTCCCCAGGGTACATTTCAAAGATCATTTTATGGAGGGTGCTCCAGAAGGCAGCCTCGGAGTAGCTACTAAAAGTGGCTGGATAAATTCCGATATATTTATGGAGGTTCTAAAACATATTCAAAAAAAAATATCCTGCTCTAAAGCTAACCCTATTCTGCTGCTGGTCGACAACCACGAAAGCCATGTAACAATAGAAGCAGTGGACTATGCTCGCGATAACGGCATTATTTATCTGTCGTTCCCACCCCACACAACACATCGACTCCAACCTTTAGATGTGGGAGTGTTTGGACCTTTTAAGGCAAAGCTGAAGACAGCGTTTAATGATTGGCATGTGAGCAACCCGGGGAAAACGCTTACTATATACAACATTTCCAAACTAACAAAGATTGCCTATTTTGAGTCATTCAATTGCAAAAATATTGCTAGTGCTTTTGAAAAGACTGGAATATGGCCATTCAATAAGGTGACATTTAATGAAGAGGATTTTGCACCCGTGCAAGTTTACCATTCAGGTTCTCTCGCCGCCCTAGACGTCAACGTGCAACAAATCATACCTGAAGAAATAAATAATACTCAACAAGATCAACCACCAAGATCACCGCTTGCATCAAGCTCTGTGCTACCACAGCCGTTTAATTCACCATCTTCATCAGCTGCAGGTTTAATAACGCCAGAAATTATCCGACCATACCCTAAAGTGGAAAGGAATGCGCTCAAAAAATCAAAGAAAGGAAAACAGCCAGGAAAATCAAGGATATACACAAACACACCCGAAAAAAATAGACTGGAAGAAATAGAAAAAGCAAAAATGTAAAGAGACAAGAACAAGAGAGGAAACAAAAAGCTAAGGAGATGAAACACGCGTTAAATTTGCTATCAGATACAAATGAAGCAACTAAACCAAAGAGACAGAAAAAACTGAAGAGACTGATAGTGAGGATGAGACTAATATAAGTTTGAGGGAGAGTTCTTGTTCTTCTATCGAAGATATGTCTGATGAAGGATCTGATAGTGAGACTGAAATTCCAGTTATGACGGAAAACATGAAAGTTCGAAAAGAAAAAGACCGTTTTACATTATATTGGACAGGTGGCAACAAAATACAACCCTATTGAATACAAAGTTTCATTTCTGAGAAGGAAGCCGGGTACCTGGAAATTTGTTTTTCCCAATACCAAAGATGAAGGAACAGTTGACATATCAGACGTGGTCTGTATACTGCCACAACCCAAATCTGCTTCCACAGCAAGAACAGCTAACATATTCAGCTTCGAAAAATATCTTACTCGGTACAATGTGCAATAATATATCTATTAAATAAAATCATAGTCTGTTACCGTAAAGCTACATTTTAATGTTAATTGGTTCCTTTCAGAATATAAGAAGAAAATGTTATTTTTGGAACTTTTTTAGTTGTTTGTAAAACAGAGTATTGTTAATTATTACTACATTATTATGTGTTAGTAGATCTCAATAAATTTTTGTATTTTGTATCAACAGCATTTTTTATCTCTGTGTACGGAGGCTCCCCACTATGTACGAATGCGTCCACACCTATGTACGAAGCTACCACGTGTGTGTGGTGCTTTCGTACTATTCCCATTTTTGGGATAATCACCTTAGATTAGCCATGTTGTTCCGTATCAATACTGAACTAGGCAATTCTCAAAGCCAGATATGTTGGAAATTTAGCATCATTGAAATTAGTTTGATATAGCTATAAGTTTTTATTTTAGAAGGATTAGAGTAAAAAGTGTACGAATCCTACCTGCTCTTCCCTACTAAATTGCCCGTTCGTCTAGCAGCGATGAATGCGATCCAAGTTAGATCTGTCAAACTCAAAAGTCAAATCAAAGAGTTTTTAAGCGTGTTCCGTTTCATGCATTCATCGCATCACTGTTGCAGACATAATCAAGCGTTCCGTTTCAACTAACATCCCAGTTAACACAAACATCTTGGAGATGTTGCTTTCTTGATTATTATGATAACAAAATGAGTTGCATTTAGACGTCATTGTTACCACTAAGTGATGCCAAATGTTATGAATTGTTGAAAATTCTCTTCTCATTAGTGTCACTTTGAGCATAAAATGTGAAGAAAATTGCGAAGCACATTAACGTGAATTTTGATTTAATTGTGATTTTGTCGGTATAAAAGAAATTAGGTTGGTAACAAAATTGATCGTGACATCACCATCACGGCACAAAATGGACAGCGGCCAGAGGTGTTTGTCGAGTCGAGAGTCAAGTGGAATTTGTATTTGGTTGACGCCATTCTTTAAATATTCTATAAGTACTTCTAATAGTTTGTAGTGTTCTGTTTGCTTCTTCTTATTTCAATAGTTGAATCAAAATGTGTTTATTAACAATGCCCGGTTATTAGTTCTACCAAGAACTGTATCTCTTCAAGGACCGGAACGGTGAGTAGAAACAGAAAGGTAAATTCAGTGATTACAGAATTTGGCATTTTCAGGATAGGTACCTACTGATTTCACAGCGAAGAAAATGCTGTCCAGAGGATTGGAGTTGAATTATAGATTTTTCTACATTTCTGTAAATGTTTTTTTTTATGATTCAGGCATAGTTTGATAATTTTTTTTGTTTGTGAGAAGCATATACTACGGAATCAACTAACGCATTTGTTTTCTAGCATTCCAATCCAAATGAACAGTAATTCATTAGTAAGAAATAGTAATATTGAGATATAATTTCTATTTATGTTGAAACATGGTGAGCTTTGTTTTATCCTTCACATACAGGTGAATCAGAAAGTGAAGCGCATTTTTAAATAAGTACCAGTCCATTCACTTTCACATTGTTACATCGAAAGGGTCTCAATGTGCATTCGATTCCGAAGTATAAATGGAATGTCACATTGGGCTAATTTCGAGTCACATTTTGCATCACATTTTGATGTCTCGACATGACCAACGGGGCACCGAATAGACGTTTATGCGATAATAATGGAAGTCACTTTGCGATTCACTGGTGTGACCTAAAACATGAATGTGAATATCACTACCATCTCTGATGACTGGGATTGACGTAGGTGGGTTGAATCGGAACGATTTTTGCTTGCGTGGTGCATGCCGTTTCCCGCAGATGTTGACATTTATCACTTTATCAGTCAACCAAATTCTTATGTAACAAAAACAAATCTGTTAATCTGGTAAATAAATTAATATGAGAGTAGTTCAGATTCTAATACAAGTGATAGTTATGAGGATAATATCGTCTGTCCCACGCCAAATTCGCGAATATGCTAATTCCAGGGTTCTGACTTCACTGTGTAAAATAGTAATGATTTTCTACCAAAAATTTTCAATGCCAAACTCACGAAACTGCTATAAGGTTGTCTACTGTGAACGAGAGTGAATTCGCGAATGTGAAAACTTACCTAGGTTTTCAAAGCAATAAGTACGAATATTCTTAAAACTCTTCTCATTCGAAATGACAAATTGCACATTCGTGGTTTTGGCATGAGACCGACGATATGATGTTGAATGAAATGACGATTTTTTCTTCCATTGTACGGTAAATCAGGTAAATGTGATAATGCACGATACTCGACACTTCTTCAAATATCAAATTTAAACTTTTTATTCGGTTTCTGACGTTTCTGTTTGAACGTGACTTTTGAGTTTGACAGATCTAATTTGGATCGCATTCATCGCTGCTAGACGAACGGGCAGTAGTTCATGCACTTTCGATGTCTCAAGGCCAAAGAGGGGAATATAAAAGTGGGCGTGTCAATGCGCTCCTAATGTAGGAAACGGAACGGTCATATGCGCATTATGTCCTCAATGCATGAAACGGAACACGCCTTACGTGTGCAACAGTGATGCGATGAATGCATGAAACGGAACACGCTTTAATACCTGGTAGACATGAATAAGTCTATCAGACTGACATTCATATTATAGACCGTCAGATAGTGACAGATTTAGATGCCCCATTTTCACATACAAGCCTCGAATAGGGTTGAAAAGAAAGTCGATGTTGAGTTAAATGATGGGAAATTTACGAGTGGCTCGTGGGGAAAACATATGGAAAAATCAAAAAGAATTTCCATTAAATTTTCCAACGACAACATCTACTTTTCCATTCGCGCCACTCAAGCCATTATGTTTTTCGGTCTAGTGATGATGTAGGTTTTCATAGTTTCGATGGGCTTGCGTGGGAAAATCTGTTAAAATCTAGATTTTTCTTTACAAGATTACAGCCTTATTTTAACCCTTTAGCCACCTTCAACACTCAAGCCTTTGATCTTCCGAAGCCAGGTTCTACTAATTAATGATTAGATGAACACGGCTCGCGTTAAAATATGGAAAATCGAATTTTCCATGGAAAATCGAATTTTCCATGTTTTCCCCAGGAGCCACTCGTAAATTTCCCTCCATTTTACTCGACATCGATGTACTTCTCAATTCTATTCAAGGCTTGTATGTGAAAATGGGGCACCTAAATCTGTCACTATCTGACGGTCTATTAGTAGCAAGTAGTAGAAGTTCTCCGTTGTTGTTTGGATACGTGTTTGCCATGACAAAGTGGTATTACCGGCTTGAAAGCTAGGAACTGCGTATTCGTATTATCGAGGCATACATCCCTTATTGGTCCTAATATTGCAGGAAATGAGGGTTTCATACGGCGCGCGGCGAGTGAAATTATCGGGGGTAATACAACGAGTGCTCGCAATACTATCAATAGTTATTCTGTCAGAAATCAACGAGATCAAATTGCTTGGTAACACCACGAGTACGTCCTACACCACGAGTCCTTCAGGACGAGTGGTGTTACCTCAAAGTAATTTGATCTAGTTTGCAGGGTTCCTTCATAAGAACCCTGCTAGTTTGAGATTTCTGACAGAATTATCGATAGTATTGTGAGCATGAGTGTCCTAACCTTAACAATGCCCTATGTCAATAATCACTTTTATTGATGTTCTGTGTTCTACAAGAAGATGAATAACAGAGGACCCTATTCTCTAATAACCGTGACATATTTTGTCGCATGCGAGATATGGCTCTTTGTCGAACGAAATCTGAATATTCTTATTCTCAAATGTCGCACTGGCAAGTTTTTGATAGACAAATTGTAGAATGGTCAAAGGCAGTCGACAATTTATGTCGAATGCGAGAATTTCATAAGATGCGAAATTTATAGGTTGGGTCCAATAGTTTATAGTAAATGTTAAATGGTAGTGAGAGAATGGCATCTTTAGTAATAGATATAGAAAATTTAGAAAATCTGGAAATTTATCAACGACCTCGTGAGAGACGAGTAATATACATGAGTGCTTTTACATTCTCATCTGAGAAGAAATTTATTAAAACGTTCAGATTAACTAAATAATTCTCCAATAAAAAAGGCTCATTTTCTTTGTCTTACATTACATTTTTCTTAAGATTATTGGCTTTTGATTTTTAGTACATTAATTTTTTTTGGCTTCAATTTCCATGTTTCTACCAGTGTTGGGATTTTGGGACTATGGCTTTGTACTAAATCGCCAAACCAAAATGTACCAGATTGTACTATATTTGGCGGGAAATTCGAAAGTTTGAATTTAATGAGTGGTAATTTTCTGGAAATACCTAGTTTTAAACTATTTGAATTAAAACACAATTATGAGATCAAATTATTTTTATTAACAGAAAAATAAATAAAACACGATACTAAAATCATAAATAATAACAGGAGATTGAACTAATAACATAACAAATAAAAAGATAAACTCTGAATTCAATATGGATAACCATGAGAAAATAAAAATACTATGATGCAGAAAAATAAATAAAAAAAACATACTTCTAACAAAAAAAAATAACAAATCAGAAAGTATATAAATATTACAGAATAAAAACTCAACTGAAAAATAAATTCTTGTTAGGAAATGTAGAAAGAAGTAAAACAGTGACTCATGGCTTGAAATCAATAAGTAATATCATTTTCATCATCCGATAGTGTTAGGGTTTTGAGATTCAGTGCAAGCAAATGATCTGAAGGCACAAAATTGAAACAAATAGAGCTGCCTACCAAACTTTTTGTATGCATTAAAGCATCACATGTTCTTGTATTCAGCCTATTTCTGTTTTTGGTTTTTATTAGATTTATCTGTGAAAAAATCGTTTCTGCTGATGCAGATGAGTGTGGCAAAGCAAAAATACCTTGAACAAATTCAGTTAAATTTGGATACATATAGTCTCCTGAACAATTTTGTGCATCAAAAACAATATTCCAAAACTCCTCAGTGGGCTTATCAGCATGTGTCGATAAGGCTTGGTTATGAGCTATATTTCTCCACTCAGTACTCAGTTCTTCTAGGTCAACATTGTTTGAAAATAAAGAGCGAAATTTCAAGTAAATGGGAATAACGGATTCAGGACTTTTGGTAACAATTTTTGGATCCAGGTTTTGAACAAAATTCAAGACCGGATCATTAAACTTGAACCTACTCTTCAGTTCTTTGCACAATTCGATATAGAAACTCAAACATTTCACCCTAAAACTTTTGAGATCATCCTCTGGAACAGACTTTTTCAATATTAGAACTTCACAGTCAGCACCAAAATAAATATTGTTCAATTCAAGGTAGTTCTCTGGTAAAAAGGCAACTTTATCCAAGTTGCAGTTTTTAATATAAGAAGCTTTCATAAAATTATTTAGCACTGTTTTGTAAATGGATGTAATTCTAGGTAGCAAAATATGTGCTCTGAAACTTTCTGACTGAAACTCTAAATTAATTTTATTGATCACACTTAAAATATAGGATAAAAATGACAGATATTATTTAAAAATATCATTATGCAAAGCTTCCCATATTGGTTTCGCTTTTTCAACTTTTTCTACCAGTACCTCATTTGAAAAAAATATTTGCAAAGCTAACCACTGTTTGAGAATTCTCTTAACGACTGATTCCAAGCTTAGCCATCGTGTTTGGGATAATCTCAATATTTTGTGAGGTTTAACTTCTGCAAACAACTGATATTGTTTAAATGACAAAATACGTTTACTGCTGTGGGAAAAATAATTGTATACATCTCTAGTGAATTGTTCAATGGAATTTGGAATACAAGAACATGCTGCAATGCTAACTAAGGCGAGAGAGTGACAGGTACAGCCAACGACAAATAAATCTGGATTAAACTCTAATAATTTCTCTCTAACACCACTCGTCCGGACCATCATTGTCGATGCATTATCCGCTCCAAAACCAAACAGATTATTTTTGGGAATACCATTTTTCTCAAAAAAATGTGAAATGGCAACAAATATAGCTTCAGCAGTGGCATCATGTACCTCCAGGAGTGCTAAAAAAGCATCGTGCACTTTTTTAATCTCCTTATCATAAAAGCGTACAACCATTGCCAAATTTTTAACTGAGGAAATATCGGTACTTTCATCTATTATAAGGGAGAATTTACATTTCTTCAATTTTTTTGATAAATTGTAAATACTTTCAGACCTCATTGCATCTTTAGTTATTTTAGTTCCTTTCTTCCTACAACACTTCAGTTTTTTAGCCACTTCAGAGTCTGGACAGACAGATGCTATCAACTGTGGTAGGTGATCCAAAACAGAAAATGATAAATTGTGTTCTGCAACAAAAGCTACCAATTTCATTTCTGCAGATTTGATGAGTTTAAGTATTTTCTCTTCTTTATTTTTGTTATAAAACATTGTAACTCTCGGAGTCTCTGAGGCATTCTTCAACCTTTTTTTGTGCATCACACTCTGGGCATGCCTTTTAATATGTACAATTCCTCCTTTAATTGACTTGGCACATAACTGACAAAAAGGCTGTTCAGGTTTTAATGGGTTTCTCACTAACCACGTGCTAAAACTTTTCTCTTTTAACCATGAATCACGGAATTTTTGTTTGTAGTTCTTTTTCTCAATAACAGGAATAAGAGGATCCTCCTCATCAGATGAAAAGTTATCATGTTTAATTTGTGATAAATCGGACGTTTTTCTTTTACCAGTTTGTTGGCCTGATACTGATGGCTGAACTGTTTCATCAGGATATTCAGATCTTTTAACTTCTTGTCCCTGTCTTCCTGAGTCATCCTTGAATTTTTTCAGATACCTTTAAATGAAAAGATACTGCTAATGAGTTATTAAATCCAATATCAAATAAACTTACCTATCCATTTGAAACGAAAATTGAACTTCGTCAAAACATACATTTTTTTTGAAAATAATACCATAACACAGAATATTGAACTACAATTGAACTACACAGAAGTGAAGCTAAAGTCGGCACCTTTGATGTTGAGGGGGCAAATTTTGGTAACCTTGAAATGATATGTTGAGTGAAATCATGCTTCGCACACTGGGAAAAATTACTTTATTCATCATTCAAGAATACTACTTGCTACACACAGAAAACTAATTCAAAACAACATCAGTAATGAATAATTTAAAGTCATTCTTTAATCTTCTACACGTTATCCCATCATTAATAAAATAAATAAATAAATAAAATATCCTTACCTTCTCCAAATACAGTAAAAATCCGATAGAAAATAAGTACTTCCATGTCTAGCACTATGACGGGCATTTAATCAATAAATCTGCTATTTGATACAGGATGCGCTTGCAAATTTGTCACTGACGACAAACAAATCTTCTCAAATGTAATCAGTAATTTTTGGTAGGTACTGGAGTATGGAAACATTATTGAAATCCCATCTTCTACCTGAATGTCTCGTATGGGATAGACGTGTTTCACTGTGCTGTCTGAAAAGTATTGTAAATCTGCACATTATTATTATTTTAGAAGCTTTGTTAGTGAGTAGTGATTGTGCACAAAGGATTATTCCATATTACATCGCTAAATTGGTACTTGATTCGGATCATAAAACCAAATTTGAATATGAGTTCTCGAGCCAACAAACGGGGCGAGGAAGATCTGCAGACATTAGTCAGAAATTTAGTTCTGAAACTTTGTTCATCCGAAGAATTTATTAATCAGGTAACTACCACTATAACAGAAACACTTGAGGAAGAAATTCAATCGTTGAAAGTCAAAAAAGAGAGTATGTTGGAGAAATTGAAAAATCAAGAATTACAAATTAACACACTCATGGAAAAACAAGAGAATTATGAACAGTACCGAAAAAGTCGAAATATCATAGTTTATGGTGTCTCAGAAGAAAATAATGAAGAATGTAGTTCGAAACTACTTGATATTTTCAAAACCAAAATGAAACTGCGTATGGATCATGAAAACATTGAGTATTGCTATAGGATGAAATCTGCGAATTTGAATAAACCCAAACCTATTTTTGTGAGATTTACCTCGAACAAATGTAAAAATGATGTTTACCAAAATAAGAAATTTATGAAAAACACTGGGCTCATCATCAGAGAGGATCTAACAAATCAGCAGCGTCAAATTCTCACGGCTGCCATTAGAAGATTTGGTAATAATGGAAAAGTATGGACCAATCGTGGAACTATTTTTGGCAAAATCAACGAAGAAGCAAACGTATCCAAAATCAATTCCTTAGGTGATCTTGATAGACTGTCAATCTGAATATTTCAGCTTTATCCGCTCTCTTTCTTTTGCTGTCTTCTTTTTTTTATTATATATGTGAATCGGAATCATTTTCGGCAAAGCTTACTCAACAATTGTAATTGTTAATACAACTTTACAAATATATTTGAAAAATTCATTGACAGCATGGTGCAGTTTATTCCTGCTCATTTAGTGTTTTTGCTACTTGTTTATTTTTTGATAGGAGTGAGATTAGGATCGTTTTCGTTTTTCATTTTTTTTATCCTTTCGATAAAATATTTATTTTTTGCTTTGAAAGACGTACATTGCTGAGATAAAATTGTGTGAGTCTAAATAGAAGTAATTTGAAATAATTTGATATGAACTATTTGAAAATAGGCGGGTTGAATGTTAGATCTCTGATTCCGTCATTTTTAGAAGTTAAGAATATTATAGTAGAGGAAAATTTCGATATTTTTACAGTTTGCGAGTCTTGGCTGAAAGCGGACATACAGGATCATCTGATCAAAATAAATGGTTTCAAGTTATTTAGAAAGGATAGACAGAGCCGGGGAGGTGGGGTCTGTATAATAAATAAATAAAAAGTGAATAAATTGAAAAGTGAAGTAGTCTGTCAACCTACCCGTTTTTGTGAACAACTGTGGGTAAAAAATTTTTCTCATAGAAAATCTTTTGCAGTGGGTGTAATATACAAAGCCCCTCTACAGGATCAAAATTTGTTTTTAGAGGAATTCGAAGATACTCTTAGTCATTTTCATCCAACTGTAGATGAAATTATATGTACTGGTGATTTCAACATCAATGTCCTAGATTTCGGAAATACACACGTAGACAATCTTTTATCTGTTGTAAAAATCTTTGGTTTGACTCAAATCATTGACTTACCTACAAGAATAGGGAAAAACAGCCAAACTCTATTGGATTTGATTATAGTTAACGAAAATTCTGTGGTGGAAGGGGGTGTCATCGATAGTAACGGTATCTCTGATCACTTAATAGTTCAATGTAAAGTAAGAGTTGATGATGAAAAACGGACTACAAAAATGTGTACATACAGAAATTTTAAAAATTTTAATGAAGAACTTTTTCAAAGAGACTTATATAATATGCCATTCTTTCAGATTTACGATCAAGAAAGCATTGATGAAAAAATTTCGTTTTTGATAAATATCCTTCAAAATTTATTCGAGAGTCACCAAACGCAAAGCTCCATGGCTAACGTTTAACATAAGGCAAATGATGTCCACTAGGGATAAAGCACTGAGAGCATTGAAAAGAAATATAACCGAGGGACGGCTACAATATTATAAAGATATCAGGAATTATGTAAATAAGGCTATTCAGAGAGAAAAAAAGGCATATTTTTGTTATCAGTTAGAGAACACTAAAAATAATAAAGAAATGTGGAAAACACTAAAATCAAATGGAATTTTACCTGAAAAAAGCATTGAAATTCCAGATCATTTGGTTAACCCAAATGATGTAAATAACTTTTTCATAAATTCTATACCAAACATGCAGCCATCTCAAGATCTAATAACTTTTTACAAGGAAAACCATCTAGTAGAAACGGAATTTGCTTTCCAGGAAATAAATGATTTATTCACAAATAAAGTTATATGTAACATAAAATCGAATGCTAAAGGTTGCGATGATATAAACATTAATTTGATTAAAATGTGTTGTCCCCATATCGTACAATATATCAACCATATAGTAATTTTTGTTTATCCCATAGCGTATTTCCAGCGATGTGGGGGAGAGCAGTGGTGAGAGTATTGCCCAAAAAATCTAATCCAACTGAATATAAGGATCTGCGGGCAATTAGTGTCTTACCTACTCTATCAAAAATTTTTGAACGAGCTGTTGAAGAACAGCTAAGAAGTCATCTCTCTCGGTTTTCTTTACTTCCGGAAATACAGTCTGGGTTTCGCAAAGGTCATAGTTGCGCCACTGCTTTGCTGCACATCGTGGACGACATTATTAGGGCTACAGATGAAGGTCTCTGTTCTGTACTTGTGCTTCTTGATTTTAGTCGAGCTTTCGACACTCTAAACTATGACCTACTTCTAGCAATTTTTAATTATATGGGATTATCGGGAAGTGCTACCAGACTTCTTGAATGTTATATCAAAAACAGAGAACAAAAAGTGTGCCAGGGTGGAATCTACTCGAACTATTTGAAACTCAAGTCAGGTGTGCCACAGGGTTCAATATTGGGTCCATTGTTGTTCACAATTTACTCATCAAATATGTTACGTTGTCTAGAACACTGTAAAATTCACCTTTATGCTGATGACACCCAACTATATCACAGCTTTTTTCCTCAATGTGTAGAAAACGCGTGTACTCTTATCAACAATGATATTGAGTCGTTCGTTGAGTTAGCAAGAGATCACTGTTTATTATTGAATGCCACTAAATCAAACATCATCCTTTTTGGTTCAAAAATGAACCGCCAGAAAACAAGTGAATCTCTTACAATTACGGTGGATAATGTTCCCTTACAACTAAAAACTGAATCCAAAAGTCTTGGAGTTATAATAGATTCCGACTTGCGGTTTGAGAAACATATAAACAAACAAATACAACTTGCATACTCTTCGTTGAAACTTATATATGGAAACAGACACGTACTCACGAAACAGGCGAAAACAACTCTCTGTGATGCACTGGTTCTATCGCGTTTCAACTACTCAGACACTTTATATGGTCCATGTTTAACCAAACAGTATGCACAGAAAATACAGAAAGTACAAAACTCATGTCTACGGCTCGTACACGGAATTAGAAAATATCAAAGAATATCCCATAAGTTACGTGAAACGGGTTGGATCACTATGGAAAATAGACCGATTTTAAATGCTGCAAATTTATACACAAAAATTATACTAATCAAAACGCCGCCTTACCTGTACAGGAAAATCACTTTTCGTACTGATGTTCACAATCTGAACATCAGATTTAAAGGTACGCTTACCCCACCTAGTTTCAAAACTGAATTTTTCAAGCAATCATTTAATAATATATGCCGAGTGATTAACCAGTTACCAAAAGAAATGAAAAATTCAAATCCTTCTGCTTTTCGAAAAAAATTCAAACTCTTTCTGTTCGAAAGCCAACTTTAATTATAAACTACCATACACATTTTTATCATTATGTGACCAGAATAGGTTCAGTAATGTAAGTCATCTCCAGCATCATATCAATTATAAACCATTCCCAAATCAAATTCCTTTCTCATTTTTATTTTTTGTCTCGTATTACTTTCTTTTTGTCTTAGCATAGGTAGAGTTTTTGAGGTTGAGTGGAAGAACAACTCCGTAGCACTTGTGCTAGCTGAGTTGAACTTCGCCTTTTGTATCTCAGTAACTTAGCTCTGTAATGTAACAAAATACGTATGAAACTATAACTGGGAAACAATAAAGACGATTATTATTATTATTATCTCGTATAGTTTTGTTACAATTAGCATGTCTAGTTTTGTCGAATTTCTGTATTTCCCAATGTAAAAGCATTATAATTTGCGAGACAAAAAAATGATAGCGCAGTACTTAGCTGGATATCAAAAACTGACGTTCCTCAAGCAGTTGACAGCAGGAAGAGCACTGACATGTTTGAAGTGAAGCGAAAGCGCTTCTATAATGACTGCTTTTGACTGGAATCAACTATTTCAATTTTGCAGCAAATCCAGTCGTTAACAATAATACTATATTTGGAAAATGTTTTACATTTACAAGACAGAGACAAAAAAGAAAACATAAATCGAATCAACGTCAATCATAAGTTTTACTTGAAAAATTTTTCACATTAGAATATTCATGAATTGTATATCGTTGTAAATTGATCAAAAAAAGCTTCTAAATTTTAAATGTGTTGAGACTTTCACAAGTTTTGATTGATTTGAATTCTCTCTTGTCGGAAAATTTCCAGACTTGGCATTATTTCACTCATTTACCATCGTATTCAAAACGCATTCATGTGGGCAAGTTGAATATGAAATAAGTATTTCGTTTCTCTAAACCTTAATGATATTCATTCAGAATAGTCATCTGCATTTAGAGTTTATTAAGTATATTATGAATGCAGACTGCGGATTCTCAGATTTTCACTTTATTGTTGAGCCAAAGCCTTGAAGTTATCAAATAAAACTCAGTATGTAGACATTTCACAATATCCCTAAAATCCCATAAAAACAACAAATAAAATTTTCAGTGCAATACTTTTTTAATTTATTTACTATCTTCGGTCTTTCGGAAAGGAAAATAAACTCATTCCTTCTTGGTCATATCTGGAAGAACATCCACGATAAACACACACAGTACCTCCTTTCGACGCCATTTCAGAATTATTGTTACAAAATAAGCAAACATAACTAAATTTCACTGCCTGGTGCTTAGGTATAAATAGGGTTGAATGCTTGAATGTTTAATTAATATTATTAATAATTAGTCATTACTGTCAAAATCTTTGTTTACCTCTTGGATCATAATATGAATATGCTACGCTAGATACGGCACTTAGGTTATTTGTTTTGTAGGTCCGGGGGGGGTCTAGCGTACTAATCCTTTGATTGGTCGATTTCAAATTTCGACGTTAGTTTGACAAATGACAAATCAGACAAATGTCAGATATTGAGTTTTTTATGCGAATTTGACGATATTGAGTATATTTTTATAGTTTTGAGAGTTTTTGCTGTGGACAATTCAGTTTGAAGAACAGTGCTTCGATTTCTCATCAGAATGCCAAAATCGTGTTGTTTGTAATGTTAAATTTGAGAAGGATTCTGCCAGATCTTTTCATAGGTATGTATTCCATAGGCGTGCTATTGGATAGGAAAAAGAAGTCGGAATAGGAACTAAAAGTAATTTATGGATTGATACTTTAATTTGAATTGTTTGGCTGATATCCAATGACACCGACAATGTTAGCATCTTAAGATAAATCGCTGTTTCTTTCGGAAATTCATTCACAGATTGCATGAATACAGCCATATTTCTTACAAAGCAGTCATGAAAACTATTTCATTTTGCAGGTTTCCAAAGAATCTTGAACATAAAAAAGGTTGGTGTGAGGTTTTGGGTATTACTGAAAAGATACATTATTATGAAGTTTTGTGCTCCGATCACTTCTCTCCACAAACTATCAGAACTTCACCAGCCGGCAAGAGATCACTTGTGAAAGGAGCTATACCAATTGCTATTTCAGTTTTACAGCCAATGACTATTGAAAGGTATGATGAGTAACTCTTTTTTCAATTCTTTCATATTCAAGTTACCATGTGCCTTCTCTGCAGAAACAAATCAGCCATTGCGTCATCAGTCCCTGATGGAAGTATTTCATCTGAAGAAATATCACGCAACCCTTCAATTGCATCAGAACTTGAGAAGGAAAACCAAATGCCAATAGAATGTGGACTACAAAAACAAACCAAGAGGTACATTTGAGGATACATCATATTTAATATAGGGATTCATTGGAGGTTATAGAATATTCTAAGAAAAATCCGTTAACCTACTGATACACACAGGTCACATCCATGAAAAATTATTCACTTATTCCATTTTTCAGACGACCAATTGAAGAGGAAAGTCCTATTCCTTTGAAAATATTCAAAATGATTTCTGCAAATGATTCCCCTGCATCGTCATCAACTTTAACTGCTTCAGAAACTGAGAGGGAGTACAGAAGGTTACGTACAAGGTATATATTAGAGTGTTTCTGCCTATTATTTTATTTTCATTAGTATGTTTTTACAGGAAATCTCTTTTGAAAACAATAAAATTGAAAAAAAGTGGATAGGTCCCAAGCATATAAGAGAAAATGGAAAAAAGCGCAAAATATTCTTATGAATCAAAGAGTAGTAATCAGCAATCAAAAGAGACAAATCTCTCATTTGAAAGCAAGACTGGCTACTTACAGAAAAACAATTATTCATCTCAAGAAAAACAACTTTCTCAGTACTAGTGCTGAGGCAATTATTGATGTGAGTATTATCGTATTGGACCTGAGAATATTACATCCCAAATTAACTTTAAGAATTTTAAAAATTGCAGAAATTCAAATGATTTTGTAACTTTTCTACTGAAAACCTTGTTACAATACTGTATTTCAATATGTAAGGAGGTATTCAAAGCCTTGATTTTTATTGCAGGCTGCAGTTCCTCAAGGTTCTAAAGCAATTATGAAGAGAATTGTAGGTGGTCCTTCCAAAAAACAATATCCACCAGAGCTCAGAGCCTTTGCTCTAACTTTGAGCTTTTACGGAATGAAAAGTTATCAGTATGTTAGAGAAAAATTCAACAACTGTTTGCCCCATCCAGATACCATATCAAAATGGTATCTATCTATTGATGGATCTCCTGGATTTACAGAAGAATCATTGAAAATACTGAGACGAAGTTACAATCTGGTGAAAAAGTTTTGTGCAGCTTAGTTTTGGATGAAATGGCTATAATGCAGCGAGTGGAGTGGACTGGAGCACAATTTACTGGATTCATAGATGTCGGAAGAGGTATACAAAGTGAAGATCTGCCTCAAGCAAAAGAAGTTCTTGTTTTTATGTTGGTTGCAATCAACGGTCACTGGAAAATACCTGTTGGCTATTTTTGCATAAATGGTTTGAAAGGGTTTGAAAAATCTTGTTTAGTGAAAGAACTTTTGAAACTTATTCATTCAACAGGTGTAACAATCGCATCGATTACTTTTGATGGAACACAAGCCAATTTACGCATGTGTCATTGCCTTGGTGCTAATTTTCATGATGTCACAAATTTGGTTACATACTTTCCACATCCTGTTACATGTAAGCCAGTATATATTTTTCTTGATTCATGCCACATGTTGAAGTTGTGGAGAAATTGTTTGGGTACATATAAAGTTTTAAACAATGGTAATGGGAAAAATATATGTTGGAAATATTTTGAAGATTTGGTTGAACTTCAGCAGGCGGACGGCTTACATGCTGCTACCAAAATAAGAAAGCGGCATATTCTGTGGAAAAACGAGAGACAAAAAGTTAAAATTGATACCCAAACTTTCAGTAACAGTGTCTCAGACGCCTTAACTTTTCTAGAAAAAGATTTGAAGCTAGAGCAATTTCAGAATGCACAGGCAACTGCAGAATTTTGTAAAATTGGTAATAATCTTTTTGATATTTTTAATTCAAGGTCGCAATTTGCAAAATATGATTTTCAAAAATGTTTGTCACCGAAAAATTCAAAAAAAATCTTTGAATATTTGGATGAATACAAGTCTTATATTTTAGGTCTGGAATTCAAAGGAATTTCTATTCTACTTACTGACAGAAAAACTGGTTTTCTCGGTTACCTAATTTGTATTGAAAGTTTGAAATCTTTTTATGAATATTATGTCAAAACTGAACCACTTTTGAAATATATTCCTACATATAAATTTTCACAGGATCATATTGAAGTATTTTTCAGTGCCGTTAGAAGTCGTGGTGGCTTCAATAATAATCCAACAGCAAAACAATTCAAGGCCATTTATAAGAGGCTTTTGGTTCACACAGAAATAAAGGGTAGTAGTTTTGCAAATGCAGTTGCTTTGGATAGTACCACTATTCTTAGTGTAAGCTCTGTTACCAAGAGTAGTACAGGGGAAAACTTAGAAGATTCTAAAGATTACATTGAAATTTTCGACAGTTGTCAAGATCATGATTATGTAAGTTCCCCTTCATGGCATTTAACAATGTTTGTTGAAGATATTGTATCATACATATCTGGTTTCGTTGTTAAATGTTTAAAAAAATGTGTTGTTTGTTTAGAATGTGTATCAATGTTGGAAAGCAAAGAGACTTTTTCATTACTGCAAAAGAGAAAATGTTATGGCAAAATGATAACTGCATCCAAATTTGTAATCAATATCTGTAAAAAAGGTGAAACCTACCTACGGATTTATCGAAATCGGAATAATTTATTTTTAAAAAATATTAATATTTTGAATGTTTTGGTTAGTGGTTCTCTCAGAAACCTAAAAACTCATGTGATGGAATTTTGCAATGAGCACTCTTATGAAAATGATCCCTTGAATGAACATCCTTTACATCTTACAAAGTTGATACTAAAAAAATATTTTAAAATTCGTATTCATCATGAAACTTTCCAGTTGAAGGACATAGAGTAAGAAGCTTGTTAACGAAAACAATACTGCTTAAAAATCAATCAAATGTACTTTGTCCCAAGAAACATTTCTCTTTATGAAGAGATTTGGAAAATATACAGCAAGGATATTATTATTTGTGTGAATCATTATCTTAAAAAAAGACTAACATTTGAATAATCTGTAGATTTGATGTAAATATGTAAATGAATTTTGCAAATAGTCTTTTTTGTGGTCCTGATGGCATACCTGCCTGTTTTCTGAAAAATTATCTTTGTGTAGTAAAATTATGATTCAATATTTATCTTGATTCTAGAAAATTTCCTGAATACTAGAAATATAGTTTTGTCAGACCTATATTTGAAACAGCATAATCGGAAAACATACTTAGACTAAAAATTATAGAGGTGAATTGCTCTTGTTGTTAAAATTGTTATTTCCATCAACCGGCTGCACCCCTATGTGCAGCCCTCAGAAGTATTCGCGAGACTTGTGCGAGCTAGGGAGGATGTAGCCCTTACCTTTTAACGTGTGATGGTATGCGTGCTGCCGCCCAGACTTGATCTACCGTTGTTGCTTAGACTGAGTGATTACTTGTATGTGATCGTACTCAGAGCCATTATGATTGTCCTGATATATGCTTGCAGTCTTGTATACCTAAATTATTTGACTCCCTTGTTACAAATTATTTTTATCTTGCGAGTGTAAAAATGTAATTGTAGATCAGCAATGTGGTTGTAGTCAGGGAAAATTAACAGTTTATACCAGAATAATATATCAAAAGCCTTTGAAATGAAACAAGTACATCTCTTCTTCTGAAAGGCTTGAGTTCACGAGTTATTGATATTGACATCCAAATTGGCGGTATAAGGTATAACTGGTAACTTTCTGATCCGGATGAGTTTTTTGACTGGTTGATTTCAGTGGGTGAAAATTATTAACTATATTTCTAATATAATTGGGAGTCCACTCTAGAGTACCACACTGTGGCCCCTTGCTATTCAATCTGTTTGAGGATAATATCAATGGTAGTAAAAGTGATTCACAATTCTTACTCTTCGCTGATGATTTGAAAATATATATCATAAATAATAATGAAAACTGTCTTATGCTACAAAAGACCCTAATGAAATTTCACGATGGTGTAAAACCTGAATGTTATGGATCTCAATCTAACCAAGTGTTCCTCTATTTACTCAAAATGTTCTCAACTATCCATTTTCCAATAATGAATTGGACTTGAGAAGAAGGGTAGATAAAATCAAAAATATTGTTATTCTAAAGGACAATAAACTTACTGATATTATCAACCCATCTTTCAACATTTTTAGTAAAACATAGATCAATAATCTTTCACTTAGCAGTGATTTCTAGGATTATATATATATATATATATATATATATATATATATATATGTATGTTCGGAAAGGTTTCCGCGGTCAGAAATATGTACATTACTAAGTTCATGGGTTGAACCGCGTTGAGAGTTTATAACTCGACGTTTCGGCTCCTGCTTTGGAGCCATTTTCAAGAGTGTGACTGCGAGGCCTCTATCTGCCTACTCCTCGAGTCGTGGTCTTGAGAGATATCAAGGTCTCAACCTGCCTACTCCTTGATCTCAAAAGACGATCCGATGTTGGTTGCACTGTAGTATTTATAGGTGGTTGGCTACCTGGAGGTGGGCGGGTCTTACGGGTTTTCTCGTTTGTCTTGTCTGCTGGTGCCTGCTGTGTAGTTGGAGTTAATGGGATAATAATTGATTGCGGATAAGTTTCACGTGGCCTGGTAATTACGGTTGGAAGAAGGGGCTTCCAAATGGGGTTCAATTTACGGCTATCATCTTTAATGTTCAGGCAATCAGGCCGTTTTTCGATTTCGATGGCTTCTCTGATAAAACGAGAAGTTCTTGAACGTACTGGGGCGATGGTTTTCGTTTTCTCGAAATCTATGGGGTGACCCGTTTGGATGAAATGAAGAGCTAATGCGGAGCTGGAGTCTCGATTTCTAACTGAAAGGGAGTGTTGATAGGATCGAAAATGGATCTGTTTCGAAGTTTCTCCTATATAAGAGTGGGGGCAGATAGAACAGGGAATTTCGTAAATACCATGGTCTTCGTTGGGAATTTTGTCTTTTGTTGGTCTGATGAGGTGTGATAGTTTTTGTTCTGTGGTAAAGATGGTTTTGATATTTGCTTTTCTGAAAAGTCGACTGATTTTGTCCGTCACCCCTTTGATGTAAGGGAAGAAGACTTTGGATGGACGGTCTTCAACTTGTGGTTCGTTTTTGGTTACTAATGGTTTCTGAAGCTGTTTTTGGATGTTTCTGTCTATGTGGTCTGGTCTGTATCCGTTTTGTAGGAGAGCTTGTTTTACGTTGTGAAGTTCGGATTGTCTGTTGTGGTCGTCGGTTAGTCGGATGGAGCGAGATATCAGAGTATTTACGACTGAGTTGAGTTGTGAGGGATGATGGTGGGACTTGGAGTTGAGATATCGGTTGGTGTGGGTGGGTTTTCTATAAACCGTGTACGAGAAACCTTGTTGAGGATTTTTAGTGATTTGTACATCTAAGAATGGCAGAGTTGAATTGCTTTCTATCTCCATCGTGAAGCGAATGTAAGGGTGTACTTCGTTCAGATGGGTCAGGAAAGAATCCAGGGTATCTCTCCCGTGGGGCCAGATGACAAAAGTGTCATCAACGTATCGTAACCAGCAGGAAGGTTGAAGAGTGGCTGATGAAAGGGCTTTGGTTTCGAAATCTTCCATGAATATATTGGCAATCGCAGGTGAGAGAGGGGATCCCATAGGGGCACCTTTGATTTGCCTATAAAAAGAGTTTTGGAAGGTGAAGTATGTGTTGGACATACAATGTTTGATTAGAGTGAGGATGTCTTGTGATATGTCGTGCTTGTTTTGTAATATGGTGAGGGTCTCGTCAATAGGGATGTTGGTGAAAAGAGAGACGATGTCGAAGCTGACTAGGATGTCGGAGTTAGATATGTTGAATTCCTTAATTCGATTGATGAAGTGGTAGGAGTTTTTCACGTGGGATTCGGATATTTCAACTATAGGTTGAAGAATGTTAGAAAGATGTTTCGCTAAGCGTTGGGTTGGGCAGTTGAATGCACTGACAATGGGTCTGAGAGGGGTTCCGATTTTGTGAATTTTAGGAAGGCCATATATTTTTGGGATTCGAGAGGATCTCTCCTTCGGTATTAATAGGGACTTGACGTCGGATGGAAGGTTAGATTTATTGATCTGGGCTTTTGTTGTTTTTTCCAGGTATGTGGTGGGATCATTGGGGACTTTCTTGTATTCATCTGTACTGAAAAGGGAGTTCATTTTGTCGAAATAATCCAACGAATTTAGGATGACGGTTGTATTTCCTTTGTCGGCTGGAAGAATGACTATGTCGGGATTTTGATATAATTCTTTGAGGGCGTGTCTTTCAGCGGATCGAAGGTTTGTGGAAGGGGGTTTGGCTGAAGATAAGATTTTGGCCACTTCGCGCCTGATGTTTTCGGCGTCGTTTCTTGGTAGATTGAATAGGGCTTCTTCGGTTTGGGTAATGATCTTTTCTACCGGAATGGTTTTGGGGGTGACGGCAAAATTGAATCCTTTGGCAAGAGCTGAGTGTGCAGCATCAGGAATGGGAAAATCAGATATGTTCTTGACGACTTGAATGTCCGAGTGGGTGGGCGGATTTGGGTTCTGGACTTCGATGAGTCGGGAGAGCTTCCGTTTTTGGGTCTCAGTTTTTTGGGAGGAGATGTGGAGAGCTTTTTCGATCGCATCTCTCACCAAAAAGCTCTCCACATCTCCTCCCAAAAAACTGAGACCCAAAAACGGAAGCTCTCCCGACTCATCGAAGTCCAGAACCCAAATCCGCCCACCCACTCGGACATTCAAGTCGTCAAGAACATATCTGATTTTCCCATTCCTGATGCTGCACACTCAGCTCTTGCCAAAGGATTCAATTTTGCCGTCACCCCCAAAACCATTCCGGTAGAAAAGATCATTACCCAAACCGAAGAAGCCCTATTCAATCTACCAAGAAACGACGCCGAAAACATCAGGCGCGAAGTGGCCAAAATCTTATCTTCAGCCAAACCCCCTTCCACAAACCTTCGATCCGCTGAAAGACACGCCCTCAAAGAATTATATCAAAATCCCGACATAGTCATTCTTCCAGCCGACAAAGGAAATACAACCGTCATCCTAAATTCGTCGGATTATTTCGACAAAATGAACTCCCTTTTCAGTACAGATGAATACAAGAAAGTCCCCAATGATCCCACCACATACCTGGAAAAAACAACAAAAGCCCAGATCAATAAATCTAACCTTCCATCCGACGTCAAGTCCCTATTAATACCGAAGGAGAGATCCTCTCGAATCCCAAAAATATATGGCCTTCCTAAAATTCACAAAATCGGAACCCCTCTCAGACCCATTGTCATTGCATTCAACTGCCCAACCCAACGCTTAGCGAAACATCTTTCTAACATTCTTCAACCTATAGTTGAAATATCCGAATCCCACGTGAAAAACTCCTACCACTTCATCAATCGAATTAAGGAATTCAACATATCTAACTCCGACATCCTAGTCAGCTTCGACATCGTCTCTCTTTTCACCAACATCCCTATTGACGAGACCCTCACCATATTACAAAACAAGCACGACATATCACAAGACATCCTCACTCTAATCAAACATTGTATGTCCAACACATACTTCACCTTCCAAAACTCTTTTTATAGGCAAATCAAAGGTGCCCCTATGGGATCCCCTCTCTCACCTGCGATTGCCAATATATTCATGGAAGATTTCGAAACCAAAGCCCTTTCATCAGCCACTCTTCAACCTTCCTGCTGGTTACGATACGTTGATGACACTTTTGTCATCTGGCCCCACGGGAGAGATACCCTGGATTCTTTCCTGACCCATCTGAACGAAGTACACCCTTACATTCGCTTCACGATGGAGATAGAAAGCAATTCAACTCTGCCATTCTTAGATGTACAAATCACTAAAAATCCTCAACAAGGTTTCTCGTACACGGTTTATAGAAAACCCACCCACACCAACCGATATCTCAACTCCAAGTCCCACCATCATCCCTCACAACTCAACTCAGTCGTAAATACTCTGATATCTCGCTCCATCCGACTAACCGACGACCACAACAGACAATCCGAACTTCACAACGTAAAACAAGCTCTCCTACAAAACGGATACAGACCAGACCACATAGACAGAAACATCCAAAAACAGCTTCAGAAACCATTAGTAACCAAAAACGAACCACAAGTTGAAGACCGTCCATCCAAAGTCTTCTTCCCTTACATCAAAGGGGTGACGGACAAAATCAGTCGACTTTTCAGAAAAGCAAATATCAAAACCATCTTTACCACAGAACAAAAACTATCACACCTCATCAGACCAACAAAAGACAAAATTCCCAACGAAGACCATGGTATTTACGAAATTCCCTGTTCTATCTGCCCCCACTCTTATATAGGAGAAACTTCGAAACAGATCCATTTTCGATCCTATCAACACTCCCTTTCAGTTAGAAATCGAGACTCCAGCTCCGCATTAGCTCTTCATTTCATCCAAACGGGTCACCCCATAGATTTCGAGAAAACGAAAACCATCGCCCCAGTACGTTCAAGAACTTCTCGTTTTATCAGAGAAGCCATCGAAATCGAAAAACGGCCTGATTGCCTGAACATTAAAGATGATAGCCGTAAATTGAACCCCATTTGGAAGCCCCTTCTTCCAACCGTAATTACCAGGCCACGTGAAACTTATCCGCAATCAATTATTATCCCATTAACTCCAACTACACAGCAGGCACCAGCAGACAAGACAAACGAGAAAACCCGTAAGACCCGCCCACCTCCAGGTAGCCAACCACCTATAAATACTACAGTGCAACCAACATCGGATCGTCTTTTGAGATCAAGGAGTAGGCAGGTTGAGACCTTGATATCTCTCAAGACCACGACTCGAGGAGTATATATATATATATATACATATAAAACGTGGATTATTGAGGGGAACTGTATGACAATACAAAAAAGAAAAAGTTATTAGCCCACAAATGAACGGTTGGCTTTCTGTTTTGACTCCGTTTGTTTCCGTTTTCACTTGCAGCCTAATGTTGCCCATCCTACGGTTTGCTCGAGGGCTATGTCCAATAACTTTTTCTTTTATATATATATATATATTATATATAAAAATATATTCCAAATATGTCAAATTGATGTATATTTCAGTGTAAAATTTTATTTCGTGGATTATTATCGTCTTGCCTTCTGTTTCATTGTATATTTGGTATTTATATTTAGTACATAGTATTCATATATATATTTTACTCTTACTGATATTGGGGCTGTATATAATGTAGAATGATGAATGAATGTTTTTGAAATATGTTTCATAAAAATAAACAATTTTCATCAGCAAATTTTTCATTTTGTTTTTTGTTATGACGAGTTTATTATCGATGGGATTTTCAATTAGCCATAATAAAGACTGGTAAAAATATTTTCTCGTATTCAAGTTCACGTAACTATATAGAGTTCTTGATTGAATTGACCTCATTGCCAGTTTTAATTATTGTTCCAAGGATAATTTGAATCATGATAAAACTTGAATGGAATGTTTTCAATGGACCCAATATCTTCTGGGTATTCCAAAAATATCAAGATGAACAGTACATAGGTGAATGCACCAGTGAATGACTGATTAAGGAATTCTTGAAGTTAGATTCCAAGTTGTAATTATTGAAATGGGGTTTGATACTGGTTTAACGTTTTATTAAATGAAACATTCATTAAAATTTCAATAAAATGTTTTCAGATTTCACTTAATATAACCGTTTTTATTCAGTCTCTTTCTAAATCGATTCAAACCCTTTTCCCTAATGAATGACCGCTGACTTCCAGTTATTGACTACACCAGACCCAGTAAATGACCAATTCAAGAAGAGATCAAAAAACACTTTATTGATATTTTTCAATTTCACGTACTACATAATTATTGCTGCTTTCTTTCGATACCAAGATAGGAGCTTCGATTTTCTCAACAATATTTTCGTTGTTGTACCAAATCTGGTCCACTTTTTTGGGCCATTTCCATTTATCACCGTCAGTTTTCATCATCACTCTTACTTCAGCCTCATTCAAACAAGTTTTGACTACAATTCCTGGATAATACTGTTGGTCATATTGTACTATAACAAAATCGGCAACAGATATTCCTTGGCTATTTTTTTCTAAAACTGAAATTTCTGTTTCACCTTCTTCCAACTCATTACTCGACCTTTCGGAGGAATCTGATGAACTCAAATCATAACTGAGTTTTCTCAGTTCTTGCAACTTCTGCATCCTATCTCTAATTTCGCTCAATTTGTAATCATCTGAACTTTCATCAGAAGATGCACTTTCATTTTTCTGTACTTGCACCTTTTTTTTCTGGTCTGTGTTGTTATTTTTATTCTTTATTGTCTCGTTTTTGTTGCTATTTGTCTTTACATATCGCCTCTTAATTTTATCATTATTTTCTTTTGCTGATTGTGCTTTCTTTAAATCTCTTTCAGCTTTCTTTTTTTGCTTGGTTAGTTCTTTAACCTCCTTTTCTTTGTTCTTACATTCATAGTAATCTTTCCATTTTTTAGACACAATCGCAAGAGGCACTTTTTCTTTCTTTCTATTGTTCCCCTTTTCAATTTTTGGATAGTGGAGGTGTTTATCCCATACTTCAGTATAATTTAACGGTTTCATTACTTTCTCGCAATTGATCTCCTTCAGTACGTTGCTTGTATTATTTGTAAATGAAGTGGACTCAATGAACTGCGGCATCTCTGGCAATTTATTTAATTCAACATTTTCCTGATTTTGTGGAAATATATCGTCGCTATGTTTTACGTTTTCTTGCTTTTGATTCTCATCTGATTCCACGTTTACTTGGTTCTCCAGTAGATCTATGAAATTTCCGTTTTCAATTTCTTTTAGTCCTTCGGCAATCTCTTCCTGAGTAAGATCCCCAATAACTTCAATTTCCATCCTAGTATTCACAGAATCAACAGGAGCAATAATAACATTCTGTAAAACATTTATTTTATCTGTAGGTATCTTTTCTGATGAAGACTTGCATACAATTTGATGGTACTTATGCCAGATCTTGTACAGATCATCAGAATCTTCAATGTTATCAGTTCCTGTAGCCATGGAATCAGATTTATACTTTGACAGAGTTTCTGGATTCATGTCGTGCTCTAGAATTTTAAAAAAAATCTTAGCATTTTTGATAACCGTTGATTCATCATTATTGCCTTCGTCATCTTCTACTGTAGTTTCGGTTTTATGTCTATTGCTCATACACTTCTCATAGTCTATGCTGTCAGCATTAAATGGGAATAAACCACAAGCTTTGAAGGCATTTTTAATAGTTTCTTCTTTTGAAGTAGCATCAAAAGCTTCCTTAAATACAGGAGCGAATGTTCTTTTTGTCAAACTTTTACTTGTGCCTTGCTTAAAACGTTGGACTGATTTTCGCCAATTGACTTTTAGTGGTCGAAAAATACCAACATCACATGGTTGTAAAATGTGGGTTGCGTTGGGCAAGAGACAATAGATAAAAATCTTTTTCTTGGTGCATAGTTCGGCAAGTTCAAGGCTGATATGACTTTTGTGGCCATCTAAGAAAAACAGGACTGGAAATTTAATGTTGTTCTGTTCTAGCCAAGGACAGAAACAATCGGCAACATATTCAAAGAAAGTTGAACCAACCATCCACCCTGAGTCACTTCTTCCAACGAAGTAATCATCGGGTAACGAGTTTGATATATCTTGAGGGATCCTCTTATAAGGTAATACAATCATCGGGGGAACAGCTTTTCCGCTTGCTGAAAAATTCGCCAAAACTGTAATACATTCCTTTTCTTTTCCTGCAGCTACATCGTAAAAGTTTCTGTATTGTTTAGGTCCTAAAACCTTTCCCGTTTTGGGACATAATTGTACACCTGTCTCATCCGCATTAAAAATACGATCAGCATCCTGTAAAATATCCAAACAGTGCTCTTCTTCCAGAAATTGCCTGACTTCTTCAAACCATTGCCTTATTTGGTTTTCAGTGACACTTGCTCTTGCTTTAGAGATTACCTCAGCATTTCTTTTGCTTATTGCAGGTTTACGTTTTAGGAACAATTCTAGCCATTTCTTACCAGGGCGATTATCTGTGAATGGATTTGGTCTCTTTGTTTCCACAATAACTTTTTGTACAACATCTTTGATTTCGTTTTCATGCATAGGAAATCCAAAACGTGCTTTGTCTAGTATCCACTTCTCTAGTTTATTTTCTTCCTCTGCAGATAGTACTGGCATTGGTCCCATTTTTCTTTCATCAACAGAACCTCGTCCATGGAGTCGGTTGACTAATGTTCCTTTTGGAATATTAAATTCTTGACATGCTTTATTTATTGAAAGCTGCCGTGGCCCTTGAACAGCTTCTATTGCAAGTTTCAATGCGGTTAGGCTGTACTTAAAACGCTCATATTTCCGTTTTCTTGTCTGACTTAGGTCTGCAATCTGGAAAATAACTTTGTATAAGAACTTGATACCCAAATAATACAGTTAAAAATTGTAACAAACGGTATAAGATGTATAAAAAAATGTACGGTCATTTACTAGATTCACCAAATTATATTGCATCTAGTAAATGACCACTTTTTCCTAAATCGGTCATTAGTTGGTCTAGAGTTAGAGCACAGCCATATGATTGAATTATAGTATATATTATTATATTCAATAAATCTAATAAATAATATTTATAAAAAAGCGTCAATAACGTGAATCCAGTGAATGACCGGTAGGAGTCATTCACTAGAAAATTAATTAAATGGAGATCCAGTGTATGACCACTTTAATAATCTAACCTCACACTACTAAATTGCATGTTTTATTTGATAAATGTGCTCTTATGACAGTTTATCATGCATAAATATATAAATAAGAGTGAATCATCGATCCCACTTTGAAAAAAAATCACCCCAAATAAAAGTGTTACATCACTTACCTTACTATTTTCATGAAACTCTTACACGCTCACAGACTAAGCACAATTTGCAGCCATATTTGAAATAATTGTATAGGTTGTGGTGCCATCTAGCGACAAATTTCGGAACTATTAATTACAGATCTGCTAAAATTTAAATTGGTTGGATGAGGATTCCTTTACATTTACTTACTAAAAGGCAATATTGGAGTTATCGGTCATTCATTGGGGGCTGGTCACTCACTGGTGCATTCACCCTAAATATAAGTCTAGTACTACTGGTTAAATTTAGCGTACTAAATGAATGATACATACAGGTATATAGAAAAAAGTAGAACTTAGAAACCACTGAATTTGTGGGGTTGAAGTCAATTTTGAGGATGCCAGGGAGTAAAAATGAAACTCTTTGGTATTGCGTCACGACATAAGTCCTGAAGAAGGAAATAAACATTTCCGAAAGCTTGACGCAATACCTACCAAAGAGTTTCTTTCTTTCTCCCTGGCATCCTCACAATTGACTGCAACCCCACAAACAGAAATCACTCAGTGGTTTCGAAGTTCTTTTTTCAACTGACCGGTCACGATCAACCCAAGGTTAAAGGTATATATGTACATGTTTCTTCATAAATTATTGCGGATATAATCATTAACGCCTACAAAATTTATACTCAAGGCTGTTATATTACCCATCCTCTCAGATTATTCCTATTCACAATCATTTTATAGTCTTCCATGGTAAGTATTTCCATTGACTTCTCAAATATCTATTCTGTGAGATCGTAGGTACTGGCGTTTGCGAGAATCCAAATATTTTCGGTTCACATTAATTTTCATTTCACTGTAACCGATATGGAAATCCATCATTTATTAGAAAACAGAAATTGAAATATGTGTGTTGTAAAAGTACGTCAGTATTGTCAATATACACTGTACCACAAAATATTTTGTGCACTGTACCAAAATATCTCGTACGCCACTGTACTGTAGTACGCTATTGCCCTCTTCACCCCCTCTTATCGATACCCCTCTGATAACAAACAATTAGTACATGATGCCGTATCTAGCGTAAGCATATATGATCTAAGGTTTACCCACAGAACTCATAATAATATATCTTACGACGTTCTGTGGGTTTACCTGATCACAATGACAAGTGACAGTGACAAGAATCATGCATATTAAATGGTGGCTGCGTTCGAGCAAAATGGCTTAGCTTCGCTTCTGTGTAGTTCAATATTCTGTGACCATAACAAATGTCAAATTCAGTGGGTTCACATGTTAACTCACGCTTACGGCGTATTGTTTTCTGATTGGCTGTTGACTACGAACATGTCGTTCTGTGTCATTCGGAAAACAGTGCGGTGCGCTGTAAGCTAAACTACATTAGGCTGGCATAATATGAACTCGACTTTACTGCCTCCTGTCACCGCCTGAGGGAACACACATATTATCAGAACGAAATATAACATATAAACAAACTGTCCGATATTACTTTATCATATTACGTCTTGATCAGAAAATGAATTTGGTATAACGCACTTTTCCCCACCACAAAGCTCAATATTGCACCTTATCAGACAATTTTTTATCCCACTGGACATTAGCAGAATGAAAAATATCGATTGTACATTCCTGTATTTGCATTTACACCTAAGGTGCGTTTCAATTTAACGTCTGTCGTCCGGTAACGGACGATGTATGACGTCATAGTTGTTTCGTCGGGCGATATCTGTCAGATTGAATTTTGAAACGCTCTCCTAAATCGTGGGGTAAATAGTTGACGGTCGGACGTTCCACTCAAGAATTTTGAAACGATGGAATGAAGTTTTCGGACAAGACGTTCTAATATCGAAACGCTTCATAAGAAAAGTTAAACGTCGGACGCACGTCGGACGTAATATTGAAACGCACCTCTACATGTATAGAATCCGAATGTGAATTGCGAAAACACGTAATTTTTCATATTAATATATTCTCCGATTGATGTTTCATTAAACCATTATTTCAAAATACCGGCAGATATCCATATTGCACCCAACACAGAACGCACATTCTCAGTCCGATATAAAGATATACCGCCAAAGTAGCCAACCGTACATTGACATGCTGCACATTGCTAGACCGATGGGATTTCCGAACACTGCTCGAACAGTGTTGCCGGTGCGTGCAATTAAAAAGTAATTTGAAGAATTGTTAATTTATAACGGAATAAGTTGTTAGTCGACCTGTTGAGCATTCATATGTCAATAATAAGTTTGTTATGAACTTAGAATAATATGATATTTAATATAATTCAATTTAAGAAAAATCATTGAAATATTTGAATTGGGCTGTTTATTAAATATCACTTGTTAGGTTATAATTTTTGTAATGTTTTGCTGTCTCACATAAACAACTTTACAAAAAAGACACCAAAATGTTTGGTAAGTATTTACATTTACTCTTTTTGTTCTTTTAAAGTATTTTTCTATATGGGTTTGTTCTGTTTATTCATATAGGTGCCTATATGTATATTTTCTCATTAGAAAGAGAAACTTACTGAAACTGACGATAGGTATAATAGGTAGGAGTGTTATGAATTAAGTTATCCAAGGATCCAAGGAAATTAAACATAGGCAAACCAAACAATATAATCAGTTACAGGGAAACAATTTCTTCAACAAGACTGCCCAATCTTTATGAATAACTAGGCACAATGTATCAATAGAATAGCTCGGAAAACATATATTGCACTTCTCTTTGAAGCTATAAATCCTGCACTAACCTGCAATTTTTTTATACAGATAGGAAAGCCTATACCTATTTATTTAGTGAAAATAGAGTATTTTTCGATTTGAATCCGAGAGTTCCAACCTTTGACAACTGTTTCGTTGTCACCCACTCATCAGAAAGGATTTATGGATCTCTCGAAATCAAAACGAATCCACTCAAAGTTAGTACCGTGAAGGCAAGACAAAATATTACAGAAAGTTACTTATATTTATTTATTTATGTATATCATAAAATTTCCTGCATCTTCCCTAACTCGAAATTTACTATCCAAACAGGGCTCATCTTAATTTTTCTAAAGATAGGCTGCTTACAAAACGAATTCAAAACGCTTCAAAATGAAAAATTTACCTAACTCGAAAACTAGTCGTCTTCTGAATTGCGAAGAAATCATGCCCATTCGACACCTAAAAAGACATGCTTTAAAATTTCCATGCAAATTAAATAATTTATACGTGAGAAAAAAATGAAATACTAAAAAATCATTAGATACGCTCATATCGGTTATTGCCAGTGGCGTGCGGCTAAGCGGGAAACGGCCGATATTCTAAATTCACAATGGAGTAAAGTGACATTAATATGCAAATTATCAAAGAAAATTGTAATAAAAAGTTATTTGCAATTGAATGATATTCTCGCAATTATCCAGTTTAGTTTACCAATTACTAAGTTTGAGAACTACCTAAAGAGTTGGCCTCAATTTTTTAATGGGAATTATCCACAGTAATTTTTGAGTATGTGGTAATAAGTTACTTAATTAGCATTAATTATCTGACATAACAAAATCTTGAATATGAGTCAGAAAAACAGTAATGGAAGGATCCTTGAAAAATAAAAATTGCCAATTCGTAGATCAAACTGGATAACTATAGGAATATCATTCAATTGCAAACAACTTTTTTCAATAAAATTATTCGGTATTTTGCATATTAATGTCAGTTTTACTCTGAAGTGAATTTAGAATATAATCGGTCGTTTCTTGCTTAGCCGCTCGCCACTGGCAATAACCGATATGAGCGTAATTTCTAATAGAGGAACCCCCTACTAGGATTAAAATTGTAATACAAAACACTAGGGTCTTTAATTTTGTTTAGGGTTTTTTCTTAAAAAATGGCGCTAAATTCAACACTATAGAGCTAGAGCATTGTTATTGAAAGAGGTATTATGTAATGTGTAGGGTTATTTCTTTGTCAGTGTACATTTGTTCCACGAAAAAATTCAAATTCATCCATTTTAACCAACTGTTATGATTAAAATGTAAAATGTTCCCTAAAGGCCGTAGCCAGAAAAGAAAGATTGATCAATTTTAGTATATAGTTTGTATATTCAACACAATTTTGTAATTTACCCAGGAAAGATCACATTGGATATTCGGTATTACCATGCATGTTACAATTTTGCAGATTTATTCATAAAATAATATTTGACACTGCTTGCAATCGTATTTATTCAACAACAAAACAAACAAAATTAAATACATTAATGGGAAACACATAGAGGCATCAGATCCACATTAATGAATAATATATTGAGCCTCTAGATTTTTTTTGCTGCAAACGAATCAATATTCTTCTCGATTGTCAATGTGTACGTCTCGGTGAATTGACATCAATGCCAATCCATTCAGTCGCTCCTGACCTGTGGAATTCCTCACATCGGTTTTGAGGCTTTTCAGAAGTACTTGTTGCCGAGATGAAACAGGTTCTTTTAGCCATATCATTTTCCATAGGTCTAATTCTCCTTTCAGTGAGTCCCATTCCAAAAACTGTTTATAGAGTATGAATCGTCAACTCTGGGCTGTTTTTCACAACAAACTGATGGAATCAAAATATATAAAGATGATAGAGTAGATTTATGCTTCTGGAATCTTGAGTGGAGTTGATCAATGAAATCATCTAGAAGTAGACTCATATTACTTATTCTAAAGTACTCTTCTGGATCTTCGGTTCCATAGTTTTTCCTGTGACATTGTTGCAACACCCTTAGTGGAATTTTTATTTCTTCATTTATGGATTTGAGCAAACCAAAGTACTCTTATAAATGTTGGCGAATTTTGATTTGACATTTTTTCGAATATCATTGATATTATCTATGATCAAATCAACATGGATAAGTTTGGCGGATACCTGCTTGGACACCATTAAAACAGCCTTTCATCGAAGAAGCGCCATCATGTCCTTGCTCGATAAGGGATTTAAAATCAACCCCTAAATGATTTAGTGTGGAAAGAATTGTACCAGCCAAATAATTTCATGAAATACTCTGTACTGAGACAAATCTTAGAAAATCTTCCCGTAGTATATATATGTTATCTCTGGGCTCAATATATCTCACACATATGGACTTTTATTCCTGTCGTGATACATCAGTAGTTTCGTCAACTTATATCGAAAAACATTTGTAAGAATTTGTGGGTAGGTACAGTACCCACAAAACTAATACAAAAGTTCTGTGATGTAACCTCAAAGTCAAGTTATTGAATCAAATGCCGAAAGCATTTTAATCAAAAAGGTACTAAGGTTTGTTTATCCATGAAATGTACCAAGCTCAGAATATTTTCTAGATCGATGAATTATTTGGCAACTAGGAAAAGTGAAATACGCATTTTTTTTTAAATTCAGGAAAATGATATATTTTGAAATTAGTGCCATTTTGTAAGAAAGATCCCTAAACAAAATTAAAGGCCCTAGGGTTTTATATTTTATTATGAACAATTTCAATCATATTACGGGGTTCCTGAGGCTGCGCCATAGGAACCCTGATATGACGAAAAGTTGCCGAAAAACGTGACAGTAGTTTCAAAGCCAGAAGTTGTGGCATGACTGCATCCTTATCCGAAGTCCTCTATTGAATGCACCAACTTTCATGAGGAATGAAATTTTCTGAGAAACTATCAATTAAAAAGTTTCCCATATGGTTCCAACATTTTGGCGGACATTGTATTATGATATTATGCTTACAGAATTTCATTCAAATGGGACCATAAAAACTTCTGATGAACGGATGATTACCTACGTGATAATCCCTATATATGAATAAAACATTCCAGTGCCCATTAAATTGAGTTTATAATAGCTATATAGTGGCTTACGATTTCAATTTGGTTATGAAGAGTTGATTTTGCTTACTTATAGTTACTTTTTAGTGTTACAAACTGCAACAGGGTTTTTCCTAATTATTGATGGGTATATAATCGTTTTCAAAGTCGACTTATTATACATAGTAACAAAGTTGTTTTACAGCTAGTTCAACAAATAGTGTAATTTTGTCTCAAAATCGGGATAAAAACTCATACAATCGCACTCAAAAGGTCGTTTATGACATGATTACCCATGGTTTGATTTGAGACATCCAGACGATAAATATGTCATAAACGGACGTAATCAAGCAAGTTAGGAGTGAATATAATAGATGACTGAGTGCAAACGAATATATTCGACAAGGCCCTTTTTTAACATGATTCGGGCTGTAATGTTTGTAAACAATGTCAGGTATGTTGCTTTCAAGAGGCAGAAAAGCCCTCTATTATATTTGATTGCTCGGAGCATGCTACAAAATAACTCCATCTCTTTTCAATGCATATTCGAGAAAGGCGATGGACATATTTTGTCGTATGCGACATAGGATAGTAGACATTTGAGAAAAGGTCCCCCGATGCTTTTTGTAGCGCCCACATAGAACTGAATCGATGGTCATACATAAAAAGATTCGAAACGTATTCATGATCTTAGCTCAGGAAATAAAAAAGGAAATTTCTTGAAAATCTACCACCCACAGAACACAAATACAACTTCCAACTCCAAATTTAAGCGAGGTCTAATTATTGAATAGTATTTGGTATGCATTCTCGCTGTTCATGATATTAATGACACATTCGAGTCGATTCTTTTTCTCAGTAGCAACCTTGTCATCATAGCAAGAAAAATTTCACATCAATATATCTCAATTTTGTATAAAGCTTGCTGCCTATTAGTGCTTTATCGGTGGGAGATTATCATATTTCCTGTCGATATAAACTTGAGATATGTTTTGAAGTAGAGTTTTCTTTCATTGATCTCTATCTTGATACCATTAAGTTTTGTTCATACCCTCGCGAATTTCGCAAGTTTTCAAAATGGCTGGCATTCATGCCGGACCAATCGTTGTTGCAGAATCATGTCGGCAGCCATTTTATTCGCAGAAAAATTGCGAAATTCGCGAGGATATGAACAAGACTTTAGTCTATTCTACGCTTCCACCAAGGAGACTAAACGTTATTTAACTAGGAGAGTCTAATCCCCATAAGACAATGGATGAGATAAACAGTGACGGACTAACCCACTCCGCACTCTTTGTATATGCGAGTTACAGGCGACACTTTTGTTCCTTGGTTCGACTCTGTACTCATGTCCAAGTACGTCACTATGACGCGTTTATGCTGATTGACTAGAGCTTATAAAACTCTCCTGTTAGTTAACTCTCTTTGCGCTTCCAAGCCAGAAAACACGTAGTTCTGTGTCGCTATATCAAAGAGTAGGGGTCATAGACAAGAGAGATCACATGAGGTATTCATGAATGAAATAGTAAAATCGTATCGGAATCCTTGAAACAACTGTCATTTCCATTTCATTCATAAAATTCAAAATCTGGTTGGATTCTGGTGTCACCAATCACGAGCCGGGAAACAGGTCATGTGACATCTTCGTCAACGTCACAAGACTTTACGAACCGATAACGAAGAAGAAGAGCAGAAATAACGACATTGGAGGTTATGTTATTATTTGACAGAAATTTTTAATAAAAAATTGTTAGAATTGAATGTTTTTTGATAATATATTGTAATATTATGTAACTATGTTGAAGGTGTTATGCATTAATTAAGGTGGAGAGCATCTTCAGTTATTTCACTTTTTATTTGTATGTGCTGGCCACAGCTTGTGTTTATTGTTTACTCATCGAATATAATTGTTCAAATTTTTAATACATTTTTACATTATATGCAGAGATGAATCAAAGGGTTGTGTACACTACGACATTGAACAAAAGAGGTTACGATACCTGGAAAAAGTTTGAAGTGCGTGCTAATCTCAACAGGGAAGATTTTCAGGAGTGTTGTCATTTACTGTCGATGTTAAATCACAGATCAGAGAAACTTACTAATTCGTGGTTAAATGTACAACATAGTTTTTATGAAAGCTTGACCCTAAACACTGAGAACCAAGTAATTAAATTTAAATTAATCAGTGACGTATTTACGACAAAATTCTTCAAATTTTTATTGTCTCACTGATCTTTATGAACAAACCATACGGTTAAGAAGGACCTGATAACTTTTGTAGCTATTTCAAACTATAGAAGTGTATCCCATGATCATTTATCATGTTATTACAAGTAAGAGTAACCTGTTTGGCTACGGTGGAGTTTGATGAAAAAACCAAAGGCTCACTGCATGAGCTACCAATTCACACTTTTACCTCAATTAACCAGGTATTTATAGCCATGAAGTAAATTCATTCTCTACTTTATTTGCTCTATCATAGCAATAATCAAACATCGACATTGGATATACTTCAAGAATGTGCACTTCTGGTTCTGATGTCTTAGGAAAAAAGCATTATTTTTTAAAAAATTTATTGAACAATAACATCTTCGTTTTACAAAACTAGTTTTTACCATATACCATTAACAACAAATTATTTTTCCGTTACAACTGAAGTACCTACCTACAGTACAGTAAAAAAAATTTAATCGTTTTATTTTCAATGATCCCTAGTGATGAAACACACTGCACAAGGGTTTTCAAATGGAATGTCTTTAAATTTTTCATAAAGTTGTTCACTTGTTTTTTCAGTAGCTTTTGGCCCGCCTCCTTTGTATCGTATACCACCTGCCCTTTGGTCCTACCTTCAGTTCACTAATAATTTTGGCAGTAAATAATTCTTTGGAAATTTCTTCTTCCTTCATTCACATGTCCTCAAATGAGCGTTCCAGTTTAGCCTTTCCACTCTCAATTTTTCTTATTTCCATCGATTTGAACTGGAAAATATATCTGACAGAGATTCCAAACATTTTTTGTGTGTTAACTTTACTAAATCACTCAACTAGGTTTTCCTTGGTGTTTCTGAAAAAAGAGTGTTTGATGTTTGGGTACGACACTTTAAAGCTGTTGAAAGATATTTTTGCATTTGTTGATCCACTTCTGTAGTTACTTCTGACTGTGTGTCTTTGTCAACCCTTGACTTTTGGAACCAATTCAACGTAGGGATTGCAGTTCGACTTAAATTATGAATAATGATGTTATTTGAATATAATTGTTTTCGCTTCTCCATTTTATCTCCATCATTACAAGTGAGTTTCCGTTGAAGAACTCGTTCAACATCTTGCGGATCGGGAAATTAAAAAAATCGTCTCTTTTCCAAACTACGCGAGCTAGAATAAAATCTGTTAGGGCAGTCTTTAACAGAGCACCTGAGCAATTTCCAGTAGTTCTACCTTCCATGAGGTCATGGAAATATTAATATCAAATGGGTAAATATTAATTCTACTTGGATTTTAGTCAATTTGCTTTGAAATAAACGTTATTTTTTGTGAAAAATCACTAGAAAATAGTAAGGCTTCAGGAAAAATAAAGCATCACATTATTCTGATATTTGACAGACAAATATAAACATCGTAGTAAAATTCAAGGACATTGGCCCATTTTCGCGCCATTTTGGGAATGATCTCTCTTGTCTATGACCCCTACTCTTTGGCTATATATTCCTGTCAAAAACCAAGTCACAGAACACCTAGACCTAACCGAGGTGTTCTGTGACCAAGTGGTGGATTGGTGGAAGCAGATTGTCACTTGTCAGGTCATATGTCACTTATATCAGAAAATCACTTTGTTTTTCAGCTAATTATTAACATAATTAAAAACAAAAACAATGATGCTCATATGATTATGTACACAGGAATAGAGGATTACCTACCATAGAAATCATAATATCTAGAATGCCAATTCAATGGGACGAAAGTGTTATCAAAAGTTCGAGGCATGATTCAGTGCGCATGATCACAACCAGATTCATTCATAACAGGGTAGGTTTCAGTAAGATTTTTAAATGATTCGTGACATTAAGTAAAATCGATTTAATAGTACTTTGGTGTCAGGCTTACAAATTTGTATGGAATATGAAAAATGCATTTTGGAGGAGATATTTTGTTAAGAAACTGATTATATTCAAGAAATGCATCTAATAAAAGAATGACATGAAAAAAAATTATTTCTCAAGTCGGTCACTATATTGGTGAAGTTTCTGAAATATGTTTTTGAAAGATTTATCTAGAAGTATCACGGTTATATTTTTCAAAATATATAATAATAATAATTTTATTGATTTCGAAGACCTACAAGTCAGAAATTTCACAGTCACATTAGTAGGACGAACAAATATACATATATGAAATAGATAAAATAGTGTGGAATAATACAAATATATAAAATAGTTAAAAGAGTATGAGGAACAAAGGGAGTCCACTATGATGAAAGGAACTCTTCCATTGTATAAAACAAATTGTTCAATAAATATTCCTTCAAAGCTTTTCGGAATTTGAAGTAGAATACTTCTTGTTTGATATTAGAGAGTAAGTGATTGTATACCTTAATCCCATTAGAAACGGGGCCATTCTGGCATATATTCAAGTGATTTTGAGGTGCGTACAGATGGGTAATTGTGTGTCATTATGACAGGGAATGATATTTCTGCTTTTGTGTATGTAGCAAGAGATTTCCAGTTATGTATATGCAGCATGATGGAAGTATTTTTAAATTTTTGAAGACAGGTCTGCACGATTCTCTTTGATTTTTCTTCAGCATTGCACGTATGCATTTCTTCTGGAGCACAAATAGTTTTTGTACTGAAGAAGACATGCCCCAGAATAATATGCCATACGATAGTCGAGACTGTATTTCAGCAAAATAATTTTTTTTTAGAACATGAAGGTTGAGCACTCTGTGATTTGATACAGCTTACAGTTCAGAGTTTTTCTTGTATTGCTTATATGTGGTTCCCAGTCAAGTGTGTCGTTTATAGTTATACTTAGAAATTTAATATTGTGACATTTCTCTAGAGTCATTTCCCCTAAATTTATTTCTATGTTTTCGGCTGTTCTCTGTTTTGTGTGGTAAATCAAAAATTAGGAAAACCATAGAATTATTTTTTCCATGAGGTTATTACATGCTTGTTGATGGAGATTGAGCGAGTCTTTTGATACCAGTATAGAGAGATCATCAGCATATAATGTTAATTTGAAAGGTGCAAGATATTTTACGATATCTGCTACATAAATTTAGAACAAAACTGGCGCAAGCACACTTCCCTGAGGGACTCCAACTTCCACATGGGCCAGACGAGATACTATGTTTTGACCTCCTTCTTCATTGCAAGATATCTGAACGTATTGCTTTCTATTTGTCAAAAAGGACCTGAATTAGCTTAACACAGGACCTCTAATTCCATATGACCAAAGCTTATCAAGCAGCCGATCATGTGGAACACAATCGAAAGCTTTACTTAAATCACAGTATATGCAGACAGGACTTTTTTTGCATCTAAATCATTGATAATATTATTATAGGTTTCTATTGTTGCTGTAGGTGTAGATTTTGATTTCCTAAGCTTGAATCTTGCAATGCAATGAGTTTAGCCTCTCAAGCATGCAGTATTCAAAGAGTTTGGAGAAAACTGATGTTATTGACATGGGTCTGTAGTTGTTCATAATATTTTTATCTTTTTTTTTTGTGAAGGGGTTAGTTATGGGTTTTAACAGCTCATTTTTGAATTCTTTTATAATATTGTTGGGTAGGTCATCAGACCCAAAGGAACGTTTATTTTTGAGTTTTGAGAAAATTGTTAGCATTTCTTCCTCAGTGAAAGGAAGTATAACCATTGAAGAAAGTTGCAGTTGAGGCTATGTTCAAACTTATTGTGGTCAATTTGTGGGATCTCGTCTATGACTTGTTTTAGAGCATCTATAAAAAAGTATTGAAGAGATTGGCAATGTCCTCTGGACAGGAGAAAACTTTATTTTCATGAGATATTTTTAATGTGGGTGTTTTTGTGCTACTGTTATTTTTAATTTTATTTATAACTGTCCAGGAAGTTTTACTTTTATTATCAGAAGATTGAATTATTTTGTCATGATTTTTTTTACACGATTCTATAAGAACAATATCAGAATGCTATCCAGACTAAAACAGGATACAGCATACATACACATTTTAATCTAAAGGTTTAATCAAGCTATGAGAATATAAGTATCTGTATATAAATTATTTTTCAAGCAAACCGTAGGTACTAGTTTCGAGCTTTTTGGCTCTCATCAGTACGGCGTAGCCAAGTATGAGGATAAGCAATACTTGGTTGCACTCAACAGAAGCTTCTGGTTCTGACTCCGTTTGTTTGCTGTTTTTTCATTCAATCAAGTATTGTTTATCTTCACACTTCGCTACACCGTACTGATATAAGCCAAAAAAATCGACATAGCCGATAGAACTCCATAGAATTTCATTCATAGAAAAAAAGGATCGTTTGATCTGAATCTATATCGTTGAGATGGAAAGAGGATGATAGTGAGATCTATAGTAATTTGAGTAATTACTAGTCGAAAGTATATTTCATATAGCTTTCCTATTTCCAATGTATTCCATCAATAAGTGAATGTTTCAGATATTTTCAGAATTTTGCTTGATTAGTTGAATTACATGAAGGAATGAAATGTTTATAATAGTTGACCGGTAACTATATTACAAATATAGTTAACTTAAAATATTGTGTACAGTAGTATTCCAGAATATAATAAAGTAATTGTACAATCCTGAAAGTACATAGGTAAACAGTTCAGCAACATAGCAACAATTCGAGATATTCATTGAATAAATAAAAGAAACACTTTCTAAATTGAATAACATGTCACTACTAGAACCAGCAGATATTTGGAAATTTCTATATATGCATCGCTGGTTCACATCATTTCTGTGAAGTTTGGTTCCCCTGGGAAAAACCCAGCCATAAAGTATTGTGAAGATGGTTTCCGGACAGTGTGGTCACCACTGAATTTCTCTCTCAATTTTTTCCATGCAAACCTTTCTTTTTTGATTTCTATAGTCCGTTTCATCAAGGATAGCGGGACACCTGTCAGGGATTTTTCCAAGAAGTTGATATTATCTGCTTCAAGGTTGTGATTCTTTTCTTTAGGCGATTGATTTTCACTGTCATAGCTTTTACTTTTTTCTGGGCTATGGATTTTTTTTAAATTTGCTTGTTTGAGTTTAAGATGAAGTTTTGAGGGAGTTGCACTGAAAATATAAAATACATAAAATAAAATACTTCTTTGGAATTTATTAAACAAAACTCAAATCCAATTTCCAAACTACTTCAAATGATGTTTATTTTTCACTTCTCAGTTCAATCAAAGTTAGTACTGTCACCAGTCAATTGTATGCAAAGAAAAATAATTACTAGTATGTCTGTGATATCAATTTGGAAAGAATAGAAAATATCGCATATATGTCATTTATATTAAAATTTGATAGTTTTCTTGTAAAAAGTTGGCTTCATCAGACCTAAAATAAATATTTCAGTAGAATGGAAGAGTTCAATTGACATTAAACGGATTCTAAGTATATTCAACATCCAACAAATAAGATACAAGCATAATAAAAATAAGCATTGAAAACAACTAACCTGTAATTGTGTCTCGTTTTGATATCTCTTTTTGCTCTTTTAATTTGTCCCATGTTCTCCATGTGTCCTTTTGAAACTTCTGGGGGAGTCCACAGATGAAGTGGTAGCACTTGAAGGTGAGCTGAAATAGAATTATCATTGACTTATATTAAAATTATCCATAGATAAGGTGCGTTATATCAAAAACTATTGCTAATAACATTGAAACAATAGATTTCCTACCAGACGATGAGAAGTTAAAAACAAAAAAAATGGCAATATCGACATAAAATATGTAATAAGTTTGGTGGGTCAATAACAATTTACTTTGGATGTTAGTTGGGGTAACAAAAATCGAGTAAAGTATCAAATTCAGAGATCTTAGTTCAAGTCTTATTTGGAATCTTAAAATAATATTTGATAATTACAGGGGACTTTCGAAAAATTATGAAAACATACTTGTTTCGACAAATAATAATAATCATGTCACAATGGACTGAAGGACCTAGGTCAATGGCCTATTGGATCAATTTAATTGGTTCAATAAAGTTCATTTATTATATGTTTATTTAATAATAATACCTACTCCCTTCTCTACCTCCACAGGCTGTGTCTTGGATACAACACTCATAGGAGTGTTTATGAGGGAGTATTAATATTATTACATTAAATATCACATCATATATATCATGAATATATAAATTTCAAAATATAATCTTGCCCAAATGTTCACAAGTAAATTTTATGAGTATTATACATTTAATATCTTACCTCACTGCAATTTCAATAGTAGGAGTGCAAGAAACTTGAAGAGTAACACCTGACACATTGTCCTTGTTTTCAATAAAAAGTACTTCCAAGTTATCATCCATTTCGATGCGTTGGGAATTCATGAAGAGTTCTGAAAAAAGTGTAAAATAGTTTGCATAATTTCAGAAGTAACACTATAAATTATCTGAATTCCTTAAAAACTACAAACCTTTATAAATCGTACATCATGAATGAATTGCACAAATTCTAAACACTTGTTCATACCCTCGCGAATTTTGCAGTTTTTTTGCAATTAAAATGTCTGCCAGTCCTGCCGAACCAATCGTTGATGCAGAACCATGTCGGCAGCTATTTTATTCGCAGAAAAATTGCGAAATTAGCGCTGGTATGAACGATACTTTAAGTTTCAGGATTCCTACCTAGTACCTATGTTGTTAGGTTAGATTTTGTATATGACTCACCTTTCTTGGGTGTAAACTTCATCATGTTTTCGAAAAAAAAGGCTTGGAACTGCATTTGGTTTCAGCAACATTCGACTACCCTGAATATATACATCGTTTGGAGAAAAATGTTTGCTACAAATGACATTTTTTTCACCCAGATGCTCCGCGGTAGGATCTCATCCCAATGCTCTCATCCAAATGTCATGCATTGCTTTTTGCTCTCGTCAAACTAGAAATAATGTGCATTAGTCAGACATGAAGAAATAATAAGTATTAGTAGGTACTCAGTTTTATCAACGATATAATATTCCATTTACTTACTAAAAATAATGGATTCCAGGAATTTTTCCTTTGTTTCCACTCCATAGCACCAAGCACGTCATCATAGTAAAAATTAAAAACTGTAATTTACCACAGAAAAACTCGAAAATTAATAACACAATACACACTACTGACAAAGTACTAATATGTAAACCACATTTAAAATGACCACAATAAAATAAAACCGTCCCTGCCAAACTCAAATCCCTTCTCTTTGAACAATGGAAACTATTAACGCTGTTGAACGATCTAAAGAATTCGACGGAACTTTGAGCACGCTTCGCACTTTCGCAGTAATGCTAGATCATCTTTGCCCGAATCGCAACAACAAAGATAAAAGTTGCTGAAATTTGTCATCGCTGTAGCTGGTTATGAGCATGCGCATTGACGCAATCATTCGACTTTTTATAACACTTTTCAGACAAAACGTAGACGGGATTAGCGATCTAGAGTAAGTATATATAATATATATCTGTGATTACCTACTTATATTTTGTAATGAGGAATCGGAATGAAAAATTAAATATCTCCAAAATTTGTTGAATTGTAGTTTCCAACACGCTGAATCGACCTGTAAAAGCGTTTTTTCGAAAAACGACGTTTTCCCGGAGAGAAGCTGTACTATAGTTCGTTTACGCACAACTTGTGACGTCACAAGTTGCCATTCATAAAAATTCATATTTTTTTTTCGCGGGAAATTCATGTTGGTTGCACTGGTCGTGTAGAACTTCATGTCAATTGCAAAGTTTGTCTGCTGTCAAAAGTGTCAAAGAGGAAATGCTTTTTCAACGGGAATTGATTAACTTAATAAATTAATTGGTTTATTTCATATTTTCATAATAGTTTTTGTGTGTGATAGTGAATATTGTGAAACAAATCAATTCATCAGTTCTCAGTGTCTATATAAGTATGATGATTGAAGTAATAGATGACAAATTCGCACAAGATCAATCGGATATTTCCATAATGGACACTGGACTATTATTAAGGACACAAAAAAATACTCATCAGGTGAGTTTCTCTATATATCTGTTGTTTAATTTCAAATTCAGCTAAGCTGAGCATTATATAAATAATAAATAATCCAATGCCAATTTCCCTATAAATCCCGCCTCAAGATTTAGGCACTAGGTAGGTATGACAGAAAGATAATTTCAACTTATTGATAGAGAAATACCTAGCTGTTTATTAAAAGGAAAATATTTTCCTTCAATGACATTGTTTTACATACGTCCTAAATAGGTACGAATACGTAGAGTTCAGACTTTGCAAATAAAAATGATAGAGAATGATATTTCAATAACTTTTTTTAACTACTAAAACAAGTTAGGATTTCTCTTCCTTAATCAAAACTTAATGCATACCCCCAATCCCTCGTATCAAACAATAATATACAACATCCAGTGTCTAAAATAATTTTTTTGCATGAAGATTTACCCGCTTCAAATTTGAAATTAAAATACGTCTTCCGACTTCCGCCATGAGTTGCGCGTTACAGTCGTTGCTCTAGGTGCAGCTGCACTCTGCAGTCTGCACTGGAAATGACAAAATTATTGTTATTGTTATGTTTGAGGCTGTGATCAAGCACAACGGTTTTATTCAAAGTTCTTGTTTTCGAATAGACATTTTTGATGTTGTGAAAGTACAATACAAGTGGTTGAGGATATGCAGATTGTGAAGGTCAATCACCAGATAGGTACCTATTTTTTGTGAGTGGACGTTTCTAGAGCAGAGCGCCGAATGTGATTAAATTCGTGTTCGCCTTATTCAAGATATCAAACCATGTAAGTAGAATCAAAAGGCGTATTTCACCAGTTTCCAATATAAGCGAGCAATAACAAATATTATTCCCATTCCTAAAAGTTAGAGACCTATTGAATAACTCAATTTCAACAATCCATAACCTAAAACACGTTTGTCAATATTTAAACTTTCTCAAATTTATTGTTCTCTGAGAAATTTTGAAATTAGTTAACACAAAAGGCAAATCAGAAATGCTCTATAAACGTCCTAGCATTTCAAAATATTTGATTTTCCTACCATTTTTCTCACTCAAAAATTCAATTAAAATTCAGAAATAGGTATTGTGCGAACCAAGAATTGTTGGAAAGGATTGGACTAATTTATATGTTTTGAATTGTAAGCTCTGTGGAATACATGCCAAGATAATATAAGTTCCTAAGCTTTGTCCTTCTTGAAATAACTAGTCCTAGAAAAGAAATGTTCAACAAGTCTCCAGGCCATAAAAAAAATTAAAGAGTCTCAACTTGTCTGCAGGGTTCCAGGAAAGTAAGGGTGATTGTGAGTGAGGTATTACCGATGAGATGCTTTGCTACTTTCTCAATGACATTTAACCTAGCACAGGAGCTGAACTCTAAATATGTGAATACCCACCTATAACAAGTTGGATCTGTAGCATATAGATTATAAATCTATATCTCTTGGCACAAAACAGAAAACAGTTTCTAAGTGGCTCTTTTGACAATGGACTCTTGGTGGTTAGTTTTTAGAGTATTGTTGACAGTAATACTGAGCATCAAAATGGATGACTTTAATGTTACTGGAACAGACATAACTGGGTACTCTCAAATCAGCTTTTTTTAAAATTTAGTTTCTCTAGATGAATTTTTAGAAAAGTTAATTCCAAACTTTGATCTTTTGTGCATTACAATCCCTCATTCTTAATAATCAAATTACGCTCCTAATTATGTGAAAAAAAAATATTTTTTTGTGCAGATAAGATGGAATATTCTTGGTGGTAACTGGTAGGAACAATAATGGAGACTATCAATTGCTTTCAATTTATTTTGTAGGAAAATCGTTTGTTTCTATTGAATACCCTAAATAAAAAACCTATGAAATTCCCATAATATTCTGTACCTAAGCCATCAAACACAACCAGATTCACTCAGAAATATCACACAAACCAATTTTACCAAATTAATTCAAATGTCTTTATCTTTCTATCAGTTCAAATGATATATGTGGGCGAGTGTGCTACAAATTTTCTTTCATCTCTTGATTCAAACATCATTTAATTTATTTTCCAGCTCAAGGCAGAAAACTTATGAAGACGTATATGCTATGGGATATCAAAGAAACGTGATGGGGGTTGTTGGTGCAACCACATATAAAATATTCATCCAGAACAGAGAAATATTATGTAAGTATAAAATTCTGGTTTTTTCACCTTTTTGGTGGAAAATTATTTGTTTAGTTCCTATTTCCTATAATGGTTAATAGAGGATGATGAATCTCATTACATTACAACTCAAATAACCTATTGCAAAAATGAACTGAATATTATTTTAATTTCGACTTGTAAGCCACAAAGATTTTTCTGTTATGGACCGTGGTGGTCAGCTGGTAGAGCCATTTGCCTCTCCAGCGTAGGATCGTGGGTTCGAATCCCATGGTCACCGGTCTTGTGCATGGATAAGGGTTGCATGTAGGGATGCAACAGGTTAACGGAAATAACAATAACTTCTCTTCAAACTGATTATGGTTTATTCCATAATCTCCAATTGCCAGTGTTTTTCAGGTGAATTCTTTTTCAAAATACTTCCAGATAAGTTTCGTGAAAATCACAATTTGAACTTTTCTATCAATTCACCTTACAGTATCTACAATATTATTTTTGATTTAGTTCAATATTTTACTTATTTATTTTTAATTCCAGTATAATACGCTGAAAGATTTTGTAGAAAACTTAGTCAGTAGGGCAAAACATTTTTAATTCAGATATATTCTCAATTTGTTTCAGAGACACGCCTTTCTCTCTTTGAGTTAAAACTTTTAGTGATTTGTAACTACTATCATGTGTTTTATTGAATTCATGAAATTTTTTTTCACACTTTCATATTTGAATTACCTACGAGTTTTCAAATGATTGTTCTGTTCTGAGGTTCACAAGATTCAATTCAATTCTTTCAATTCTCTATTCAAAAATAACAAATGTGATACATTCATATGTGTTAACAACAAGTTCGTCAGTACATTTTTACAGTTATGCACCTAAATTAACACCTGTGTGTGCAATAATACAGAATAATCTTGTAGTAGTAAGTGTTTGTATTTAGCTATTACTTCAATTTCATTTAGTAAGATGTTATAAATTTTTGGTGCAACAGTTCATACAAACTTTTGGTTTCCATCATATTTTCTAAATGGTATTACGATATGTTTGTTTGTGTACTGTCTAGTTTGGTAGCAATGGTTCACAAAATGTTTATTTGTAGATTTAAAACAGAAGATGCAGTTACTAAGATAGTATAGACATCGGACATTCAGAATCGATTCATTATAGAAACTACTTGTAGAATATAGTCTATTTTTGAACAATATTATTCTTAGTATGTAGTTTTGTACTACATTTAGTTGAGTTACTGCATCGTCATAGAGCCCCCCATACTATGATTCCATAATTCAGGAGTGATTCGACTAGGAACTTGTAGATTTGCAAAAGAAGTTTTTTTTGTTAAAATTTTGCATATTATATAAAATTTATGAATCAATATTCTAATTTTGTCAGTTAAGTCTTTAATATGAGTTGTCCATTCTAGAGTGAACCTAGATATTTTATGGAATTAGTTTCTTTTATTATGAGATCATTCATTGTGATAGAATTAAATTGTGGTCTCTTTGAATCTGTCATTGAAAAGGCAATATAAAATGTTTTATCAGAATTTAAAGTTAGTTTATTTCTGTCGTGCCAACATTTTATTACCAAATCTAATCCATGAGACACCTTATTTTTAACATTTTCTCAGTTTTCTTATATAAAAAGTAGGACTGTGTCATCTGCATAAGAGATAGAGATGCCATTTATGTTTAGGTTTAGCAGTGAGTTGATGTAAGTGATGAAAAGAAGTGGACCAAGCACTGTTCCCTGAGGGATACCTATCTTAGTTTCAAGGGGGATATTAACATAATTCACATATGAAACTAATAGTGTGCTTACTTATGAAATGAAGTGATACAAAAAAATGCAATGTTGCTCTTAATTTGACCTTTTTTGTTAACTATCTGAGCCCTTACAAGCAACTAAAAAAAATAAACTCATTTAATGTATCTTCATTGGAAACTCATATGAGATCTTGTGTAAACAGGGAACATTCAGAACCTACTGCTTTTGTGAGAGTAGATTCCGAACCACTCTTAGCTTGGTGGCAGATGCTGTTTTGATCCTAGGTCGTCTGGCTGAAAGGGCATCACTGTAGCGCGATGGCCACTTAGCTTATAGTATCTTGGAAAGACAAGACCTAGGAAAGACGGGGACCTGTTTTTCAACTTGTGATCCCAGACAAAGTTGAGAACCAATTGATTTTTTGTAGATGTACATTAGTCACCCATCTAAGAGAGTCAGCTTTGCTCAACATTTAACATATAACTCTTCAGGTGGCTTCACAGTCATCTAGCTACTTTTATCAAGAATAGAATAGCACTTTATTCACTTATGAGGAGTATACAGATATATAAAATTGATTGCAGAGCGTACCCTATCAGTTCAGTTAGTCAAAACAATATTAATATTCTAATTAATCCAAGCACAATAAGAATCCATATTTCTCATTTGAGTATAAGAAAATATAATTTCCAGGTTTTATAAAATATTTATTACCCCTTCATTTATATTTATTTCACTATTTATATTTTAATGTAGCTGATTTATGATTTTTAATTACAGAGGGGGGGTGCAAACTTTCAATGATAAGAGGCTTGGATTTTTTGCCGCAGAGATGATCTTCTGTTAACTTCAAGAAGACACACTGGAAGGACTATCCTGCACCAGGTTCATTCTTGGAATTTCTTCAGGCTAATCATATAAGAAGTTCAGTCTAAGCAGATTTAATACTTTTCTTTGAAACAATTTCAAACTTCTCTGCTCAATAAAGCAAAGACAATTGTTGGATAGTAAAGGAGTCAAAAGAAAGTTTTCAATTTTGTCAGAAGGAAATGAAATAAGATATCATATTCTGAAAAGTTATCTCATTAGAGATATTTTAATTTTCCTTTTTGCTTCATCCTCTTATGGTGGATTTATGCAGCAGTCATAAGTCATAAGCTTCAAGTCACAAGGAAGAATATTTGTCAGTGATTGGCTGAACCATTTATTTCAACCAATCATTGACGAACATTCGTATGACTTAAAACTGCTGCATAAATCCACCATAAAACAGAAAATGCAACCAAAGAAATCTCATTATTATTTGGTATATGAGGAAGATGAATAAGTGCACCAAGAGTAAAGTAGGAGCATTAGTTTTCATTAGGAAAAAAAATATTTCAAAGAGGTTTTCACAATCAGAACATAATTTAAAATAAATAAAAAGATTTGAGGTTTTTTAGACAAATAAAAAGTGGCAATCCAAAGTCGTCAAGAAAACATTGCAAATGATTACTGATCCATCGCGCTGCAGAAAAAAAAACGACCTCTTGGGTCTTTATTTAATAAATTATGGAAACATTTAATTTGCAGCAGAAAAGTTTCTGAATTTTTGTAAATTTTGACTTTATCTAGACCAGTTCGGCAACATTTGTTTGTCATAAAAAAGAGATTGCACAATTGAAAAAGTAATTCTGTTTTTTTTGGATCTAGCTGTAAAATTTTGAGTTCTAAATAAGAAATATGCTATTGTACTGTTTTTATTAGCTCAAATCCATTTGACACTGACTCTTCAAATATCTCAATACTTTTATTAATCAACTACTGTCAAATCTCATATTTGAATTGCGATATATCAGGAAAATATAGCCCTACTACAACTAAGACAATTTGAGAGATTCTAGATGTTTTCTTGGAATTCTTCCGAAGTCTATCTAATATAATTCTCTCGAAGGAGCAAAAGTTTTGTTTTCCATTGTAGTATAATTTTCTGATTTTTTTATTGAATGTTGTGTATATTGTATGTATTTTACATTAAGATTATTGAAATGTTTTGATTTTTGTATGTATGTAATATATTCAACATTTGCGTTCATTTTGATATTGCACCTTGAAATGATACTTTGTCAACAAGTTATTTTCTTATACCATAAGTACATTTTGAATTGAGTAATCTCCACACAATTTATAATTGCTATAAAAGACTGTAACCACAAATATGATCTTAGGTAAATATTGATTTTAATTTGTACTGTAAATGTAGTCAGTGGCCTAGTGCCTCTCTGTAGAATTTTGTAATAAATATGTAGGTATACATAATACATAGACCACATAGGTGGGCTCTTTGAAGTGGATGATTGGTTTTCAATTATTGTTTTCTGGATTTCAAAGTACACAGAGAAACCTTGATCTTTTTTTTTACATAAAAACCTGTTTTTTGAATGGAGAGTAAAATGTGCTCGTATTGCTTTTGATATAAGTTTATTTATTTCAACTCTCTGTCCATTCAGAAAACTGGGTTTTAATGGAACTGTTTACAAATTATTTATTGGTCTAGCAACCTTGTGATGTAGAATATAAATTTGTAATCTCTGTGATGTTAAACACTGGACAAACTCAAAATAAAAGCTAGTATTGTATAAAAAATCAAAATGCATGGAAACTTTCAACAGGTTGGTAGTGGAACTTGAACGTTATGTCTAAATGTTGAATAGATATATTTTCACCATTTTACATATAGCAATACAATTATGGCATGTCAATAAATAATAAAAGTATACAATGCATAAAACAATACAACATACAAAATTTTTAAAACTGTTACATTCATGAGTAAAACATTAACAAACATAATTAACATAACAAAATGGTAAATTCAGAGAAGCAATGTGTTGAGTGTATGATTCAGTTGCTTTGTTGTGTGAAGGAACTCGTCAGTGGAGTAAAAGCAGTGTTCAAGAATATAATTTTTTATGCGTTTTTTAAATTGATGAAAGGTTAGTGTTTTGATTATCTTTGGCAGGCAGTTGTAGAAATTAAAATTCAGAGAATTTTTCTGAGATTTGGTTAATCTATACCTTGGGGTTTTTATCAACTTAGAATACCTTGTACTATGCTCGTGTATATCTGATTGGGTTTGTAGTTGGTTGGCATTTCTATGTATTTCTAACAAGGAATTGTAGATATACATTGAAGGTAATGGCATGATGCCGTACTTTATAAAATGTGGATGACAATGTTCCTTATATCCAGCTCCAGCAAGGATTCTAAGTGCCTTTTTCTGTTGTCGAAAAATGGTTATTGCATGGGAGGCATTTCCCCATAAAATTATTCCATAGTTTATCTGCGAATGGAATAGAGAAAAATATGTCATTCTCAGAATATCAGGTTGAATTGTTTTCTTTAGCTGCCTCAACAAAAATAGAGTACTTGATAATTTGTTACTGAGCTGTTCTATGTGATTGGTCCATGTGAGTTTGTCATCGATAACTATTCCAAGTAGCTTGACAGTGTTTCCCATTTGGGAGTTTATATTAGAGGAGAAAGTTATTTTTTGTGATTTGCTTGCGTTCAACTTCAGTTTGTTTGCAGTAAACCAGTTTTCAGCACGTTTTTCAATATTATTAGACGAAGAAGTCACTTCCCCATGGTTTTTACCAGTAGTCATCAACGTTGTGTCGTCGGCATATAGAACGCTTTTATGGGGTAACAGGAAGTTGCATAGATCGTTTATGTAAATGACAAACAAAAATGGTCCGAGCACAGATCCCTGCGGGACACCATGTTTTATAGGTAGAAAGTCAGAGTTGGTTCGGTTCACAGTGACACATTGGTTTCTATTTTCTAAGTATGAACTAATTAACTTCAAAGCTACCCCTCTAATACCGTAGTAGTTTAACTTCCATATGAGTATCTCATGAGAAACACAGTCAAAGGCCTTTGACAGGTCACAGAGTGTAACAGCCGTGAGTAAACCTTGTTCCAGACCCTCAACTATGCCTCCCACTATATTAAGAATTGCAAGAGTTGTGGAGCGATTTTCTCGAAAACCATACTGTGCATTATTCAAAAATTGGTTCGCTTCAAAATATTTCATTAGTCTATTTTTCAGAATGATTTCAATAATTTTAGCAAATATCGAAATAATGGATATTGGCCTATAATTGTCAATTTCTGTAACATCTCCCTTTTTATGTATGGGAACAACTCTGGTAAATTTGAAACTATCTGGGAAAACGCCTTCACTGAAAATCAAATTGATCAGTGATGTTAAAGGTTTGAGAATTATATCTGAAGTTTGTTTTATGATAAAGCAATTTAAATCATGTGTGTCTACAGACTTGGAATTTTTTAATGTATTAATTGCATCAAGAACCTCATAGGTTGTGACTCCCAGTAAGAAAAAAGAGTTGCAAGGTGCAGGAAAATGTTTGTATTGCATCAAGTCATTGTCTGGTATATTAGGTAACTGCTTTATTATATTTTCAGCAACGCTCGTGAAGTGAGCATTGAAGGTAGTTTCACTTATTGCAGTTTCAGGATTACTTTTGGTTTTTCTATTTAACTCGTAGTTTATAATTTGCCAACTAGCTTTTGATTTGTTTACTGATTTACTAATATAGTGTCCATATTTATTTCTTTTTGCTTCTTTCAATTCCTTTCGGTAGCTTTTCTTAAGTGATTTGTATACCACCTTATCAGTAGGATCTTTATTTGTATCACAAATACATTTAACTGTTGAAAGTGTATCCCGCTTTGCTTTTAGAGAATCATTGTACCATACAACTGGTGGTTTTTCTCCTATTTTAAACTTTTTATATGGAAAGTGGACTGTCACATAATCGGCATAAATATTAACTAAGAAGTTTGCTAGAAAGTTTGTACCTAAATTTGGATTTTCAAAAATACTCCAGTGTATGCTTTCAAGGGATTCTCTAAATTTTTCCATCGTAGAGTGTGTTATGGACCTTCTTATAATCGTGTCTGGTTTACATTCAGTGATTTTGTTTATGATGATATACTGTCCACTATGGTCAGATAGACATGGATCTAATACATCTGCAGTCATGTTCTGATTCTCTACATTTGTCAGTACATTATCAATGCAGCTGGATGAATATGTTGTTATCCTGGTATAGTCAGTTATGATAATAGCTAGACCAAAAGAATTTAGTAAGCTTTTCATCTCTGATAATACAGTTGAGTTCGATTTAAAATTAATATTAAAATCACCTAGAATAATGACTTTCTTTTTACCTGTTAGGTACTTATTTAATAAATTTTCAAAGTTTAGCAAGAAAATTTCAGCGTTTCCCAAGCAGGATCTATAGAGTGTAATTATTAAAACTTGGTTTGATAGTTCTAAACCACAAAATTCAGAATTTATCTCATCATTAAAAACATCTAGTTGTAATTGTTTGGACTTTATATTATTTTTTGTAAACATTGCCACTCCCCCATGTTTATTGTGTTTTCTGCAGAATTCTGCTGCCAAGGAGAATCCTGAAATGTTAATGCTTTCAAGATTATTTTTTTCTTGCCAATGTTCTGATAGACATATTATATCAAAATTGAATTTGTTCAGAAACAGTTCAATTTCTTCAAGTTTATTTGATAGACATTGTATATTTATATGAAATACACTCACCACATCGACCCTCTTTAATTCCTTAAACAAGATATTGTTTTTTGGTGCATTATCTGCTTCTATATGTGACAATGAGACTGGTGGGGTTTCCCCCTTTATATAGTTTGACACTTTTTTATATTTTCCCGAGTCTACCGATACGGACGATTTCTCATAACAATTTAGTTGAAGTCTTTCTTCCCCCCTTCTAAAAAAGAGGCTGGACCCACTGCAAGCCCGTCTGTTCTGAAGTCATATCTGCGATATCCTACACCTCGAGGCCAAAAGGATGGTTTGTAAAAATCTTCCTTAAATTTAAAATCTGCAGATACCATGAAACACTTGAATCCATTTTGTTCTTTTAGGAAAGTGACGGTAACATCCTGTATGCTTTGATTAGTCTTTTCATGTAGGTATTCCTGGATGTCTTTTTCTTCAACGTCTTGATTAACTCTGTATAAAAACATCCATACTCTTGGTTGCCGTCCTTTGAATTTTCCACTTCCATCCTCTGCTGCTCCAATGTTTTTTCTATAATATTTTTTAGGTTTTCTTTCCACTGTTTTCCACTCTCTGTGTTCTTCTGTCTCATTCTGATTTGGCTCTTCTGGATGATCTAAAGTGATGATGTCATTCATTAATTTGATCTGTTCCTTTTCAATATTTGATAGCTTATCATTTTGCTTTGTGTTAGATTTGGAAATTCCATCATTTTCGCCATTTCCTTTATTTACACTGTGGGATCTGTTTTTCTGAACCTCCTTTATATCGGATTTCGGAATGGATGATTCATTTTGTTGTTTAGAACCACTCGGTTTTTCAATACTAATTACATTTTTTTTGACTAAGGGAATGCCTGTTCTTATCTCAGAAAGAGCAGTGTTTTGTTTTTGCACGTTTATCATTTTTTCTTGAATTAGCTCCTTACTTTCTTTCAATAATTCGTTATTTTCAGACAATAGTTTGTTATTGTCTTCCAATTGCTTGATAATTTTTCTTTGCATGATTACTTCCATTTTGAGTTTTTCATATTCAATTTTCTCAGCTGTTGTGAGTGCATCTGTGAAATATGTGCCAGTGGCATCCCATGGATGTACCGGGCTATTGACTAGAAGTTGACCTTTGGATTGTCTTGTTATATGTTCTTCACTTTCCTGCTTACAGCAGTTTTTCCTCTCCAGGCAACTTTTATGGTATGTTTTCCTGCAGTTTTGGCACAATACTGGATTTTTTATCACACTTTTTTTGCAATATTCACACTCTAGATTTAACACAAGATCTTTACTTTCCGCCATCTTGATGAATAATATTCACTTAGACATTTGACTCGTACTTTATAAAAAATGTACTCTAGTGTTTGAGTTGAGCCTATATTCAATTTATTGTTGTAAGATGATTTCTATTTGTGAACCATTTTTTTACAAGATAAATCAGATTTATTCATGTTGGGGTTTTTATTTGGAATGATTGAATGTATGTATTCATTGATCTCAATAAGTACTTATATTTACTTCAGAGTTGAGATTAAAACCGCAAAATGTAATGCAAGTGTTTTTGTATTATCGAGATTTGCTTTTGATCCTAAAATGTTAATATTTTAAAAATCTCAGATTGGTATTGATACTGGTAAACTTCTTGATAGGATTCTTGTCAGATTTTAATTTCCATTTATTCTATTGTTCAAGTGAAAGTAGCATTTTGATAATTTTTTGAAAACATTCAAATCGTGAAAATTTGTCTCTTATTTAAACAATTTCATAATTGTCTTTCCCTACAATTCACGAAAATGGGTTGTAGAACCTAAAAAAAATTATTGACTGAGAGTTTTATTTTGTGGAGGAATTCTTTTCTTGATAAATTTTGAAAATGAATAAATGTAAGATTAAGAAAATCTATACAAGTGGAGGCAGATCAATTTATCTCGATAAGTTACAACATTTATAGGACTTGTTTCGAAGAAATTATTTAGTTTTTTCAATAAATTATCATACTCTGAGATTGCATATCTAATTCTTCATTTGCCCTTCTATTCTATCATAGTTTTTTTTTTTTATTTCCTTTTTTTTTCATCTTAAGACAGGAAGCTTAAAATCCTAAAAATAGGATGTTGATGTGATTGCTGTTCATTCAAGCTTCTCACAAAATCAGAATATCCCTCTTAAATTGGAATATAGATATTTTGTCAAAAGATTTGATTATTAAATAATTTCTTAAGAATTGACATTCTTTTTAGAAAATAACTATTCAATTCCAATGTAAAATGAAAAATAGTGATTCCAAACATTGAGCTTAGTTAAAATTTATCTAAAAAACTTAACCTCTGCCTCTTGAAACTACAAACCTCTCAGAAATCTCCCAGCCATGTTTGAAAGCATTTTGAATAAGTAAAATGTACACAAACTCAGAAATATATTTTTTATTTCAGTTATTATACATTTTCCACTCCCATCTATAATATTTGATTTCTTTCTTACAGTAGATTTGAAGAAAAAAACCCTTTTGTGAAGTGGTGACACTTTTTCATATAATAATAATAATTTCCGTGGAAATTCTCATCAACCTGAAACAGAACATCTATTCATTTTGGGAAATAAAAATTGAAAAATATACAAAATGCTTTGGGAGCTAGATACAATTTTTGAAGAATCTCGAGTATTTCTTGTCAAATTTAATGTTTTAAAAGGAATATAACAAGTTTAATGAGTGAAACATTTATTTGAAATTGAACATTCCATGATTATATTTTAATTATATCACTGCTCAAATATTTTGAAAGGAAATCTGGTACCATTTACTAATTGCTATTTATTTGACTGATGAAACGTTAGGAAGAAATTCGAACACACAAATGTCTCAAAACTCGACAAAAGAGAACTATACCTCCCAATCATATATTTAAACTAATGGCAAATTTGAGATAGAACCTTGCCTTGCCTTCCTGTTCTCAGTTATTTTTCTATATTTGTTAGGTAGTGTTAATTTGGAATGCAACTTACATTTTTTCTATCCTGATCAGAACCTGAACAAATATTCATCAATTCGATTTCTCATAGATTTTACCCATCTTTTGACTGAAATGAAAAATCATTTTATTGAAACAGAAGGTCCAGTAAAATCTATTAGTAAATAAACAATAAAATTGACCAATATTGGTTGTATTTAGGTACACATGGCAATTCATTGTCCCAACAAAACTGGTGTTAGTTTTTCTCAGAAATAAATACCAACATAATGAAATGTGAAATGACCAGAACTTTGCAATATCTCATCAAATACATTATGATACATTCTGAAATATTGTTTAAATTGTACTGGGGTTTCATGAACTAATGACAAGCTTCCTTTTTGTTTGTTTTTTGTGCATCCAAGGTCTATCCACCATCTCCCAGATTTTGTTCTCTTGAGTTTTGCAATGCATATTAATGTGAATGTGACGCAGTGTAAATTATTGACTATTCTTGGTGAAATAATAATGTACCCTCTGTGAATCGGTAAGTAATAGCCTCAAAAATCTAAATTTATGTTTTGTATTAAATTATACAATGAATTTATAGTTATCATAACACTCATAACAGCCGAAAGTTACAGAAACTAGTTTAAGGTAACAAAATTGATGAAGTTATCGAACTGTATAATTTCGAACTAAAACAAGAGGTTATGTCCACTACCAGTATAATTTCATTGAATCTTAAAAGCAGTAATAGTCTTGAACATTCTTAAAACTATTCTAAATGGCTTTTATCCTAATATTCCATTGTACCTAATAAGAAACTATGCTAAAATATTCGAAGCATTCTGAATGATATTTTTCAAACTATTTCTTCCCTCCAATTTTAATCTAATGGCTTTAATATAGTTTCATCTACATGCTACCTAATAATTGTGTAAAGAAAAGCATTTTATTTATGAATCAATTTGCAAAATGATCTATCAGGATGTTAAGTTTAACCTTGCTTTTTTATATGCTGCATTCAAATCAGGGATGACAAAGAATTGTAATAATCCACTTGACTAACAAGCTACATGAAGTAATATTGTTATTGAAATACTTACATGAATATGAAATGATCACTGCATATAGATTATGAATTTTTATTTGAAATGCCCCTGCACGTATTATTTACACACACACAAACTTCTGAATACTTCATGATTTCTCTCGAAATAATCGAAACAATATTCATGTGAACGTTCAACACGGTTTTCAAGTCAAATTTCACGAAATACACATCATTTTCAATGAATGAATAAATAATCCAAACATATCTGTATATGTCAACAATCCATTTATTCAAGGAATTTTGTTGCCAACCTTGAAAAAGTTGGAGTTGGCGTAGCTATATTCACTTTGCCATTTTTATGAATGAACTGTGTTTCCCGCGCAAAATCAGATTTTATTTTTTTTACGGCTCTGATTCAAAAAGATATATAAGTGTTATATATATTCGGAACCAGGGCGTTGAGCTCTATCCACTGTAAAATTATGAATTTTTTTTTTTTTTATTCCGATTCCTCATTGTCTTCCTGCAGCACTTTAAGATAGTGATAGATTTAGGTGCCCCATTTTCGCATACAAGCCTCGAATAGGGTTGAATGAATAGTACATCGATGTTGAGTAAAATGGAGGGAAATTTACGAGTGGCTCCTGGGGAGAACATATGGAAAATTCGATTTTCCAGAACAGAAATAAAAGGAGTATGTTGCCTATATTTTCACGCGAGCCATTGTTTTTTGGTCTAGTGACGATGTAAGTTTTCATAGTTTCGTTGGGCTTGTGTGGGAAAATCTGTCAAAATCTCGATTATCCCTTACAATATTACACACTCATTTTAACCATTTAGCCACCTTCAACACTGAAGCCTTTGGTATTCCGAAGCCAGGTTCTATTAATTAGGTGAACACGGCTCACGTGAAAATATGGGCAACATACTGCTCTTTTATTTCTGTTCTGCAAAATCGAATTTTCCATATGTTCTGCCCAGGAACCACTCGTAAATTTCCCTCCATTTTACTCAACATCGATGTACTTTTCAACCCTATTTGAGGCTTGTATGCAAAAATGGGGCACCCAAATCTGTCACTATCTGATGGTCTATTGTAGAAAACTGAAATTTTTAAGCAAATGCCTATGGTGACCTCATATTAGCTGATAAGGGCTTTTGATTCAAGATTTACTTCCATAAGAGGTTTCTTCAAATATTCCTCCATTTTAAAGTACTCCTCAGTTTACAGAGTGTACAAGACACAAAGGATAGTCAAAGGAAGAATCCATGTAGAAAGAGCTATTCAAGGAATAAAAAGTTTTAATATTTTGCAAATACCTAATTCTTCAATTTGAAGTATCTCAGTTATCAACTATTTTTCAGTTAGGTGTGAAATATGTAGTTATGGCAAGTAAAATGTTATAATTATACCCAATTGTATTTAAATTAATTATCAAAAGATTCAAATTTTTTATGAGGTATAGATGAGGTACATGGGTGAAAATTAATTATTTAAAATATTTATTACACATTTCACACATTTATCTTGATAAATTTGGAAGCAATTTTTCATATTCAGAAGTAGGAGTTTGAGCTAGGATAACTTTATTTGAAAATTTTGGCAAATACTGATTCATATAAAACTTTTCTGTTCACATGGGTCGTATTCAATAGTAACTAAAGTAATTTCTTTCATTGTGCATATACACAAGTAACATTTAGATCGTTATAAAACGTAAAGGTTCCCTTGGATCCAACAGAAGTAGTTGTGGTTTGTATTTACACTATTTCATTATTATCATTGTAATAAATTATATATTCGTTAATCAATCTTGAGTTTCTGTGACAATCCTTTCTAAATGAATATGGACATTTCACCTCCACAATGGAATTACCTCCTACTAATTAATCCATCAGGGTTGGCTCCCAAAAGACCAGAATTTGTCAGCCAAATAGGTTCTCGTTGGTTGTAAATCCAGGTTTAATGTTGTTTTAAGGAACTCTATCCCATTTTTTTTTATAAGTTCTTCCTCACTGAATAGCTTAGTAGCCTCAGTGAATTCATTCGATAATACTTCAATAATCGGTAAGCCACAGTTAAAAGATTCCTAGTCACTTTCTGGTTGCAGAAGCCAAGTAAAACCCACAGTATTGTCCAAATCACTTATCTTCTATCCCTTTTATTTTTTCATTTCCTCTTCGCTCATTCCTCGCCCTAGTTCTTCAGCTGTTTTTACTGCGACATTTTTTGCATTTGTCAAATTCCTTGTCAATAATGGATATATTGCAGTGTCCAAAAAAAGCCAGTGTCTCAATATGATTATGATGATGATGTCATTTCTTATTTCATTCCTCCAGGTCAGTACAACTCCCACAGACGAAATCTCCCAACTTGTTAAGCGTGATCTAAACTAAAAATACTGTGAAAAATCAAAAAATAGAAAACTTCCACAAAATATGACTCACTTCAGCATGATATAACTTCTCTTTCGTGCTTGCGTGCATTTTTCCTCTGATCATGATGAAGTGTAAAGTCTACAACAAACTGCATAAATATGTTCTACTTCTACATGATGAAATTCCAGTGCATTTCCTCCCTTTTTCAAAAAAATGTCATTGTTAAGGAATTCATTTATAGATTCAAGTAAAACATGGTTTGATGCCATTTTACAATCAAAATCTGAAACAATAAATAATGAGTGATACATTACATATAAATAAACAACATAACATAACCTCAACAAAAAAAAGCTTACCTTAGTTACCTTAGACCTGAGGCATTTTCGGTAAGATGTTTCAACTCAGACAGAAAAAAGGAAAAAAATCAAATCAATACTTTCTTATGGGTTTTCAACACGTACCTACCTATTACCAATTTGTTCAAAAAGGTTCAATCAGACAGGAATCTTGACAAATCAAATCAATCAAATCAAAAAATACTTTATTGTCTAAGAATGTTTCTTGTTGACAAAGCTTTGTGAAAAGACATAATCAATGAATCAATTATTGATAATAAATAATAAAATAATAAAATTATTTACACATACATAAAAATATATACATATACGCACATAATACAAACACAACTGATAACACTTCCAAAACATGGTAAGATGTTATTAGTTGATTGTCATAATAACATTACTAACACATTAAAAATTTTAACAGTACTCAACAATTAAAATTTATACATTTAGTAGTCAGAAGAATTAAAATATAATAAAATAAACGGGTTTACAGTGTTAGTCATATATAATGATCTAACTTAGGTTGTCACTAAAGAACTCCTGCAGGTTGTAATATGCCTTTTTCAGAAGAATGTTCTTAATTGAATTCCGAAATAGTGCTGCATAGACCGTGTTCTTGTGGTGGCCAGGTAGGTGGTTATAAATCTTCCTACTCTCGAATATAAGGCAATTTTTTGTCAAGGATGATGTTGGTATGGGCATACTAATATTATTGTGTTGACGGGTAGTATAATAGGGTCTATTATTCGGCTCTTTTGATTTCGTTTTATGTATTAAGCACACTGTTTCGAGAATAAATATACAAGTTACCGTCAAAACTCGATATTCAATAAAAAGAGGCTTACAATGAACCCTTGAACGACATTTACTAAAGTACCTCAATGCTCTCTTTTGTAGTACAAATATTGAGTTCAACAACTGGTTAGAGCAGTAACCCCAGAAGGAGATGCCATATCTTATGTGCGATTCAATCAGTGAGAAATACGCTATTCTGCCTGAATTGAGGCCAAGTTCATTGGTAATGACTCGAACAGCATAACAGCCTGATGCTAAAGTTTTACTAAGTTTTTTTATGTGCACTTCAAATTTCAATTTGTCATCTAGGTATAACCCTAGAAATTTGGTGTGGGGTTGGTTAGTTACCCTATGGTTGCCTAGAGCTAGGTTGTCAAAGTTGAATTTGAAGGTTAGTATCAAGATGCATATAACTCCTGGTGCGTTTACTGATTCGCTTTTGTTTCAACCAAAGTTCTTGATCCTGTAATTGCGTCAATAGAGTTTGTTCCATTCGTCAATGGATGACGCTTAAGTCGAATATAGTGGAGTTTCAACAATCCAAAGTACCTACTAGATAAATTTTTTGAGTTTTTGAACGTTAACATTATTTTGAGGTTATATGTCAATTACATTGCATATTAGGCTATCCAAGATGCTGACAAACTAAAATTAAGATGGCCGCCTGAAGGCACACATTGTATTTGTTATTGTTTGAACGAGACTGATTATTGTTAATTTTCATCTATTGGAGTGAAATTTTTGTATGAATCTTTGCCGAATAAAAAACATGCCTACAAAGTGTTATGTTGTAAATTGTGGAAGCCGTGGAGATCGCGACTTAGTGAAGTTTTTAAAAATTCCTAGCTAGCTACATTTTGATAATGTGGTATATTAAATCAAAGACTAGATAGATAGATGTTTATTAAGTAGGATACCCTAATATACATAGTTCCATGTTCCAAAATAACAAATTAGTAGGTAAAAATATGTAACAAGTGAAAATAATTTACTTTGCGATATCTGACACTCGGTGTGTAAAAAAACGACCAATCCAATGAAGATTTGAAAATAAAAATAGATAAATGTGTAGGCAATCATATATTACTAATAATAGTGTTGAGGAAACAGTCATAACTTCATGCACTGAGAACCAATCCAGGGGTTTTTTGGTACATCAGACAGTCCTATAGGGTCCAATAGAATTTCACAGATATCATTTTCACACTGCAGCACAACTCGGCCATCCTCACCGTTTCACAAAGACACCATCTTTACTCTAAAAAATGCCTTCCTTTTATGAAACTTAGGTAGCACAACTACTTTACGAAAATTGTACGCTTTTGGGAAATCAACTATCCAGAATTATTCATCTGGGAAAATTTACTCATGAACATATATCCTTTGGGTGACCAAATCACAAAATCGCAGTATTTTCATTCAGTTAGTTTCATTTGTAAATGAGTTTGGTAATAATAAGCATGGTCACGTTTTAGGGTAATTGCAATTCCACCGCTTATTATAGTTGAGGTTTTTAAATTTGAATACTGTCCCATATCAATATTCCTTAATGAATATGGACACTTCACTTCCATATCAGCCACAAGACATCGTCGCATCAGGAGAACCACCAATTTATTAAATAATCTATACTTTCAACAAAGGAATATCCATTCGCTGTGAATGCCTCATCTGAAAATTAATTGGAAACATTAATAAACAGTTCATAAATTACGAAAAATCAGTACCTACCTTGGCAACAACAACAGTATGTTCATCCATTTTTCTTGCTTCACAATCATGGGCAAATCCAGCTTCAAGATATTAGCCTGTTAAACTTTTGTAGGCCTTCATTGGCTTTCTTGTTTATGAGTCAACAGCAGATATGTAATAATGTCGAATGCCGTTACTGTTGTGAAAAGATCTAGAGATATGTCCATTTCACAAGGAGTGAAAGTAAAAGGATCCATGCACTTTATCATTCTCCTTTTGTCTCTATAGATCGATGCAGTGTCTTTGTTTACTCGTTCTAATGATAATAAATAAATCACTTTTAGTTAAAACAGCCATAATAACATTTCAAATCACAACTAAACAAAACTATTAGCAGTAGAAGCTAGTGCCAAACACAAACACCATTCATGTGTGCCTACAGCCGGCCATTTTTAAAGAGCCGTGGTCACGTGTTCTGGATAGCCTAATTGGTATTTATCGTGTGATTTTTCTGTTCTTTTAATACTTTTCGCTCAGTTCGGTAGTTTTGCGACGTTTTTAGTTGTTGGGTTATTGTTATTTATTTGTTCTTGTGTTTTTCTGTCATTCGTAAAAGTTAGGGTAGTGTATAGCATTTTTTTGTGAGTCTCGACTTCGACATGACAATCATCAATCATGACATGGTTCAATTTGAGGTTATGTCGATGACGCAGCATGCGTTTGTCAAAACGACATGTCAAGTCATCATGATCGGTAATGATTTGCCTGCCATCTATGTTAAAATTGAGTAAACTCTCTTGACGCAATAAAAATGTCATGAATCAAGCAAGCCGTACATCAACAGTTTTGGATGACAATTTCACAGCTATAAGTAATTCCACCAGGAGTTATATGCATCTTGGTTAGTATGCTTGTTTTCTCAATGTTGAAGCATAGCAAGTTGGAGTCACACCATCGTTTAACTTTTTCCAAATCAGAAGCGATATTTTCTTTCAAGCGTTCTACATTTTTTCCGTGCCACATTATTGTGGTGTCGTCTGCAAACATGGTGAAGTTTCCGGAAATGTTGACTTTACTAAGATCATTTAAATAAATAAGAAAAAGAATTGGTCCCAAGACCGAGCCCTGAGGAACACCACAATCGATGTTTGAGGGGTTCGACAATTCATTTTTACATTTTACCATCTGGATTCGGTTAGAGAGATAAGATTCCAGCCAGTTATAAGCTACACCTCTGATTCCATAGCAATCCAGCTTTTGGAGCAGTATTCTGTGATTAACACAATCGAATGCTTTGGAAAAATCACAAAACACCGCTCCCACAGCTTCACCTCCATTCAATTCTGTGTAAACTGCCTTCAACAGGTTGAATATAGCATCATTGGTGCTTTTATTAGATTGGAACCCAATTTGAGTGGACGAAAGTATATTATGTCTATTTAAGAATGATAATAGTCTTTTCTTAACTAGCTTCTCAATTATTTTCGATAGGGTTGACAGTAGTGCGATTGGTCTAAAATTCGAGGGTTCGTCGAGTTGACCACCTTTATGCAGTGGAATTATAATAGCAGTTTTTAAGCAAGTGGGGAATTTACCTGTCATAAATGAAATGTTAATTGCTTCTACTAATACATGCAACGCCTCATCAGGCAAATGTTGTAATATTTTCAGCGATATTTCATCCAACCCACAAGATGTTTTATTTTTCACAAGAGTTCTATACTGGGTTTGATTGTTATAAGTTTCATCTCTTGTGACGTTAGGGCCTAGGTAGTCTATTATACAAGGTAGCAAATAGAAATATATTCGAAGAATATGTAATAAAATTCACATGAACAATTCATCATCAACTTTCCCAACCATTTCGAAATAGGTAATCAACATTCTCTTCTCTGAGAGGTTCATTCTTCTTCAACTCATTTGAAATATTGAATATATGTATTCAATTTATTTTTGAACTCAATTTTCACTGTTCACTTAAATTTCAATTTTGTAGTCTACGGGTAGTTTTTTGTATAATCTATCATTGTAAAGTGGTAACCTGAAACGCTGAAACTGTAGATCTTGACTTGAATAAATTCAAACTATGAATTTTCACCTGTATCCTGCTACTCAACGTTGATATAACAATTTTGTTATTTCTAAAAAAATATTATGGAGAACCTGCTACGTGTTAGCGTATTTTTTTATTACTTAATTCAGTCGTTTGATTATCATCACATCACACGACTTCTATCATATTTTTATCATGAATTTTGAATTTTACATTAAAAATTAAAATCATATTGGAGAAGTTACTGTGCAACTTGGCAACGACGCAACCCATTTACGACGTTTTACCACTGAAATATACCAAGGTATATTTCAGTTATTTCAGTGCGTTTTACAGGTTTCTACTACTATGTTTGACAGTGACATGTACGTTCTGAAGATCTCCATGTCTATCTGAATCACAGAACTATAACACAGAGACTCTGTGTTATAGTTCTGTGATCTGAATACATTCTGAAAAAGTACGGATTGAGATAATTTCGAATCGGTGTAACTGCGCATCTGCTGAAGTCCTTTTCTGCTATGATACGATTTGGATGAAATATCATTCTGTCATTTTATTAATCGTCTGCATTACTGGTAGAGAACTTTCCCGGTAGACATTTTTACAGATTTTATAGAATGCAGTTCGCATTTTTATGGTGTAGAAGTGTGATTTCTGATAGGAAACAATCGCTGTATTTACTGTTGACAATTGTATTGTCGCCAAAGTACGGTATAGCATTATTCGATTCTGTTCATTTATATTTCTGTGTTTGTACATTATTGAGAATTATCTGTCGGATATTTTGATTTTCTGCAAATATATATGGACCCGCGCATAAACATATACATAATGACAAAAACAATCGAATCATCGTTTTGGGCCATTATTAATTATTGAATATGTAGGCAACCAGTTTGTACTAGAATATAGCCAATTATCGGTTTGTTGTACTAACGTATTTTTGCAATGCAAATGTACCAGATTTAGTACGATTGTACTAGCATTCCCAACACTGGTTTCTACTTTATTCTGGGGTGGGATTATGAACACTCGATACGAGAGCTGTCACGATACGTAGGCTAGAACGATGTATGTTCTTGATTCGAAACGAAATCGAAACTATGAAATTTCTTTGAATAGAGATAGAATGGAATTATATCTACCATATAGACCATTGATATCGACTCAAGTTGCTATATATTTTGAATTATAATAATTGTTTTGGTTTTCATAATTGCTAAAATCTGACATATGTCAAACTAACTACGGATCGAGTGTTCGTAATCGCACCCTTGATTCAATCTTACTTCCAAAAGTAAATGTCATTTTATTTGTTATTATTTAACGTTTTACAAGAGAAGGGGCATAGAACACGATCTAACATCAAAAATTCGGTGTTGCCAGCTCATGTTATTCGACAAAATTTATCTCACGCGACACATATGTCGAACCCATTTGAGAATACCACATGCCAATGGGCTTGTTCAGCCGTGCTCAACAGTTGAGTGATTACTGATTAGTCAACTTGTTTGGCTGACCGATCCGCTGATCCATTGACTATGGTCTCACTGATGAACAACGAACTCAACAAGTTGTGATTAATCTCAAAGTTGAGCACGGCTGAACGAACCCAATCTTGTCGACAATTTCCATCGACATATGTCGAATGCAACAAATCTCACTCGACATTCGAGAATAGGACGCCAGGTCATGTATAGTTGGCTAGTAATTTACGTATTTTCAACTCGGTTTGTATGCAGCTGTTTGTTTAGGTAGGTTGGTTAGCTTGCTCAGGTTAAGGCCGGGAAACACTTATCATATCATACACCATTCCGATCCGATGGTGGCCCGAGTAATCGGATCGGTGTGGTATTGGCAGGGGTGGTCACACATGTCCGACACCTCTCCAATCTTGTCAACTATCAAGCACTCGGCACAAGTATTGAATCGAACACTTTCTTACAAAGTTGTCTTATCGTGTTCGGCAAAATGTGTACGAATCTCAATAATTGCGATATAGCAATGATGACTATTGCACTACTTGCACTAAAAGATAAAGATGAGGAAACTCAGATATCTGAAAGGGAGAAAATACGGAGGAACATGAAAAGACTGTGTATACACGCAGCTATAGGAAGAGAAGATCTGTAGAAGGAGAGTTCTTCCCACTTTTTCCTCGTCTCATAGATGAAGAAAATAAGTTTCATCAATATTTCAGAATGTTAATTTCATCTGACACCCGTCCTGCACGCTGAAAACAAATAGACTGCGCAATCGGAGCGTAGTCGGCTGAGAAATCGAAGATGGATTGTAGTAGGGTGGGACACGTGCAGGTGAGATGTGGAATACGGCATTCAAAGTCCAGCTTTTATTTCCCTCTCAGACATCTGTGTCTCACTGTATATGATCGAAATCGGATCGGAAGGGAGTCTGATAAGTGTGTCCCGGCCTTTAGGTTTGTGTGTAAATTGCCAGCGAAAAACTAAGGCTGAGTCAAGTCTCCGGTCTGAACAATTAGGGAATCCAAATCACGTGACCGAAAATGGCGGTTGTTGGCACACAAACTAGCATTCGCCATAAGAGTATCATTGTGTTGCTAGTCATTTGGTATTAAATATTGTATTTCTGACTATTTTCGGAGTTTTCGTGTTCTTGAAGAGTAATATTTAAATGGAGAGTGTTTACCTAAAGACATTAATGTTGAAAAACAGAGACGTTGGTGAAAGGTACGCTTGAAAATAAATCTCAATCTTTTGTTTACATTTTGATAATAATTGTATTTGTTACAGATATAGAACGAAATTGATATTAATCAATAATGTAGATCCTCACGCATTATACAATTGAGATGGTGTCCCTCCGTTTAGACCCAAGTGCAGATAAAGGCTTATAAAAGTTTGGAGTCTTATAAATATTTTGAATCTGGATTCCTTGTGAGTGTGGGAACAAATATTGAGAATGATTTCTAAACATTTTAGTTGGCCAGGTAAGTTTCTGGACTATTTACAACTTTTTACACTAATCCACTATTAGTTTAGCCTAGTTCATGTAAATGTAAGGTAGTAAGGTAGCTCAAGAAAGAAGAAATGAAAACTATATCATGAATGTGTCTACATGATTCCAATAGTTTAAAATTCTTCCATTATCTTACTTATTTTTACATGAACTAGGTTTATGTGTGTGACTGACCTTTCTGTATGGAAACATAGAACTATAGAATCATCAAAACACCACAAGGTAGAGGTAGTATTTTGAAAAAAGTTTATATGTATAATATGGAAGAAATTGTCATATTGCTTCTCAATTTTCATAGTAATTCTTATCAATGTAACTGTTTTTCAGGTCAAGCATTCTCAGAAAGCAAATGAGAAATCTTTAGATGATTGGTGCCATATATGCAGCAGAGTATGCAAATATCAAGAGGAAATATTTCACAGCTAGAGAGAGCAGGTGCTTCCAAAATTATCCACTATTGCATCTGCAATGGTGTTGACGATGGACGACCTATGATAAAATGTGATTGAGACAACTGTGTTGCAGAATGCTTCCATTTTTAATGTGTTCGATTGGTACAAATGTGACAAATTAAAATAATATTTTATATTTGACTCTATTTCCACCATCTAACTATTATACCTACCATTGATGTTATTTTTCTGTTCATATGTATATTCATATTGGGTGACCCTATATAAACATTGCATGTTTCTTGGGATCAAATCGATAAATAAAAAAACATTTTTTTCGCATGTACTTGATTTATTTCATACAGTGTCATCCCAATAGTGCACCAAATGGATTGAAAAGCACTTATGGTTTCAATAAATTTATTCATCGTCTTCAGAGCCCTAGGTAACAATTTATATTAATATTTCTATTCAATAACAATACCTTAGATTACACTTAGAGTACTCTCATCAAACTGATAAAAGAATCCATTGTATTTAAATAAATAATGATAACTAAATTGAACATTCTAATGTACATTAATTCAGAGATATAAAAATCATCATGTGCCACAAATAGGAATAATCATATACCTACACAAGTCAAATCAGTAAAGTTTGGAGTTATTTCGATGAGAGTTTCAAAGGTAACTTTGTATAATGGTTAATTCTGTCTGAGTTGAAATGCCTGTTTCTTGGCAATCTTCTTCAATGCCAAGGTCCACATTAAAGTGTTTCATTCTGTTGACAAAAAATATATTTTACAATTACATCATTCAAAAAGGACCTGCAAGTTTTATCTATTAAATCTGCAAATCTTCAGTGGAACAATGACAAACATGAAGTAAATCCAATGATTCTCATTGTTTCTGGCCCCAACTGTATTCTCTCCCTTGACTGCAAAATGTGGGTAGCCATGGCTACCCACATTTTGCATTGCTTGCACCAGAGTTGAGAGTAGTTATAGATATAACTTGTGTTTTGACAGAGCTGATATTAATAACTTTCAATTCATCATTATGGTAAAAAACCAAATATTTCAAAAAGTTTTTATTGTTTTCATGAAAACCCAAATAAACTGTCAATAAACCAAAAGTTGTAGTTGATGTATCTTGTGTTTTTTAGAAATACTGTATCAAAAACCAGCTGCGCAACCGTTCAATGCAAAATAATAAGAATACTGGGCAGCCAAGCAATAATTATAAGGGCCCCCTTCAATGGCATTTGATAGAATAAACCTAAAACAATACCACCTACCTCAGAATGCATGATTTTTCTATTGTCCGGCCTAGCATTTCATTTCATCATAACTCTTACGAAAGTACTGCGATAAATGTCCCAGGTTTCATCCTCAAAAGCAGCAGATTTCCTTGAAGAGAATTATTCAAGTAATATTCACTAAAAGCAATATTTGTAAACTTTAGATTTCAGTGGAGATTCAAGTATCCAAAGGCTCACCTGTTATAAAATTTCTACTACAGACTCTCTGACATTTGATCTTTGAATCGGTCAGGTCTTCTCGCTTTATTGCAGCTAACCACAGGGCTCTCCGCTTCCTGGATAAGTCGTTTTATTTGTAAAAAAACTGGGTTTCAGAAGAGTAGGAACCAAGTAAAATCCGACTTTATCCCTGTCATGATGAGATCCTCAGCCAATTCCAACGCAAGTAAGAGGCATTTTTCTTCAGCTAAAGCACAAATGATAATCCACAAATAATTGAAACTCTCAAATACACACAGGAAATAACAAAAATTAACAGTTTTATCACTATTGACGCTAATGAGAAAATCCAATGTGTGCCAACAAGCCGCCATATTGGTTTTGATTTGACAGGTCTCTGGATTGCCTAGGATATGTTCCGTAAATAGACAAAAGTTACCACTGCTTACCGGACCGGTGACATGAGTTATGAGTGTTATGACATTGGTTTTTGTCTGGTAATTGTGGTTGCAATTTATTTTCGGGACATCTGTCACTGTCACTGTCATATGTCTCTTCAGTCTTCAGTGTGGTTTGGTTATGTTTGAGTGTTTATTGTTTGTGATCTTTGTAGATTGAAATCAACAGCTTTACCATTTCGTCAGTCCTTGTCTCTACGTTACTAACTGTAGAAGTCTCCTTTGGAGATAATATCGGTTTCTTATTACCGGAATGAAGAGATGCGCCTGATTCTCCATCGTCATGAAATATTTTCAAGTTTTCGTAATCGATTAAAACATGTCGCAATTCCTGAAATATGCGTGCTCTTCCAAAATGTTAGCTTCTATGATAGAATATAAAATGCCCTTGTCTTCAAAACAATAACTACATGTAAATGATTCTATGGTCTGAAAATAATCTATAAGTAATTAAAAATCAAATTATTGATACATTTGTTATCTCTTCGATCAGTTTAATCACTTCAATCGAATTCATATAAAACAAATCAAAGTTTTTTAACATCAAAAAATAAAAAGTATTCAAACCAGAATAACCAGATCAACCAAAGAAAATCGTCGGTCGTTCTGGTGACAGACAATCGACCGCTTTTTCAGGAACCACGTCCCGTAAATAACCTTTTTTCAGTTACCAACCAAATAAAAGACATTTACGGGACGCACATTCAGCAACCAAAACAACCAAGGTGATTTACGGAACGTATCCCTAATATGATTAGACCAGCGCGGTCATTTGGTTGACTTGACGACCTAATTAGAACTGTATGTATGTGACCAATATTTTCAATAATCTGATCGGTCCGACTCAAGATGCATATAACTCCTGGTGCGTTTACTGATTCGCTTTTGTTTCAACTAAAGTTCTTGATCCTGTAATTGCGTCAATAGAGTTTGTTCCATTCGTCAATGGATGACGCTTAAGTCGAATATAGTGGAGTTTCCAACAATCCAAAGTGCCTACTAGATACATTTTTTGAGTTTTTGAACGTTAACATTATTTTGAGGTTATATGTCAATTACATTGCATATTAGAGGTGCGTTTCAATTTAACGTCTGTCGTCCGGTAACGGACGATGTATGACGTCATAGTTGTTTCGTCGGGAGATATCTTTCGGATTGAATTTTGAAACGCTCTCCTAAATCGTGGGGTAAATAGTTGACGGTCGGATGTTCCACTCAAGAATTTTGAAACGATGGAATGAAGTTGTTGGACAAGACGTTCTAATATCGAAACGCTTCATAAGAAAAGTTAAACGTCGGACGTAATATTGAAACGCACCTTAGGCTAGGCTATCCAAGATGCTGTCAAACTAAAATCAAGATGGCCGCATGAAGGCACACATTGTATTTGTTATTGTTTGAACGAGACTAACAGCCGTATGCATAGTCAATTCCAGCGACTCGCCAGAGATTCGCCGCTCGCTACGCAAGAACTATAATGCACAGTCGAGCTCCAAAAAAGTGATACATCGCCAGCGTTTCGCCAAAATGTAACTTATCGCGTAGTTGTTACTTTTTTGGAGCTCAACTGTGCATTATAATCCTTGTGTAGCGAACGGCGAAACTCTGGCGAGTTGCTGGCGATTGACTATGCATACGGCTGTAAGATGTCTAAATAACCTGGTGCAAGATGCATATAACTCCTGGTGCGTTTACTGATTCGCTTTTGTTTCAACCAAAGTTCTTGATCCTGTAATTGCGTCAATAGAGTTTGTTCCATTCGTCAATGGATGACGCTTAAGTCGAATATAGTGGAGTTTCCAACAATCCAAAGTGCCTACTAGATAAATTTTTTGAGTTTTTGAACGTTAACATTATTTTGAGGTTATATGTCAATTACATTGCATATTAGGCTATCCAAGATGCTGTCAAACTAAAATCAAGATGGCCGCCTGAAGGCACACATTGTATTTGTTATTGTTTGAACGAGACTGATTATTGTTAATTTTCATCTATTGGAGTGAAATTTTTGTATGAAACTTTGCCGAATAAAAAACATGCCTACAAAGTGTTATGTTGTAAATTGTGGAAGCCGTGGAGATCGCGACTTAGTGAAGTTTTTAAAAATTCCTAGCTAGCTACATTTTGATAATGTGGTATATTAAATCAAAGACTAGATAGATAGATGTTTATTAAGTAGGATACCCTAATATACATAGTTCCATGTTACAAAATAACAAATTAGTAGGTAAAAATATGTAACAATTGAAAATAAATTATTTTGCGATATATGACACTCGGTGTGTAAAAAAACGACCAATCCAATGAAGATTTGAAAATAAAAATAGATAAATGTGTAGGCAATCATATATTACAAATAATAGTGTTGAGGAAACAGTCATAACTTCATGCACTGAGAACCAATCCAGGGGTTTTTTGGTACATCGGACAGTCCTATAGGGTCCAATAGAATTTCACAGATATCATTTTCACACTGCAGCACAACTCGGCCATCCTCACCTTTTCACAAAGACACCATCTTTACTCTAAAAAATGTCTTCCTTTTATGAAACTTAGGTAGCACAACTACTTTACGAAAATTGTACGCTTTTGGGAAATCAACTATCCAGAATTATTCATCTGGGAAAATTTATTCATGAACATATATCCTTTGGGTGACCAAATCACAAAATCGCAGTATTTTCATTCAGGTAGTTTCATTTGTAAATGAGTTTGGTAATAATAAGCATGGTCACGTTTTAGGGTAATTGCAATTCCACCGCTTATTATAGTTGAGGTTTTTAAATTTGAATACTGCCCCATATCAATATTCCTTAATGAATATGGACACTTCACTTCCATAGCAGCCACAAGACATCGTCGCATCAGGAGAACCATCAATTTATTAAATAATCTATACTTTCAACAAAGGAATATCCATTCGCTGTGAATGCCTCATCTGAAAAATTAATTGGAAACATTAATAAACAGTTCATAAATTACGAAAAATCAGTACCTACCTTGGCAACAACAACAGTATGTTCATCCATTTTTCTTGCTTCACAATCATGGGCAAATCCAGCTTCAAGATATTTATAGCCTGTTAAACTTTTGTAGGCCTTCATTGGCTTTCTTGTTTATGAGTCAACAGCAGATATGTAATAATGTCGAATGCCGTTACTGTTGTGAAAAGATCTAGAGATATGTCCATTTCACAAGGAGTGAAAGTAAAAGGATCCATGCACTTTATCACTCTCCTTTTGTCTCTATAGATCGATGCAGTGTCTTTGTTTACTCGTTCTAATGATAATAAATAAATCACTTTTAGTTAAAACAGCCATAATAACATTTCAAATCACAACTAAACAAAACTATTAGCAGTAGAAGCTAGTGCCAAACACAAACACCATTCATGTGTGCCTACAGCCGGCCATTTTTAAAGAGCCGTGGTCACGTGTTCTGGATAGCCTAATTGGTATTTATCGTGTGATTTTTCTGTTCTTTTGATACTTTCGCTCAGTTCGGTAGTTTTGCGACGTTTTTAGTTGTTGGGTTATTGTTATTTATTTGTTCTTGTGTTTTTCTGTCATTCGTAAAAGTTAGGGTAGTGTATAGCATTTTTTTGTGAGTCTCGACTTCGACATGATGACATGGTTCAATTTGAGGTTATGTCGATGACGCAGCATGCGTTTGTCAAAACGACATGTCAAGTCATCATGATCGGTAATGATTTGCCTGCCATCTATGTTAAAATTGAGTAAACTCTCTTGAAGCAATAAAAATGTCATGAATCAAGCAGGCCGTACATCAACAGTTTTGGATGACAATTTCACAGCTATAAGTAATTCCACCAGGAGTTATATGCATCTTGACCTGGTGATTCTAACGATTCGATTTTGTTTTGATTTTTTCGGACGGCACCACCTGTTGGATTACGAGTTAGTTCCATAACAACCGCGCGCAGCGCTTAGATCGCTGACAGAAACTGTTAAGCGACTTACACATAACGGCGTTTTGCGTTCACGACTTTTATTTTTATAATGTTTTCTTATTGGTTCCGTTCGAGAAGAGTTAATGTCATACATTTGACATTATTTTTATTATTTTGGTATTATGTATTGTCTGATTCCGACTTTCTGATTCGGTCGTGATTCATTATCTTCTCATATTTTTTATGGTGTATTGTGTTCGTCGTATTTATCCTGTTTTCCGTTAAAATTTGTTTTCCTGTTCTTTTGTATTGTTTCAGTTAGTTTTGTGTGCAGTGTTATTTTAGTTAACGAGATTTCCTTGGAGAATTTACTTTATATTATTAGTGCCTAGTGAAGATGATACGAATGTATATTTTGTGTGGAGAGTCAAAGGAAGGAAATCCCTATATCCCAAACCAAAGGCAAGTTGAAATTAATTTTTTTTTATCAATAAATCATTCTGAAGAATATCAGATTGGTAGTTGAATGGTGAGGTGAAATTCATTCAAAAATCAAGCAGAGACTGTTGAGACCAAGGAAATATTGTGGGTTGTTTTTATAGCACCATTACAAAATACATAACTAGGAAGATTAGATGACTATTATTACCTTCTCTCATAGGACTGTCAACCTGTTGCACCCCTACACGCAACAGAAGTCTTCTATATACTTGTGCTAGCTAGGGAAGACGCATCCCTAATTACCTTTTAACGTGTGATATCATGCAAGAGAGTGACCAAGCTGGGAATCAACGTTGTGCCAGGCGACCACCACGACCCATTGATGAAATATCCAAAAACTTTCATGTGCTGCTAGTATCAAATATATACTATCGGTTATAATAATTTCAACAAATTAGAACTACGTATTCTTCACTCCACTATTCCTACTATTTAGCATACTAGGCAAATATTCGATAGAAAACAGCTACTTCCTTTACTAATGTTACACAGTTTATTGAATCACTTCTGCTTGACGAATGAAATAAAATTCATTGGAAAAAAAGTTTATTGTTCTGAAAATATACAGAGAAAACTTGCTTTACTTGGAGAGCAATGAGATATGTAGCTAGTGTGCACTTGAGCTAGTAGTATATACATACATATATTACCTTATATTATGCTAAGACATCCATATTTCCAGAATGATTGACTCCAAACATGGATTGATGCCATTGGAAAACACCTTCCAGTTTCTGGACTCCTGTGTTCTGCCGAAGAGAATATATTGGTTCAAGGAAGCTATTGAAAGGTGCAGTACCGTCCATATTACTATTTAAATTCAAATTTCTAACAGTATTCAGTAACTTTGCAACACTGAATTATCAAATGGTGTTTCTTTTACTTCAATCTTGTAAGCTCAACCTCATGAATAAGCAAATTGAACAAGAAGTTTACTTCAACATTCCAGATTGATTTGCATAAACAAATCTGATAACTAGACATTGGAATAGTTTCATTGATTTTAAAACCCTCCGATAATTACTTTCTCAATTCCTAGTAATAATTCATTGTGTACAGTGACATATTTGGATACAAATAGAAAAAAAAAATCTTGTTCAAACCCAAAATGCATTATCCAAACTTTGAATACCTTCTTTCAAATATTGTAAATAATTGTAATAGGTGTAGACTTAACAATCCTTTCCGGTAGTGGTTGGTTTGTGCTTCGATATAATTGGACTGTAGATGATCCTGCGTGTTTCAAATCGAGTACCAGAAATTTGAGAAATTGACAGCCAAGTCACACATTATAACTTTTAATAAACATTCAATCTGGTTACATCAGCAAAAAGGACCACCTGTCCACAAGACAGGAAGGAAATCAACAATCAGTGTCGGTGACACAAAATGATGATACGTAAGATGTATATAGACATCTTAATGATACGTATCTGTATAAATACCTTACAGGAAAGCTCAGCTCTTGCAGGACAATGTACATTTAACTTGTCAAGTTTGACAACGGAAGATACCAAATTCAGCTTTACCGCTTTTTGGAGATATATTTGCATGGATCTTGAAACATTAACTCCACAAACTCTATTTATGGATTCAGGAACATATATTATGCTTTTCTGTTGCAATTTATAAACGTTTTCTCATCAAATACAGTGCAGTTTTTTAAACGTAAAAAGGAAGCGTCAGAATATTTGCATTCTATTCAACAAGACTTGACACCCGCACACTTGATTCCGCTATACAAAGCCCAGGCATGCAATTGAGCAGGATTGGCTTTAAACAATTTTATAGGACCTTTTCCAACATATTCCCCCCTTTGAAGTCAATGACTTCAAGAAACACTTTATTCTAATTTGGGTAAAGGACAGACTTTAGTCACCGGTCTAGTGAGAGTGGAATGAGAGGTTTTTAATTTGATGGCTCGGATCTTGTTGTCACGGCCTGGAAAGATTTCGAGAATCCTGGCACGAGGCCATTTCAAAGGAGGAGTGTCGTCTTCTTTCAAAAGGACAAGATCATTCACTTTGAGATTTTCAGAAGGAGTCATCCATTTTGGTCTTCCAAAAATGTTGTTGGATTTGGACACATTTCTGCCAGAATGATAATCTGTTTTCTGGAATTTGGGAAATATCTTTTTCAGGATAAGACGTCAAACTGGTGCCAATCAAGAAGTGACCAGGAGTTAAGCATTGTAGGCCAGAAGGATCATTCGACAGTGGACAAATTGGGCGGGAATTCAAAATAGCCTCAATTTGCGATAAGATAGTACTTAATTCTTCAAAGGTTAGTTTCGCATCTCCTAGAATGCGGTTTAAATGGTATTTTGTACTTTTTATTGCAGCTTCCCACAGTCCTCCCCAATGAGGACTATGAGGTGGAATGAATTTCCATTGAATATGGATGTCAGAAGTGAAAGAAACTATACTATTCATATTGTTAGGGTGTTGGAAAAAATCACGCAACTCTTTCAATTGATTGTGAGCCCCAAGGAAGTTTGTAGCGTTGTCGCTATAAATACATGCTGGATTGCCTCTTCTGGAAATGAATCGTTTAAGTGTATGCAAAAAGGCTTCCGTTGAAAGAGACGACACAAGTTCTATATGAACAGCTTTAGTGGCCATACATACAAAAACTGCCATATAACACTTCGTTGTAGGTGCTTTGCGTAATCTGGAAGATTTTAACAAAAAGGGCCCTCCGAAATCTACACCTACTTTTTCGAAAGGTCTACAAATAGATACTCTGTCTTTAGGCAAATTTGCCATGATTTGACAGGAAGGTTGGGCAATGAATCTAAAACAGGTTGTGCAGTTGTGAATAATCTTTTTCAATTGTCTGAGACCGTTCAGCGGCCAATATTTCAGACGGAAGTTAGAAAGAACGGTTTGGGCTCCTGTGTGTCCCAGACGTTTATGTTCATGTGCCAGCATTAAGAGGACCACATGGTAGTTGGATGGAAGAAGAATTGGGTGTTTCTGACTCTCAGGAATGTCAGCATATTGTAGGCGTCCACCTACGCGAAGAAATCCGGAAATGTCCAAGAATGGATTCAGATGAAGTATGTTTTTGTTGGAAATCTGTTTATTTGATTTTAATTCAGAGATTTCTTCAGAGAAATGTAATCGTTGGACCTGTTTTAAAATTACATATAAAGCAGCATCGTTTTCTGCAACAGTTAGAGAGCCAGTAATTTTATGTGATGGATCTTTACAATTTGAAATGAATCGAAGGACATATGCCACTGAATGGGCTAATCTAGCGAACTGAGAAAATTTCATGAAGTAGTTGTGCCAAAAATCTTTTTGGAATAATGATACTGGAGAACTAACATGTAAAATTGTTTTTCTTTGTTCTGGAATTTCCATAAGGGAAAATTCATGATCAGACTCATTGGGCATATCTAAATTTGGATTAGACAGGAATGGTGGTCCATGCCACCAAATATCAGACTTGATTAATTCTTGTGCTAACACACCACGTGACAGGAGGTCAGCAGGATTTTCTGTGGATTTTACGTGATTCCACTGCCAATTAGATGACAATTTTTGGATTTGTGAAACTCTGTTTGATACAAATGTGGACCAACGTGATGGATGTGCTTGAATCCAGCATAGAGCAATTTGCGAATCTGTATAAAGATGAACCGATGAAAAACACAACTTATTTCGAAAAATTGCTATGACCTTCTGAGTCAAGTTTGCCAGGAGAACCATGGCACATAGCTCAAGACGTGGCAGGGTGATTGTTTTGATGGGAGCCACTCGTGATTTCGAAGTGACCAAATTACAGGAAATGGAGCTATCCGAACATACAGTTCGAAAATAAATACAGGCAGCATAGGCCTTCATGCTGCTGTCTGCAAAACCATGAAGTTGTATGTGAACAATTTTCTTAATTGGAAATAAAAGACGAGGAACTTTTAAAAAATTTAGGGAATTTAGGGAGTCGATGAATTGTAGCCATTCAAAAAGAAGTGGTCCATTGAGATTTTCATCCCATGTGAGTTTTGCAATCCACAACTTTTGCATGAATATTTTGCCACTGACTACAACTGGACCAATTATTCCAAGTGGGTCGAACATTTGGGCAATAATGGAAAGTGCTATTCTCTTGGAAACATTATTTTGAATAGATATTTTGGGAACTCTGAATGAGAACATGTCGGTAATATTATTCCATGATAATCCCAAAATTTTATTGGAAACATTATTCATAGTTATATCATAATCCATGGAAATTTTATGTTCACAATATCTCTTACTAAATTGATAGGAATTAGAATTCCATTTGTGTAAATGGAATCCAGCGGAATTAAGGAGGGCATTCAGTTGATGATAAGATTTCTCTAGTTCATCTTCCGAATGGCAACCATACAATACATCGTCTACATAAGTTTGCTGAAGAAGTGCATCAGCAGCAAGAGGAAATTCAATCTCTGAAGTGTTTGCTAATTGAGTTAGCGAACGAGTGGCAAGGAATGGTGCACAATTTGTACCATAGGTAACAGTTTGGAGTTCTATGCATTTTAACGGTTCTGATGGTGACTGTCGCCAAAGAATATTCTGGAGAAAATTTTGATGTGGATTTGTTCTGATTTGCCGGTACATTTTCTCAATGTCGACTGTTAAGACGTATGGATGCTGACGGAATCTACAGAGGATGTCATAAAGGTCTGGTTGAACTTGGTAACCCTTCAGGGTAATATCATTTAAGGACAGACCTGTCGAACTTTTGCTTGATGCATCAAACACTACACGAAGTTTAGTTGTCTCATGGTCTTCTCTAATAACGCAGTGATGTGGAAGGAAATATTTCACTTCGGAATGGAAATTGTCGTTTGGAAATGGAATGTATCTAGCATGATTCAGAGAAACATATTCGTCAATAAATTGTTTATAATCTTGGAACAGGTTAGAATTTCCATGTAACCTTTTTTCTAAGGCTTGGAATCGCCTTTTCGCAATAAAGAACGATTCCCCTAACCGTTCAGTTTCGGCTGGGGTTTTCAAAGGAATGTTAACTTGAAATCTGCCGTTCTCTAGGCGCTTATGTGTATCAAGAAAAATTTGCTCTGCGAGCTCTTCATCAGGGGTTAAAGGAGTTTTAGAGTTAATTTCTTCTATTTCCCAAAATTTGGATAAACTTTCATTTAGTTGCATATTCAAGTCACTCTCTGATTCAGTCAAGTGAAGAAAAAAGGTTCTCACACTTCTGTGTGGACGTGATTGAAGATATTTTCCACTCACTATCCATCCTAAGTGGGTTTTTATCAAATTAGGACAGTTTTTCCCTAAACTAATTTTTTCGGGAAGTAGAAGATCATAATATTGATCTGCCCCTATCAGCATATCGATGTCTGATGGAGTGCCAAAATCTGGATCAGCCAGACGACAGTGTACAGGAATATTGAACGACTCAATATCGATTGGTATATGAGGAAGGTTGGACGTTATGGACGGCAAAATGCTACAGGTTATCTTGCATTTAAAATGATTGACATTAGAGTGTACAATCACATCTGCAACTTTACTGGAACAAAACTGTATGTTTTGTACTCCAAAACCTTGCAACTTCATGTCGTAGGTTTTCAAATTCAATTTGGACATAAGGTTTTCAGTCACGAAAGAAGTTTGACTACCTCCATCAAGCACAGCTCTCACTTGGACAGGAGTTCCAGTTTTGGAATATGTTGTAATTATTGCTGTTGCCAACAACACATTAACGTTATTAGTACGTGTAGAGAGGGATGTTGAAGAAACGGGAGTTTCCGATAGAGGAATTGGTTGAGAATTATCTGATATAGGGCATTGGTTATTGGGAGATCCATGGAATGGTGAATTTTGGGCTCTGGAGGTTGGTCCCACACTTTGGGAACCTGGAATTAGAATTCCGCTTGTGGCATTGGATGCCTGGAAGTAGGAAGAATTTTGATTCCTGCTAGGGTTTCGGGAAACAGCCCCACGATTAACTTGAACATAGGACCGAGAAACAGGATTAGGTGGAGGAATCCCACTTTGGGCAGTTGACCTGAATTGGTCGGAATTTGACTGATTTTTGTCATAGTGGAGGATTGTGTGGTGTTTTTTACCACATATGGAACAGCCTCTTGACTTACATTCTGTCAGCATGTGTTTTGCTCCCATGCAATTGAAGCATAAAGATTGGGACCTTAAAAATTTGTACTTATCATCTAATGACATATTAGAAAAGTTGGTGCAGGAATATAAATCATGATTTGGAGTTTTACAATGCCAACATTTCCTTTCGGTGGAATTTTGAGTATGGAGGAATGTTTTTCTAAATGGTTTAGGAGATTTATCTTTTTGAAAAGGATTTGTACTTACAGACTCTAAAATATTAGATTGTGCTTCTAATATTTTAAAAAACTCATCTAGAGTTGGATCAATTTTTGTGTCTCGTTGAGACTGATAATATTTCTTAGAATTAAAATCTAATTTACGCAACAAAATATTCAGGAGAAGAAAATTCCATTGATCTACTGGACATTTCAAATTCTTCAACGACTCTAAATTCTTTTTTATATTTACTGTGAAATCTCTCAAATTTTGAGCCGTACCTTTTGTTATAGTATGAAAATCAATTATCACATTCAAATGCGAGTTTATGATGGCTAAATTGTTATCATATCTTGCTTCAAAAGTTTCAAGAGCAACTCGAAAATTGTCACTGGTAAGTTCCAATGACTCTATTAAAGTTAAAGCCTCTCCACGAAGGTACGATTTCAAATAAATGAATTTTTGGATATCCGTTAAATGTACATTTTCCTTTATCAATGAAGTAAACAACTGATAAAAAGGAACCCACTTCTGGTAATCCCCTGTAAATGGAGAAATGAAAATTTGAGGTAGTTTTACCCCCAGGTTGTTACAATTCAAACTTTGATTACTAACAATACTATTATTAGTATTATTAGCTGAAGAAACTGGCGGGGTTTTGAAAGAATTAATTTTCCTTTGAATTTTAGCAATAATTTGATAGAAATGATTTTCCACAACACTTCTGTCCTCGATATCAGTGTTGTTAACGTCTAAAACCTCGATTTGATCTTGAATATCTGAATATTTAGAAAAACTCTCCTGTAAATTTTTCTCTCTGGCTTCTACAACAAAATTGTCTGTTTGATTATCTAAATTATTATCCAACCAATTGGAATGTCGTGTAATCGAGGCCTTAGCGTGCTTGCGAGCATTTTTTAATACATCCATTATGAACTAAATATTATTTGTCAATTGTAACAATAGAAAACCCATTTATATGTATGAAACACCGGAAAAATAAATATTTTTCACTAATTGCACTGCACTTATTAGTCAAATTAGCTAAAAACTAACATCAACAAAGTTATTCAGATAGCAAAGACCTCTAACATATATATATATATATATATATATATATAAAAATACCAAAAGAAAATAAACCAGTTTGGCAATGAAAATGAACCTGTGCTCCTTGAAATTTGTTAAAGTCAATTAACTCTCCTATCTCTCGGAAATACTTTGCATTATCTTCTGCTGGATACCTGGCTGACGTTCTCACAATACCGCTCCCAAGCGTAGGGTTACTCGAAAATCCGGCTCGAAGGACCATGGAATTAATTATAATAGGTGTAGACTTAACAATCCTTTCCGGTAGTGGTTGGTTTGTGCTTCGATATAATTGGACTGTAGATGATCCTGCGTGTTTCAAATCGAGTACCAGAAATTTGACAAATTGACAGCCAAGTCACACATTATAACTTTTAATAAACATTCAATCTGGTTACATCAGCAAAAAGGACCACCTGTCCACAAGACAGGAAGGAAATCAACAATCAGTGTCGGTGACACAAAATGATGATACGTAAGATGTATATAGACATCTTAATAATACGTATCTGTATAGATACCTTACAGGAAAGCTCAGCTCTTGCAGGACAATGTACATTTAACTTGTCAAGTTTGACAACGGAAGATACCAAATTCAGCTTTACCGCTTTTTGGAGATATATTTGCATGGATCTTGAAACATTAACTCCACTTTTTTTTTTTTTTTTTCACACATTATAACTTTTAATAAACATTCAATCTGGTTACATCAGCAAAAAGGACCACCTGTCCACAAGACAGGAAGGAAATCAACAATCAGTGTCGGTGACACAAAATGATGATACGTAAGATGTATATAGACATCTTAATGATACGTATCTGTATAAATACCTTACAGGAAAGCTCAGCTCTTGCAGGACAATGTACATTTAACTTGTCAAGTTTGACAACGGAAGATACCAAATTCAGCTTTACCGCTTTTGAGATATATTTGCATGGATCTTGAAACATTAACTCCACAAACTCTATTTATGGATTCAGGAACATATATTATGCTTTTCTGTTGCAATTTATAAACGTTTTCTCATCAAATACAGTGCAGTTTTTTAAACGTAAAAAGGAAGCGTCAGAATATTTGCATTCTATTCAACAAGACTTGACACCCGCACACTTGATTCCGCTATACAAAGCCCAGGCATGCAATTGAGCAGGATTGGCTTTAAACAATTTTATAGGACCTTTTCCAACAAATATGAAGGTATCTAGAGAAAAGTATCTTTTTTTAGAATATGTAAACAATGTTTCTCTTTAAAACATGAATCCTTTCCAAGAGAGGTTATCTTGTACGATGGAAAATAGCGACTAAATTCCAACTTTCAGTTGCAGATGATTCCACAACTGACTTTATGAACATCCTGTTCATATTTTCAATGAAATCAACGTAAACAATGTTATTAAAAAAAATACTTGTGATTGCAGGATATGAAATATTGTATTTTAGGTACATATAGGCTGAAACACAATAGAAGATTTATGTATTAAGCTTGAAGATTTTAAAAATAAAACAGGACGCAAAAAGAATTGAAAGATTGAATTTTACCAACAAGACTGTGTGGCGTGACCAGAATAACAATACGTTTCTCGTTAAAAGGAAATCGTAAAACTTAATGCTTAAAACAAAACTTCAATTGTATTTCAGCCTTATCATAACAAAGTATAGCTGTTTTCGTTTTGGTTTACATTTTTTCGTAGAAGTGGCTGATCAATCTACACAAAGATTTCAGTATACTGGAAAAAAAACTCTGAATCTAGTTATTGCTTTCACCCAATTCAAAATGAATGCCTTGGTATTTTACATTGCCTCTACAATTAATTGATTTATTTGTTTTGCATTTTCAGTTTGCTCATGGCCAATGAAGTGGAGAAACTCCTCAAATCACAAGAAATGTTAAAATTTATTGAAATAACAATGTTACTTGAAATAAGTTATTTTTGAAAGCAATGAAGTTTTTGTCTATTAATGAACTGATATTCAATTTCTAGAACTTTTTCTTTGATACTATACTTTCGAAATTAAGTCACTGATCTAGATAACAGGTAATCGACTTCGTTAAATTAATTCAATGGATGGATGAAATTGTATTATATATTTTCACCTGTGACAATGTAAATTAACTGTTTGTACGTACTGAATAAAGAAGTTTATTATTATATTGTATCAAAATAAATATGTAGGCATATAACTAATCAATGTTTCTATATTAGTATGGCTTCCAATCTTTCATTTCACTCCTCTCCTGGTCCATCTTGTGATAACACCGCCTCCGACTCAACCATACCAGATATTCCTTTACCAAGTCCAATTACAGAAATACCTGACACTTCCGAGATAGAACAAACATTTTCATTAATAGAAAAATTTGATATAATGACAGACCTATATTCTTTGATTTAACAAGATAATATTAACATCAAGCTCCATGATAGATGGGGTTATCATAAATTAGAGGAACATGTAGTACTCTCAAAATTGACAGCAATGAATAATGATTTGCCCTACCTTAAGCGAACAGTGGTTTTGAGGAATCACTCAATTTGTGCTGTTGCTTCAAACAAATTCCTCTATTTCATTGACTTTGTCACTACCATAGAGAATTTAGAAGATTACATAAAAATGGTAGATGAAATTTATATTTGCAAAGGATCAATCAAGTCTTTCCTGTGAAATTTTCATTTCTACTTATGCAAATGAATGCAGATTCTGTTCAAAATATAATAGTTTTTAAAAGAAAATGAGCGAAAAGGAAATGTATGATTTCTTAAAAAATCTAAAACTAAACAAAAGTTCTGTATCAGAAAAAGAAATAGGCAATTGGAATCTATAATAATTAAAATGAGAAAAAAAAATTATTGACTCCAATAAATTGGAAAACTACATGAGACATCTCCAAGTGAATAGACAAGAAATGATAAAAACATGTTCTAAAGCTAGTCAATGCAAGAAAACAGGTAAAAGATATACTTTGGACTTGATGAATACCTGCAATTTGGTTAAAATCAAAAGTCCAAAATTATATAATCATATGAGGGAAAATAATATACTACCTCACCATCTCCATGTACCCAGTTGAGGTGAGTATTGGATATATTTAAATCCTTCATTAATAAAATTTGTATCATTGACATATGAAACAATCCCATTATCAAAGTTCAGGTTTTAAAGGTTAAAATACTGATTGAACATCAATTTAATGGTAATAATAATAATGGATTATGACGAACTTCATGCATAGAGGAAAAAATCTACAAGCTAGCAGTTAATTATTGAATATTCTACAAAGTTAAATCTTCTACTCAACATTAAGTTAATTAACTCAGAATTATACTCTAGTCATATTGATTTAATTGAAATAAAAAATGCTGTTTAGTTACAATAAAAATATTTAAAATAATTAAGTGGATATCGGTATTAGGTACGAGCAAAAGCAATTTATAAGGGTGTAATTCTACTACCACATTCACTAATCGTTGCTTTTAAGGTATATAAGGAACCTAGATGGCAGTTTTGTCATCCAGAAAAGAGTTTTTTCACTATTGAAAGAAAAAACTAAGCATTTGGTAGAATAGGAAAAACATGTATCTCTCTTGGTGGATGAATGCAAAATAACAAAAACTAAAAAGTTTGTTAAAAATCTGATGGATTTTATCGGATTTGTTGACTTGGGTGATGATACTCCAGAAACTAACAAAGACAATCTTAGGGACCATGTTTTGATTCTAATGTTTCAACTATTTGCCGGTCGTGGTCTCCAAGCTTTGGCATGTTTTTTGAGTGGAGGTGATGTCATTGAGGAAATTTTGTCCAAAATCATTCTTGAATGTGTTGTTCTTTGGAATTGGACAATGTGGGAACATCTTGGTGTTGAGAATAGCCTGTAATCTTGGTGTTAGCATCCTATGGATGCTTCAAGGAATTTGAGATTGTTCCGATTTTCCACACCTCATCAAACGCTTGAGAAATAACTTGATGCTGAAAAAGAAATGCAGAGTATCAATTAATCTAATATACTTTATTTATTGTCAAATAATACACATCTTGTGGATAAAGCAATTATTAAAACTGAGTGTAAAAGGGCCAACAATACAAAATGGGTAATACAGATTAAAACCTTGAAATATAACTCGAACAATACAAATACACAATATATACATTTAATAAAATCAGAAAACATCTCATATTCCTTCCGCAAAAAATTCGCGAAATTCATAATAAGGTCTACGAAGTAAAAATTCTATAACAGCTTTCCTGAATAAAACATAAGCTCCTTTATTTTTCACTGAACTTGGCAGGTGGTTAAACATTTTTCCTACATTATAAACGAATGAGCTTTTACCAATTCTGACCAAATATGACGAAGTCTTGTATTGATTGGATTTTTCTGTCTGAATAGATGTCTATGCATAAGACACACAGTTTCCAATATATTATAAAGACTAGGTGAAGTTAAAATCTTGCCTTTCGTGAGTAAGGTCTTGCAAGGGTGTTTCTGCCATCTACTTGACACCGGATGGTATTTATTTCATAGTGCTACAATGTGAGTGTCAAATTTCAAATTGAGGACAACATTTAAACCTAGAAATGCTGGTAATAATGAAATTGGTCTCAGATTGGAAGGTTCATTCACATAACAAATGCTTTTTATAAAGCATCAGAAAACAATCCATTCCCAATCAAAGTGTTGATAATGGTGACAATACTTTCTAAGGTGCTGAAACATGCTGAAACATGTTTTGTTATTTTGAGCAAATAAAGTATTCTAAGGCACTATCGGGCAGGTTAGTGAAAATTCTAATTGATGTCTTATCTGTAACACAATCATTTTTGTTCCTTATTTCAGACAAATTCAGCAAATTCACTTTGCTTGCCAGACATAGTAATCCTATCATTTTAGATTCCAGAAGGTTTAGTTTTGTTTTCCCATTTCAAATACATTTTCGAATATGAATCAAAAAATGAATTCAAGATGGCTAAGCTCATAGAGTCATATTAAGCCGAAATGTGGAGAAAAGATCTATACACTGCTAGCCTTTCAAGTGGGACAGAAGTTACAGAATACTTCACAGAATAGGCCAATGTCAATTATTTTAGTTATATAGCAAGTCAACAACATCTCTTGAATTGTCAGAATGTAATAATATTTCTTTTACTTCAAAAGTGTACATTATTAATATGATTTTCTTTGTAGTTCAGAGTTTCAATCGATTTTTTCTTTGAAATTGTACATGTGGTCTCAATTTTGAAAAAATCTAATAAATATAGTAGAAGTCAAAATATACTTTACTGTCAGAAGTTTTTCAACTTATTTTCAAAGAATTTCAGCTATATATCTAAACTATAATAGTGATAGTCTCCTCCATCTAAACATAAGTCCAGATTAAAAGGGGGTACTACCACCAGCTGCCCTCCAGGGCGATTTGACAAAAAAGGTAGCGCATTTCCTATTTCAACTTCGGGAAAAACCTACAGTACTACCAGAGGAGTCATTGAGGCGAGAATGAGCGCATGCAACTGTACGAGAATAAAAGACAAACAGACGCCCATCATCATACCAATGACCCCTTCATTTCTGCCAACTTCCTAAACATTGTCCCATTGTTCACTAAGGAAGCTGTTATTTTCCATATTTTAATCTTACATTATTATCCTAAACATTGGTATTCTGAATACTGAAAGATAAAAACTTAGTTGTTGATTTTTAGAATTTATGAAATATATTTAAAATTCAATTTTATGTAAAAAATTTAACTTCTTAGAGTAGTAGTTCACTGTTCTGCAATTGTGATTATATTTTTTCTAATGGTGAAACCGTAAATAAATAAATAATTCGGTTCTTGGAACATTCCTAAAAACAAAAAATCTCCTAGATAATGTTGCTGTTAAATTTTATTCCTAGTGCATGATTGGGGTATTCTTGAAATGTTTTGAAAACTTTTAAAACATTTCAGCAATATTTTATATTTCCAAAAATGTATGTTTCTCCACTTCAGTAAAATGTATATGTCATTTCAAATTGTAAAATTAAATGATAGTTACCTCTGTTTTCATGTTTTTTGTTCCACTTTTCCCAGAGTGTGACAGCAACGCTCAAAATTTTCTCCAACACATCTTCGTATAAATTTTCTCATTAGGCCAACACCTGCAAAAAGTAGAAGTTTACTTCACCAAAAAAAAAAAGAGAATTTTAAAATTTGTTTTCATGAATCCCTCAGGTTTCCGGAGAAACCTTTTTGCTCATGAGCTTGTGTGAGCAAGGGATATCCAACACTTAAAGCTTACATGAGAGTGGATTCCGAGCTATTCTAGCTCAGTGGCAGTCGGTGGGATAAGGGTGAGTGGCAGACCCTCTAGCACCATGACTACTTCTAAGAAGCCATTATATTAGCAAATCAGTTTTCATGTTGGTGATTTTCTAAATACCTACATTGTTTCTTCGTTTTCACTGATCAGTAAATCTTGGATACTAAGCTTTTTATTGGTGTCTATGCAAGGTTTGTTACTTCTTCATAAAACTATTTCATTTTTCATATCAGTAATGAAAATAGTAACTTGAAAGTATATGTACCTAAGCCTTCATCCCAAAACTTATAATTTGGAATAGATCAGTAGTATCTCAAATGTCAAATTTTACTTTCAATGACCAAACAAGTTTACAAAGAATATTTTGTGCCATGTTGATGTATGAACCATAGATATAGGTAGCTAATAGTGCAATTGATTCGTTAGAAAATATATTTTTACATTCCTTTCATCAACAAAATGTTCAAGCCAGGCTCAGTATAAACATTAGCTGGAAAAGTTGATCACATATTCATATTCAACAAGATTAAAAACGTGATATGTTGTTGATAAGCAGTGATAATTAACCAGGATATATTTAGAATTTTATTCATCTATTGGAACTTGATCTTTTATTTAGTAAAAATTTGAAGTAATGGAAGCATGCACGAATTCAAGAAAGGATGAGATTTTTGGTACTTACCATAAACGTGAAAATAAAACTGTTGTATAATCCGTTTTCAATCCTTCCACTCTTCCACAACATGAGCATCTCACAAGGACGTAAATAATTAAATTTTCACTGTTTTCCTTGGAAATTTCATCAACATAATAACACTTCAGCAGTCACAAAACAAACACTTCCATCAACGGAACATCGAATCCGAAGTCATTCCGAACGGTCACTGGTTGTCGCTGAGGTCTGTGGTCATGCCAGTCATGCCACCCGGTCATGGATGAAAAATAGGCACGAAAATATAAACACCCTGTGCATAAACATAACGGAGTCAGCCCTCTGGCAGTAAATTTGGAACTAGAACGTTATTGTCAAAAATGCAGATGAATCAAGTAGGCAGGTGTCTTCAATTTGATCCCACAGATTTTCAGCTATAAGTGCACACACCATGGTTTCTAGACATCTTAAACGAGACTGATTATTGTTAATTTTCATGTATTGGAGTGAAATTTTTGTATGAAACTTTGCCGAATAAAAAACATGCCTACAAAGTGTTATGTTGTAAATTGTGGAAGCCGTGGAGATCGCGACTTAGTGAAGTTTTTAAAAATTCCTAGCAGCTACATTTTGATAATGTGGTATATTAAATCAAAGACTAGATAGATAGATGTTTATTAAGTAGGATACCCTAATATACATAGTTCCATGTTACAAAATAACAAATTAGTAGGTAAAAATATGTAACAAGTGAAAATAAATTACTTTGCGATATCTGACACTCGGTGTGTAAAAAAACGACCAATCCAATGAAGATTTGATAATAAAAATAGATAAATGTGTAGGCAATCATATATTACAAATAATAGTGTTGAGGAAACAGTCATAACTTTATGCACTGAGAACCAATCCAAGGGTTTTTTGGTACATCGGATAGTCCTATAGGGTCCAATAGAATTTCACAGATATCATTTTCACACTGCAGCACAACTCGGCCATCCTCACCTTTTCACAAAGACACCATCTTTACTCTAAAAAATGTCTTCCTTTTATGAAACTTAGGTAGCACAACTACTTTACGAAAATTGTACGCTTTTGGGAAATCAACTATCCAGAATTATTCATCTGGGAAAATTTACTCATGAACATATATCCTTTGGGTGACCAAATCACAAAATCGCAGTATTTTCATTCAGTTAGTTTCATTTGTAAATGAGTTTGGTAATAATAAGCATGGTCACGTTTTAGGGTAATTGCAATTCCACCGCTTATTATAGTTGAGGTTTTTAAATTTGAATACTGCCCCATATCAATATTCCTTAATGAATATGGACACTTCACTTCCATAGCAGCCACAAGACATAATCGCATCAAAGGAATATCCATTCGCTGTGAATGCCTCATCTGAAAATTAATTGGAAACATTAATAAACAGTTCATAAATTACGAAAAATCAGTACCTACCTTGGCAACAACAACAGTATGTTCATCCATTTTTCTTGCTTCACAATCATGGGCAAATCCAGCTTCAAGATATTTATAGCCTGTTAAACTTTTGTAGGCCTTCATTGGCTTTCTTGTTTATGAGTCAACAGCAGATATGTAATAATGCCGTTACTGTTGTGAAAAGATCTAGAGATATGTCCATTTCACAAGGAGTGAAAGTAAAAGGATCCATGCACTTTATCACTCTCCTTTTGTCTCTATAGATCGATGCAGTGTCTTTGTTTACTCGTTCTAATGATAATAAATAAATCACTTTTAGTTAAAACAGCCATAATAACATTTCAAATCACAACTAAACAAAACTATTAGCAGTAGAAGCTAGTGCCAAACACAAACACCATTAATGTGTGCCTACAGCCGGCCATTTTTAAAGAGCCGTGGTCACGTGTTCTGGATAGCCTAATTGGTATTTATCGTGTGATTTTTCTGTTCTTTTAATACTTTTCGCTCAGTTCGGTAGTTTTGCGACGTTTTTAGTTGTTGGGTTATTGTTATTTATTTGTTCTTGTGTTTTTCTGTCATTCGTAAAAGTTAGGGTAGTGTATAGCATTTTTTTGTGAGTCTCGACTTCGACATGATGACATGGTTCAATTTGAGGTTATGTCGATGACGCAGCATGCGTTTGTCAAAACGACATGTCAAGTCATCATGATCGGTAATGATTTGCCTGCCATCTATGTTAAAATTGAGTAAACTCTCTTGACGCAATAAAAATGTCATGAATCAAGCAGGCCGCACATCAACAGTTTTGGATAAGATGTCTAGAAACCATGGTGTGTGCACTTATAGCTGAAAATCTGTGGGATCAAATTGAAGACACCTACCTGCCTACTTGATTCTGCTGCATTTTTGACAATAACGTTCTAGTTCTGAATTTACTGCCAGAGGGCTGACTCCGTTATGTTTATGCACAGGGTGTTTATATTTTCGTGCCTATTTTTCATCCATGACCGGGTGGCATGACCACAGACCTCAGCGACGACCGTCGACCAGTGACCGTTCGGAATGGCTTCGGATTCGATGTTCCGTTGATGGAAGTGTTTGTTTTGTGACTGCTGAAAGTGTTATGTTGATGAAATTTCCAAGGAAAACAGTGAAAATTTAATTATTTACGTCCGTGTGAGATGCTCATGTTGTGGAAGAGTGGAAGGATTGAAAACGAATTATACAACAGTTTTATTTTCACGTTTATGGTAAGTACCAAAAATCTCATCCTTTCTTGAATTCCATCATTTGTACATGCTTCCATTACTTCAAATTTTTACTAAATAAAAGATCAAGTTCCAATAGATGAATAAAATTCTAAATATATCCTGGTTAATTATCACTGCTTATCAACAACATATCACGTTTTTAATCTTGTTGAATATGAATATGTGATCAACTTTTCCAGCTAATGTTTATACTGAGCCTGGTTTGAGCATTTTGTTGATGAAAGGAATGTAAAAATATATTTTCTAACGAATCAATTGCACTATTATCTACCTATATCTATGGTTCATACATCAACATGGCACAAAATACTCTTTGTAAACTTGTTTGGCCATTGAAAGTAAAATTTGACATTTGAGATACTACTGATCTATTCTAAATTATAAGTTTTGGGATGAAGGCTTAGGTACATATACTTTCAAGTTACTATTTTCATTACTGATATGAAAAATGAAATAGTTTTATGAAGAAGTAACAAACCTTGCATAGACACCAATAAAAAGCTTAGTATCCAAGATTTACTGATCAGTGAAAACGAAGAAACAATGTAGGTATTTATAAAATCACCAACATGAAAACTGATTTGCTAATATAATGGCTTCTTAGAAGTAGTCATGGTGCTAGAGGGTTTGCCACTCACCCTTATCCCACTGACTGCCACTGAGCTAGAATAGCTCGGAATCCACTCTCATGTAAGCTTTAAGTGTCGGATATCCCTTGCTCACACAAGCTCATGAGCAAAAAGGTTTCTCTGGAAACCTGAGGGATTCATGAAAACAAACTTTAAAATTTTCTTTTTTTTTTTGGTGATGTAAACTTCTACTTTTTGCAGGTGTTGGCCTAATGAGAAAATTTATATGAAGATGTGTTGGAGAAAATTTTGAGCGTTGCTGTCACTCTGGGAAAAGTGGAACAAAAAACATGAAAACAGGGGTAACTATCATTTAATTTCACAATTTGAAATGACATATACATTTTACTGAAATGGAGAAACATACATTTTTGGAAATATAAAATATTGCTGAAATGTTTTAAAAGTTTTCAAAACATTTCAAGAATACCCCAATAATGCACTAAGAATAAAATTTAACAGCAACATTATCGAGAAGATTTTTTGTTTTTAGGAATGTTCCAAGAACCGACTTATTTATTTATTTACGGTTTCACCATTAGAAAAAATATAATCACAATTACAGAACAGTGAACTACTACTCTAAGAAGTTACATTTTTTACATAAAATTGAATTTTAAATATATTTCATAAATTCTAAAAATCAACAACTAAGTTATTATCTTTCAGTATTCAGAATACCAATGTTTAGGATAATAATGTAAGATTAAAATATGGAAAATAACAGCTTCCTTAGTAAACAATGGGACAATGTTTAGGAAGTTGGCAGAAATGAAGGGGGTCATTGGTATGATGATGGGCGTCTGTTTGTCTTTTATTCTCGTACAGTTGCATGCGCTCATTCTCGCCTCAATGACTCCTCTGGTAGTACTGTAGGTTTTTCCCGAAGTTGAAATAGGAAATGCGCTACCTTTTTTGTCAAGTCGCCCTGGAGGGCAACTGGTGGTAGTACCCCCTTTTAATCTGGACTTATGTTTAGATGGAGGAGACTATCACTATTATAGTTTAGATATATAGCTGAAATTGAAAATAAGTTGAAAAACTTCTGACAGTAAAGTATATTTTGACTTCTACTATATTTATTAGATTTTTCAAAATTGAGACCACATGTACAATTTCAAAGAAAAAATCGATTGAAACTCTGAACTACAAAGAAAATCATATTAGTAATGTACACTTTTGAAGTAAAAGAAATATTATAACATTCTGACAATTCAAGAGATGTTGTTGACTTGCTATATAACTAAAATAATTGACATTGGTCTATTCTGTGAAGTATTCTGTAACTTCTGTCCCACTTGAAAGGCTAGCAGTGTATAGATCTTTTCTCCACATTTCGGCTTAATATGACTCTATGAGCTTGAAAGTCATCTTGAATTCATTTTTTGATTCATATTCGAAAATGTATTTGAAATGGGAAAACAAAACTAAACCTTCTAGAATCTAAAATGATAGGATTACTATGTCTGGCAAGCAAAGTGAATTTGCTGAATTCGTCTGAAATAAGGAACAAAAATGATTGTGTTACAGATAAGACATCAATTAGAATTTTCACTAAGCTGCCCGATAGTGCCTTAGAATACTTTATTTGCTCAAAGTAACAAAACATGTTTCAGCATGTTTTAGCACCTTAGAAAGTATTGTCACCATTATCAACACTTTGATTGGGAATGGATTGTTTTCTGATGCTTTATAAAAAGCATTTGTGATGCGAATGAACCTTCCAATCTGAGACCAATTTCATTATTACCAGCCTTATCAAAAATAATCAAGAAACTCCTCAAAGAGAGACTGAATTCGTATATTATAAAAACAAAATCTTGACTGCACAACAGTTTGGTTTTCAACCAACATTCTCCCTATCTCATCTATAGATTGAATCTCCAATAGAAACTGGACATTTAACAAATAATCAACTATCTGAATGAAAATGCCAATTTTCACTTTCAGATTTTTTCTTTCAAGTTCTTTTCACAATATCTATCAGATGTAGTTCAATGTCAAGCGTGGCTTTTGCCGGGGAAGTATTTGTATTCTGTTAGATATTGCAAAAAATAGCTTCTTTTCTTTCAACTATCTGAACGAAAATACAAATTCTTACTCTCAGATTTTCGTTCAAGTTATATAGGGTCTTTTCACAATATCTCTCAGATGTATTTCAATATCCAGCGTGGCTTTAGCCGGGGAAGTAAGTAGTTGTTTTCTGTTAGATATTACAAAAAAGTAACTTCAATTTATCATAGGTTTTTTCCACTTCCAGAGGAGTCATGTTTTGGTTCAATTTTGAATCCCTTCCAAGAGAGGTTATCTTGTACGATGGAAAATAGCGACTAAAGTTCGTCTTTCAGTCGCATATGATTCCACAACTGACTTCATGAACATCCTGTTCATATTTTTATTTTTTGGAAGTAGAAAATGTCAACTTGAATTGTGTGGAGGCGGCTGAAACAGACTTTTGTCATTTGTCAAAGGCTTTTGACTGTGTCAATCATGAAAGGCTGTTGCTAAAGCTGCACCCTTATGGCTGTAGAGGCAATGCCTATGATTGGTTCAAATCTTTTCTGAGTAATCAAAGACAATCAGTGAATGCATCCTCTGATCTCATTAGATCTCATTAGTGTGTTGCGGTGTGCCTCAAGGCTCAGTTCTGGGTCCCTTACTATTTTTGATATACATCAATGATATGATAAACATAGACACTGAAGGAACTTTTACACTATTTGCAGACGATGCTACTACTATAACATAACACAATAAAGATGTGCATGTTCTACACACGGTAATCGAAGCAGATCTACGAGTCTTCTTATCTATTAACTTCGATAAAACCAATATGATTTCCTTCAAAGATACCATTGGAAATATCAGTGTAGATGATTGCTTAATTCATGAAATAAAAAATTTCTAGGTTTAAATGTTGTCCTCAATTTGAAATTTGACACTCACATTGTAGCACTATGAAATAAATATCATCCGGTTGTCAAGTAGATGGCAAAAACACCCTTGCAAGACCTTACTCATGAAAGGCAAGATTTTAACTTCACCAAGTCTTCATAATATATTGGAAAATGTGTGTCTTATGCATAGACATCTATTCAGACAGAAAAATCCAATCAATACAAGACTTCGTCATATTTGGTCAGAATTGGTAAAAGCTCATTCGTTTATAATGTAGGAAAAATGTTTAACCACTTGCCAAGTTCAGTGAAAAATAAAGGAGCTTATGTTTTATTCAGGAAAGCTGTTATAGAATTTTTACTTCGTAGACCTTATTATGAATTTCGCGAATTTTTTGCGGAAGGAATATGAGATGTTTTCTGATTTTATTAAATGTATATATTGTGTATTTGTATTGTTCGAGTTATATTTCAAGGTTTTAATCTGTATTACCCATTTTGTATTGTTGGCCCTTTTACACTCAGTTTTAATAATTGCTTTATCCACAAGATGTGTAATATTTGACAATAAATAAAGTATATTAGACGAGGGGGAAGTAACTCTTTCATTAGGTGTACATACATCATAACATTTTCATTACTTCATTAATAATTTCATATTCAACTTAAAATCGAAATCTATGTTTCTGGGGATCCGTGATATGATTTTTTTCGGTTCCAAGTTGGCAAATTTATGCCGTCTGACAATCGGTAAGTAATCGCCTCGGTGATCGCTGAGCAGACGAGGATTTTAATCAGTGATTTTCCGATGAATAGTATAACATCATTAATGGTAATTATTTTTCATTAGAGTTAATTACTGCATTATTTTCATTAGGTGTACAAAAAATGGCTAGTTACTTCCCCCTCGATATTAGATTAATTGATACTCTGAATTTCTTTTTCAGCATCAAGTTATTTCTCAAGCATTTGATGAGGTGTGGAAAATCGGAACACAATCTCAAATTCCTTGAAGCATCCATAGGATGCTAACACCAAGATTATAGGCTATTCTCAACACCAAGATGTTCCCACATTGTCCAATTCCAAAGAACAACACATTCAAGAATGATTTTGGACAAAATTTCCTCAATGACATCACCTCCACTCAAAAAACATGCCAAAGCTTGGAGACCACGACCGGCAAATAGTTGAAACATTAGAATCAAAGCATGGTCCCTAAGATTGTCTTTGTTAGTTTATGGAGTATCATCACCCAAGATAAAATCCATCAGATTTTTAACAAACTCTTTAGTTTTTGTTATTTTGCATTCATCCACCAAGAGAGATACATGTTTTTCCTATTCTACCAAATGCTTAGTTTTTTCTTTCAATAGTGAAAAACTCTTTTCTGGATGACAAAACTGCCATCTAGGTTCCTTATATACCTTAAAATCAACGATTAGTGAATGTGGTAGTAGAATTACACCCTTATAAATTGCTTTTGCTGATACCTAATACCAATATCCACTTAATTATTTTAAATATTTTTATTGTAACTAAACAGCATTTTTTATTTCAATTAAATCAATACTACTAGAGTATAATTCTGAGTTAATTAACTTAATGTTGAGTAGAAGATTTAACTTTGTAGAATATTCAGTAATTTTTTGATTTTTTCCTCTATGCATGAAGTTCATCATAATCCATTATTATTATTACCATTAAATTGATGTTCAATCAGTATTTTAACAAACCTTTAAAACCTGAACTTTGATAATGGGATTGTTTCATATGTCAATGATACAAATTTTATCAATGAAGGATTTAAATATATCCAATACTCACCTCGACTGGGTACATGGAGATGGTGAGGTAGTATATTATTTTCCCTCATATGATTATATAATTTTGGACTTTTGATTTTAACCAAATTGCAGGTATTCATCAAGTCCAAAGTATATCTTTTACCTGTTTTCTTGCATTGACTATCTTTAGAACATGTTTTTGTCATTTCTTGTCTATTCTCTTGGAGATGTCTCATGTAGTTTTCCAATTCATTGGAGTCAATAATTTTTTTTTCTCATTTTAATTATTATAGATTCCAATTGCCTATTTCTTTTTCTGATACAGAACTGTTGTTTAGTTTTAGATTTTTTAAGAAATACATTTTCTTTTCGCTCATTTTCTTTTAAAAACTATTATATTTTGAACAGAATCTGCATTCATTTGCATAAGTAGAAATGAAAATTTCACTGGAAGGACTTGATTGATCCTTTGCAAATATAAATTTCATCTACCATTTTTATGTAATCTTCTAAATTCTCTATGGTAGTGACAAAGTCAATGAAATAGAGGAATTTGTTTGAAGCAACAGCATAAATTGAGTGATTCCTCAAAACCACTGTTCGCTTAAGGAAGGGTAAATCATTATTCATTGCTGTCAATTTTGAGAGTACTACATGTTCCTCTAATGTATGATAACCCCATCTATCATGGAGCTTGATGTTAATATTACCTTGTTAAATCAAAGAATATAGGTCTGTCATTATATCAAATTTTTCTATTAATGAAAATGTTTGTTCTATCTCGGAAGTGTCAGGTATTTCTGTAATTGGACTTGGTAAAGGAATATCTGGTATGGTTGAGTCGGAGGCAGTGTTATCACAAGATGGACCAGGAGAGGAGTGAAATGAAAGATTGGAAGCCATACTAATATAGAAACATTGATTAGTTATATGCCTACATATTTATTTTGATACAATATAATAATAAACTTCTTTACTCAGTACGTACATACAGTTAATTTACATTGTCACAGGTGAAAATATATAATACATTAACATGTATAAAATACAATTTCATCTATCCATTGAATTAATTTAACGAAGTCGATTACCTGTTATCTAGATCAGTGACTTAATTTCGAAAGTATAGTATCAAAGAAAAAGTTCTTGAAATTGAATATCAGTTCATTAATAGACCAAAACTTCATTGCTTTCAAAAATAACTTATTTCAAGTAACATTGTTATTTCAATAAATTTTAACATTTCTTGTGATTTGAGGAGTTTCTCCACTTCATTGGCCATGAGCAAACTGAAAATGCAAAACAAATAAATCAATTAATTGTAGAGGCAATGTAAAATACCAAGGCATTCATTTTGAATTGGGTGAAAGCAATAACTAGATTCAGAGTTTTTTTTCCAGTATACTGAAATCTTTGTGTAGATTGATCAGCCACTTCTACGAAAAAATGTAAACCAAAACGAAAACAGCTATACTTTGTTATGATAAGGCTGAAATACAATTGAAGTTTTGTTTTAAGCATTAAGTTTTACGATTTCCTTTTAACGAGAAACGTATTGTTATTCTGGTCACGCCACACAGTCTTGTTGGTAAAATTCAATCTTTCAATTCTTTTTGCGTCCTGTTTTATTTTTAAAATCTTCAAGCTTAATACATAAATCTTCTATTGTGTTTCAGCCTATATGTAGCTAAAATACAATATTTCATATCCTGCAATCACAAGTATTTTTTTTAATAACATTGTTTACGTTGATTTCATTGAAAATATGAACAGGATGTTCATAAAGTCAGTTGTGGAATCATCTGCAACTGAAAGTTGGAATTTAGTCGCTATTTTCCATCGTACAAGATAACCTCTCTTGGAAAGGATTCATGTTTTAAAGAGAAACATTGTTTACATATTCTAAAAAAAGATACTTTTCTCTAGATACCTTCATATTTGTTGGAAAAGGTCCTATAAAATTGTTTAAAGCCAATCCTGCTCAATTGCATGCCTGGGCTTTGTATAGCGGAATCAAGTGTGCGGGTGTCAAGTCTTGTTGAATAGAATGCAAATATTCTGACGCTTCCTTTTTACGTTTAAAAAACTGCACTGTATTTGATGAGAAAACGTTTATAAATTGCAACAGAAAAGCATAATATATGTTCCTGAATCCATAAATAGAGTTTGTGGAGTTAATGTTTCAAGGTCCATGCAAATATATCTCCAAAAAGCGGTAAAGCTGAATTTGGTATCTTCCGTTGTCAAACTTGACAAGTTAAATGTACATTGTCCTGCAAGAGCTGAGCTTTCCTGTAAGGTATTTATACAGATACGTATCATTAAGATGTCTATATACATCTTACGTATCATCATTTTGTGTCACCGACACTGATTGTTGATTTCCTTCCTGTCTTGTGGACAGGTGGTCCTTTTTGCTGATGTAACCAGATTGAATGTTTATTAAAAGTTATAATGTGTGAAAAAAAAAAAAAAAAAAAGTGGAGTTAATGTTTCAAGATCCATGCAAATATATCTCCAAAAAGCGGTAAAGCTGAATTTGGTATCTTCCGTTGTCAAACTTGACAAGTTAAATGTACATTGTCCTGCAAGAGCTGAGCTTTCCTGTAAGGTATTTATACAGATACGTATTATTAAGATGTCTATATACATCTTACGTATCATCATTTTGTGTCACCGACACTGATTGTTGATTTCCTTCCTGTCTTGTGGACAGGTGGTCCTTTTTGCTGATGTAACCAGATTGAATGTTTATTAAAAGTTATAATGTGTGACTTGGCTGTGAATTTCTCAAATTTCTGGTACTCGATTTGAAACACGCAGGATCATCTACAGTCCAATTATATCGAAGCACAAACCAACCACTACCGGAAAGGATTGTTAAGTCTACACCTATTATAATTAATTCCATGGTCCTTCGAGCCGGATTTTCGAGTAACCCTACGCTTGGGAGCGGTATTGTGAGAACGTCAGCCAGGTATCCAGCAGAAGATAATGCAAAGTATTTCCGAGAGATAGGAGAGTTAATTGACTTTAACAAATTTCAAGGAGCACAGGTTCATTTTCATTGCCAAACTGGTTTATTTTCTTTTGGTATTTTTATATATATATATATATATATATATATATATATATATATATATATATATATATGTTAGAGGTCTTTGCTATCTGAATAACTTTGTTGATGTTAGTTTTTAGCTAATTTGACTAATAAGTGCAGTGCAATTAGTGAAAAATATTTATTTTTCCGGTGTTTCATACATATAAATGGGTTTTCTATTGTTACAATTGACAAATAATATTTAGTTCATAATGGATGTATTAAAAAATGCTCGCAAGCACGCTAAGGCCTCGATTACACGACATTCCAATTGGTTGGATAATAATTTAGATAATCAAACAGACAATTTTGTTGTAGAAGCCAGAGAGAAAAATTTACAGGAGAGTTTTTCTAAATATTCAGATATTCAAGATCAAATCGAGGTTTTAGACGTTAACAACACTGATATCGAGGACAGAAGTGTTGTGGAAAATCATTTCTATCAAATTATTGCTAAAATTCAAAGGAAAATTAATTCTTTCAAAACCCCGCCAGTTTCTTCAGCTAATAATACTAATAATAGTATTGTTAGTAATCAAAGTTTGAATTGTAACAACCTGGGGGTAAAACTACCTCAAATTTTCATTTCTCCATTTACAGGGGATTACCAGAAGTGGGTTCCTTTTTATCAGTTGTTTACTTCATTGATAAAGGAAAATGTACATTTAACGGATATCCAAAAATTCATTTATTTGAAATCGTACCTTCGTGGAGAGGCTTTAACTTTAATAGAGTCATTGGAACTTACCAGTGACAATTTTCGAGTTGCTCTTGAAACTTTTGAAGCAAGATATGATAACAATTTAGCCATCATAAACTCGCATTTGAATGTGATAATTGATTTTCATACTATAACAAAAGGTACGGCTCAAAATTTGAGAGATTTCACAGTAAATATAAAAAAGAATTTAGAGTCGTTGAAGAATTTGAAATGTCCAGTAGATCAATGGAATTTTCTTCTCCTGAATATTTTGTTGCGTAAATTAGATTTTAATTCTAAGAAATATTATCAGTCTCAACGAGACACAAAAATTGATCCAACTCTAGATGAGTTTTTTAAAATATTAGAAGCACAATCTAATATTTTAGAGTCTGTAAGTACAAATCCTTTTCAAAAAGATAAATCTCCTAAACCATTTAGAAAAACATTCCTCCATACTCAAAATTCCACCGAAAGGAAATGTTGGCATTGTAAAACTCCAAATCATGATTTATATTCCTGCACCAACTTTTCTAATATGTCATTAGATGATAAGTACAAATTTTTAAGGTCCCAATCTTTATGCTTCAATTGCATGGGAGCAAAACACATGCTGACAGAATGTAAGTCAAGAGGCTGTTCCATATGTGGTAAAAAACACCACACAATCCTCCACTATGACAAAAATCAGTCAAATTCCGACCAATTCAGGTCAACTGCCCAAAGTGGGATTCCTCCACCTAATCCTGTTTCTCGGTCCTATGTTCAAGTTAATCGTGGGGCTGTTTCCCGAAACCCTAGCAGGAATCAAAATTCTTCCTACTTCCAGGCATCCAATGCCACAAGCGGAATTCTAATTCCAGGTTCCCAAAGTGTGGGACCAACCTCCAGAGCCCAAAATTCACCATTCCATGGATCTCCCAATAACCAATGCCCTATATCAGATAATTCTCAACCAATTCCTCTATCGGAAACTCCCGTTTCTTCAACATCCCTCTCTACACGTACTAATAACGTTAATGTGTTGTTGGCAACAGCAATAATTACAACATATTCCAAAACTGGAACTCCTGTCCAAGTGAGAGCTGTGCTTGATGGAGGTAGTCAAACTTCTTTCGTGACTGAAAACCTTATGTCCAAATTGAATTTGAAAACCTACGACATGAAGTTGCAAGGTTTTGGAGTACAAAACATACAGTTTTGTTCCAGTAAAGTTGCAGATGTGATTGTACACTCTAATGTCAATCATTTTAAATGCAAGATAACCTGTAGCATTTTGCCGTCCATAACGTCCAACCTTCCTCATATACCAATCGATATTGAGTCGTTCAATATTCCTGTACACTGTCGTCTGGCTGATCCAGATTTTGGCACTCCATCAGACATCGATATGCTGATAGGGGCAGATCAATATTATGATCTTCTACTTCCCGAAAAAATTAGTTTAGGGAAAAACTGTCCTAATTTGATAAAAACCCACTTAGGATGGATAGTGAGTGGAAAATATCTTCAATCACGTCCACACAGAAGTGTGAGAACCTTTTTTCTTCACTTGACTGAATCAGAGAGTGACTTGAATATGCAACTAAATGAAAGTTTATCCAAATTTTGGGAAATAGAAGAAATTAACTCTAAAACTCCTTTAACCCCTGATGAAGAGCTCGCAGAGCAAATTTTTCTTGATACACATAAGCGCCTAGAGAACGGCAGATTTCAAGTTAACATTCCTTTGAAAACCCCAGCCGAAACTGAACGGTTAGGGGAATCGTTCTTTATTGCGAAAAGGCGATTCCAAGCCTTAGAAAAAAGGTTACATGGAAATTCTAACCTGTTCCAAGATTATAAACAATTTATTGACGAATATGTTTCTCTGAATCATGCTAGATACATTCCATTTCCAAACGACAATTTCCATTCCGAAGTGAAATATTTCCTTCCACATCACTGCGTTATTAGAGAAGACCATGAGACAACTAAACTTCGTGTAGTGTTTGATGCATCAAGCAAAAGTTCGACAGGTCTGTCCTTAAATGATATTACCCTGAAGGGTTACCAAGTTCAACCAGACCTTTATGACATCCTCTGTAGATTCCGTCAGCATCCATACGTCTTAACAGTCGACATTGAGAAAATGTACCGGCAAATCAGAACAAATCCACATCAAAATTTTCTCCAGAATATTCTTTGGCGACAGTCACCATCAGAACCGTTAAAATGCATAGAACTCCAAACTGTTACCTATGGTACAAATTGTGCACCATTCCTTGCCACTCGTTCGCTAACTCAATTAGCAAACACTTCAGAGATTGAATTTCCTCTTGCTGCTGATGCACTTCTTCAGCAAACTTATGTAGACGATGTATTGTATGGTTGCCATTCGGAAGATGAACTAGAGAAATCTTATCATCAACTGAATGCCCTCCTTAATTCCGCTGGATTCCATTTACACAAATGGAATTCTAATTCCTATCAATTTAGTAAGAGATATTGTGAACATAAAATTTCCATGGATTATGATATAACTATGAATAATGTTTCCAATAAAATTTTGGGATTATCATGGAATAATATTACCGACATGTTCTCATTCAGAGTTCCCAAAATATCTATTCAAAATAATGTTTCCAAGAGAATAGCACTTTCCATTATTGCCCAAATGTTCGACCCACTTGGAATAATTGGTCCAGTTGTAGTCAGTGGCAAAATATTCATGCAAAAGTTGTGGATTGCAAAACTCACATGGGATGAAAATCTCAATGGACCACTTCTTTTTGAATGGCTACAATTCATCGACTCCCTAAATTCCCTAAATTTTTTAAAAGTTCCTCGTCTTTTATTTCCAATTAAGAAAATTGTTCACATACAACTTCATGGTTTTGCAGACAGCAGCATGAAGGCCTATGCTGCCTGTATTTATTTTCGAACTGTATGTTCGGATAGCTCCATTTCCTGTAATTTGGTCACTTCGAAATCACGAGTGGCTCCCATCAAAACAATCACCCTGCCACGTCTTGAGCTATGTGCCATGGTTCTCCTGGCAAACTTGACTCAGAAGGTCATAGCAATTTTTCGAAATAAGTTGTGTTTTTCATCGGTTCATCTTTATACAGATTCGCAAATTGCTCTATGCTGGATTCAAGCACATCCATCACGTTGGTCCACATTTGTATCAAACAGAGTTTCACAAATCCAAAAATTGTCATCTAATTGGCAGTGGAATCACGTAAAATCCACAGAAAATCCTGCTGACCTCCTGTCACGTGGTGTGTTAGCACAAGAATTAATCAAGTCTGATATTTGGTGGCATGGACCACCATTCCTGTCTAATCCAAATTTAGATATGCCCAATGAGTCTGATCATGAATTTTCCCTTATGGAAATTCCAGAACAAAGAAAAACAATTTTACATGTTAGTTCTCCAGTATCATTATTCCAAAAAGATTTTTGGCACAACTACTTCATGAAATTTTCTCAGTTCGCTAGATTAGCCCATTCAGTGGCATATGTCCTTCGATTCATTTCAAATTGTAAAGATCCATCACATAAAATTACTGGCTCTCTAACTGTTGCAGAAAACGATGCTGCTTTATATGTAATTTTAAAACAGGTCCAACGATTACATTTCTCTGAAGAAATCTCTGAATTAAAATCAAATAAACAGATTTCCAACAAAAACATACTTCATCTGAATCCATTCTTGGACATTTCCGGATTTCTTCGCGTAGGTGGACGCCTACAATATGCTGACATTCCTGAGAGTCAGAAACACCCAATTCTTCTTCCATCCAACTACCATGTGGTCCTCTTAATGCTGGCACATGAACATAAACGTCTGGGACACACAGGAGCCCAAACCGTTCTTTCTAACTTCCGTCTGAAATATTGGCCGCTGAACGGTCTCAGACAATTGAAAAAGATTATTCACAACTGCACAACCTGTTTTAGATTCATTGCCCAACCTTCCTGTCAAATCATGGCAAATTTGCCTAAAGACAGAGTATCTATTTGTAGACCTTTCGAAAAAGTAGGTGTAGATTTCGGAGGGCCCTTTTTGTTAAAATCTTCCAGATTACGCAAAGCACCTACAACGAAGTGTTATATGGCAGTTTTTGTATGTATGGCCACTAAAGCTGTTCATATAGAACTTGTGTCGTCTCTTTCAACGGAAGCCTTTTTGCATACACTTAAACGATTCATTTCCAGAAGAGGCAATCCAGCATGTATTTATAGCGACAACGCTACAAACTTCCTTGGGGCTCACAATCAATTGAAAGAGTTGCGTGATTTTTTCCAACACCCTAACAATATGAATAGTATAGTTTCTTTCACTTCTGACATCCATATTCAATGGAAATTCATTCCACCTCATAGTCCTCATTGGGGAGGACTGTGGGAAGCTGCAATAAAAAGTACAAAATACCATTTAAACCGCATTCTAGGAGATGCGAAACTAACCTTTGAAGAATTAAGTACTATCTTATCGCAAATTGAGGCTATTTTGAATTCCCGCCCAATTTGTCCACTGTCGAATGATCCTTCTGACCTACAATGCTTAACTCCTGGTCACTTCTTGATTGGCACCAGTTTGACGTCTTATCCTGAAAAAGATATTTCCCAAATTCCAGAAAACAGATTATCATTCTGGCAGAAATGTGTCCAAATCCAACAACATTTTTGGAAGAGATGGTCAGTAGAATATCTAAATAGACTACAAAATAGACCAAAATGGATGACTCCTTCTGAAAATCTCAAAGTGAATGATCTTGTCCTTTTGAAAGAAGACGACACTCCTCCTTTGAAATGGCCTCGTGCCAGGATTCTCGAAATCTTTCCAGGCCGTGACAACAAGATCCGAGCCATCAAATTAAAAACCTCTCATTCCACTCTCACTAGACCGGTGACTAAGGTCTGTCCTTTACCCAAATTAGAATAAAGTGTTTCTTGAAGTCATTGACTTCAAAGGGGGGAATATGTTGGAAAAGGTCCTATAAAATTGTTTAAAGCCAATCCTGCTCAATTGCATGCCTAGGCTTTGTATAGCGGAATCAAGTGTGCGGGTGTCAAGTCTTGTTGAATAGAATGCAAATATTCTGACGCTTCCTTTTTACGTTTAAAAAACTGCACTGTATTTGATGAGAAAACGTTTATAAATTGCAACAGAAAAGCATAATATATGTTCCTGAATCCATAAATAGAGTTTGTGGAGTTAATGTTTCAAGATCCATGCAAATATATCTCCAAAAAGCGGTAAAGCTGAATTTGGTATCTTCCGTTGTCAAACTTGACAAGTTAAATGTACATTGTCCTGCAAGAGCTGAGCTTTCCTGTAAGGTATTTATACAGATACGTATCATTAAGATGTCTATATACATCTTACGTATCATCATTTTGTGTCACCGACACTGATTGTTGATTTCCTTCCTGTCTTGTGGACAGGTGGTCCTTTTTGCTGATGTAACCAGATTGAATGTTTATTAAAAGTTATAATGTGTGACTTGGCTGTCAATTTCTCAAATTTCTGGTACTCGATTTGAAACACGCAGGATCATCTACAGTCCAATTATATCGAAGCACAAACCAACCACTACCGGAAAGGATTGTTAAGTCTACACCTATTACAATTATTTACAATATTTGAAAGAAGGTATTCAAAGTTTGGATAATGCATTTTGGGTTTGAACAAGATTTTTTTTTTCTATTTGTATCCAAATATGTCACTGTACACAATGAATTATTACTAGGAATTGAGAAAGTAATTATCGGAGGGTTTTAAAATCAATGAAACTATTCCAATGTCTAGTTATCAGATTTGTTTATGCAAATCAATCTGGAATGTTGAAGTAAACTTCTTGTTCAATTTGCTTATTCATGAGGTTGAGCTTACAAGATTGAAGTAAAAGAAACACCATTTGATAATTCAGTGTTGCAAAGTTACTGAATACTGTTAGAAATTTGAATTTAAATAGTAATATGGACGGTACTGCACCTTTCAATAGCTTCCTTGAACCAATATATTCTCTTCGGCAGAACACAGGAGTCCAGAAACTGGAAGGTGTTTTCCAATGGCATCAATCCATGTTTGGAGTCAATCATTCTGGAAATATGGATGTCTTAGCATAATATAAGGTAATATATGTATGTATATACTACTAGCTCAAGTGCACACTAGCTACATATCTCATTGCTCTCCAAGTAAAGCAAGTTTTCTCTGTATATTTTCAGAACAATAAACTTTTTTTCCAATGAATTTTATTTCATTCGTCAAGCAGAAGTGATTCAATAAACTGTGTAACATTAGTAAAGGAAGTAGCTGTTTTCTATCGAATATTTGCCTAGTATGCTAAATAGTAGGAATAGTGGAGTGAAGAATACGTAGTTCTAATTTGTTGAAATTATTATAACCGATAGTATATATTTGATACTAGCAGCACATGAAAGTTTTTGGATATTTCATCAATGGGTCGTGGTGGTCGCCTGGCACAACGTTGATTCCCAGCTTGGTCACTCTCTTGCATGATATCACACGTTAAAAGGTAATTAGGGATGCGTCTTCCCTAGCTAGCACAAGTATATCGAAGACTTCTGTTGCGTGTAGGGGTGCAACAGGTTGACAGTCCTATGAGAGAAGGTAATAATAGTCATCTAATCTTCCTAGTTATGTATTTTGTAATGGTGCTATAAAAACAACCCACAATATTTCCTTGGTCTCAACAGTCTCTGCTTGATTTTTGAATGAATTTCACCTCACCATTCAACTACCAATCTGATATTCTTCAGAATGATTTATTGATAAAAAAAAAATTAATTTCAACTTGCCTTTGGTTTGGGATATAGGGATTTCCTTCCTTTGACTCTCCACACAAAATATACATTCGTATCATCTTCACTAGGCACTAATAATATAAAGTAAATTCTCCAAGGAAATCTCGTTAACTAAAATAACACTGCACACAAAACTAACTGAAACAATACAAAAGAACAGGAAAACAAATTTTAACGGAAAACAGGATAAATACGACGAACACAATACACCATAAAAAATATGAGAAGATAATGAATCACGACCGAATCAGAAAGTCAGAATCAGACAATACATAATACCAAAATAATAAAAATAATGTCAAATGTATGACATTGGTAGAGTTCAGCCGTGCTCAACCGTTGTTCATCGGTGAGAGCATAGTCAATGGAAAAGCGGACCGTTCAGTCAAACAAGTTGACTAATCACTCAACTGTTGGCAACTGTTCAGCACGGCTGAACAAGCCCATTAACTGTTCTCGAACGGAACCAATAAGAAAACATTATGAAAATAAAAGTCGTGAACGCAAATCGCCGTTATGTGTAAGTCGCTTAACAGTTTCTGTCAGCGATCTAAGCGCTGCACGCGGTTATTATGGAACTAACTCGTAATCCAACAGGTGGTGCCGACGGTGCCGTCCGAAAAAAACAAAATCGAATCGTTAGAATCACCAGGTTATTTAGACATCTTAGTTTTGGATGACAATTACACAGCTATAAGTAATTCCAACAGGAGTTATATGCATCTTAGTCCGACTCATCGTCATACTTCATACTGAACGCGCGTGCCTTGTCCGACCGGTGACTTGACACAGCCTAAAAGCCTTGTACATACTTATGCGAATTCGCAAAAAAATTTGCAAATCGCAAAGTAGCAAATTATTGACGGAAATGGGCGTTCATACTTCTGCGGAATAATTTATTGGTCGCTGTCACAGAACTCACTAATTTGTTTGTGTTCTGTGCTCACTGTCATTTAGAAATGATCTCATTTACTGTTTTGTGATGTTCCTTAGACACATAACCTATTATAAATTTAGAATTTGTTCAAAAACCAAGAAGGCAAAAGAAAAAATCATATCACTATCACTTAAGATAACTAATTTTGTATGGTGAATAAGTAACAATCGTTCATTCGCATTTCTCGAACGAGGTTATGATAGTCTCCTTGAAGTTTGCGGTTCTTGAACATTTTTCAAACACTACAACTTCTTTGTTTCCTTCTTAAAGTTTTGTGATATTTCCAAAGATTATATAATTGGTGCATAGGAATTAATTTATTCAAAATATCACTCATGATTTGAACTAAAAATATAATATAAATCACCAGCCTTTGAGGTTATCCTTGCAAATGAAACAAATGTTCATCATTTTTCGTGGATTCTCTGTATCACTATTTTCTGCGAAATCGCAATAAAGTTCAAATATTTTAACTTTATTGCGAAACTGTCAACCGCCATTTTATTCGCAAAAATTTTTGCGAATTCGCATAAGTATGTACAAGGCTTAATTCAACCACCGATTAGTACAGATCGGTGAATTCAACGCATTTTCGAGTCTCTCTCGCAAGCTAGGTTAGCTTGCTCAGGTTAGGTTTGTGGTCAATTATTGCGAGCAAAATAACAAATGCATTTTCAATTCAGTTTGCCTTCTCGTTTTGTTACCTCAAAACCCCACCAACCCGCAATTAAATAACCCGTTTGTTTAGTTGAATTACAATATTTTAATTCGAGTATGGCGCAACCTCAGTAGATTCCAATAAAGTTGCATGTGTTCAAAGAGACATTTTAGTCTCCTTGGCATGGGTTTACCTAGCCGCTTGTCGACGGTCGACGGCAACACAACATTTGCCATTCGGCTCTTGAAGTCTTAAGGCTATTCCACATAAAGGCAGTTGCAGTGGCACTAAAGGCAGTGACTCCGGCCCTTTTGACGCTGTTATCCGAATGAATGACATTGGGATGGAAATTTTCAACTAATTGTTTGTTAAAAGCAATAGGAATCATAACAGCAATCTCGATTTCATGATAATTTTGAGGTTAGAAATGCGGACACTGCTAGATTTTACTGCAAAAAGTTTAAATGAATCAAACTTTCAGCAGCGTGATCTTGCATTTTCAGCGTCGTCTAAATAACATGTTTGCCATTGGTTATCTTATCAATAGAGGGGGGTGACGCCGCTGCTACTGCCATTATGTGAATCAGGCTTTAGCTCTTAGGCGTTTTCCATTTAGGAGTCCACAGAGCTACAAGCCCCTGAGATCGGAAATTACTTTATCACTGACTTTTTCGCCAAAAAACTGTGTATTCGCGTTTTGACATTTGTCTACTTGTGCTAAACGGATGGTGCTCGAGGGGCAAGGGGAATGTCAATCGGTGCTTGAAGCCCCACTAAATGGAAAGCATGGTCACACGCTCAGGATAGCTCTGAGGAGCTCCTTATGTTAAATGGAAAGCAGCTCTTGAGTCCACAGAAAACACACATATGTGTTCTGTGATTGATGACTTGAGTCTTGGCAAAGAATATCTACAATAGTATTGTAGATATTCTTTGGTCTTGGCTTGGCTTGGCAGTGGCAGTAGAGGCACTAGTGGCAGTGGCCCAGTGGCACTAGTGGCAGTAGTGGCATTATTGGCTTGGCTTGTCTCATGGTTGTCACCGTCGTCACTCATCAGTTCATCATAATTCGCAATAACAAATCATAACATAAATAAATGCATTGGACAATTTGCAATGGATTTAAAAACTGCAGAATAACGAAATCCAATTTATTCTGAAAGCCAATCGGCAACTGGCAAAATCGAGACCTGAAAATCTTTAGATCTTGGATTTTCTATTTCGTCTTCTTTAGTAGTTGTTTTCACAAAACATGTGTGGTTGTTTTACATGTACCATTCCAGTTTCCAGAGACTCTTTGATTGTTTAAGATCAGTAAAATCAATGAAATGAGTGAACATGGTGCGGCGTTACAAACATATAATCAAGAATTGGTAAAATGTAATATTTTAAAGTTGTACTTAATAAATCAAAAATTACTTCATTATTTTTGAGGTTTAGAAGATTTGAAAAGAAAAAGAAATGAAGTAGTGGATATTATATATAAAGAGGAAGCTGAGAAAGTAGTTTTGGAGACAAACCTGCAAGCATTACAAGACAGACTAGGTTTATTAAATGGAAATTTAGAACATCACAAAAACATATATCAACAGTATGATAAAACTATTAAAGACACAGAAAACGGATTCAGAAAGGTATGAAAAAAAAATGAATGATGAAACTTATTGAATTTATGAGTATTTTATATTTAGATATTAGAAAGCAGCCAGACTCTACTACAAGTGGTTCAGCAACAAACTAACAGATTAGACTCTGACCCAAACTCTATATTGAATATAAACAAGACAGACCGAAAAGATGTTTTGAATACCTACTAAGTCAATCAAGTATTAGCAAGTATTCACGTTTTATTTTAACAAAAATATTGGATTTAGGTACGTTTATCAAGACTAGTCTTTTAAAAGACAAAACTAATAAGAAGTGCTTTTGAAGAAGAGATGATAGTTTGAATTGTATTATTTTACCAACAAGCAATATAATGCACATTCTTATCATTTAATAGGTACTCCCATTTATAAGAACCAAAATATTTTAGATCATGGCTGTTATTTTTTGTTGGTTTTGAAATGATAATTGAAATTTACTAGCAAATACCGAGGTAATTATTTCTTTAAGTTGTTTTAAGAACAAACAAATGTCAAAAAATCCTCTTACCAGATAACAAAACTGAATTATTTAGGTATATATGAACCATGTCAGTGTAAGAATTAGTTGTGATGGCTTTCTACTGCTGGATTTCAAGCTCACTGTGATAAAAACTGGACAAAACTAACTGATGTTCGTATTAATTATCGCTATTTACATAAAGCAGTTTTTATAAAATGATTACATTTTTCTAATCATTAAATCATTTCCCAAAAATTGAGATTTATTTATTTCAAAACATGTAAATATAAAAATTCTCTGCGCTGAAGGACCAACGAGTTCGTATAGGATAGAGAGAGAAGTAAAGAAACCAAAATAACAGTCTCCTCGATTTAGTTTTATAGGAACAGGACATTGGCATCCCATATTGACTTTTTTTACTTTCACTTGATTGAGAAATATAATGCACCAGATATGTCGAAAATACAAGGATTTTTTGGTTTAGACAGTGGTTATTTTATAATGATTATTTCCCTCATGCATAGAGTCTTCAAAGATATTGCAGTAAAGGAAAATTGTAGGTCGAGGAATAAATGTTTTTGGTTATTTCTATTTGACACATTTGGGAAATAATCTGATGAAATGGGTATAACTTGACCGTTGTTTATTGAATCGAAATAATTTTTCATTTTTTACTCAACCATTTTTGTTTCAGAACATTCAACTCCTTAAATTCGAAAAATTTTATGTATTTATTGGCAGAGTTCTTCATATCATTTTTAGAGATTCATTTATAGAAAAGTAAAGTCAACGAAAATGCAATGAACAATTTTAATTTTATCTACAAAACATGTTTCATTTGCAAAAATAAATGATTTTTGAAGAGCACAACACGGCAAAATATGAAATTTGAAGTGTACAGGGTGATTTGTGATCACTTTCGAAAAATGAAATGGTGTGCTATATTTTTGCGAAATCCGAAATCCCAGTTTTCTGTGCTACGATCGCGTTTTGCCTGCTTGTCTACGATCTCCTGGTATGCAAGTTCTATGAATGAATGTGTAGTTCCAGAGGCATATTAGTCACCGTACAACCTGAGGTTGCCGTCTGTCATTTTTAGTTCTGGACGTCGTTGGTAAACTACTCCATGCCATTTTGGTGTAAAATTGCAATATTAACATAGTGCCAATCTCTCCAACATGCTCCTTCCATTCCTACGTTATAGCTGTAACCAAAACGGAAATAACAAGTGTTGTTGTACTGAAAAATTAACGTTCAGGACTTTTAGAACTTTAATTAATAATCAAGGGCCGACTAATTTTGGCATGAAAAGCTCATTTAACACCAACATTATTTACTTCACCTTTCATACTTGGTTGTGTTGTGCTCCACAAAAATAATTTCTTCAAATAGCATGGACTTAAACCCTGATAAATGTCACATTGTGCGTTTCTACCGTTCCCACCACCCAGTTATATTCGGTTATGACATCATCAACAGGCAGTTGCTGAAATCAGTTGACCAAATTAGAGATCTTAGTGTTATCCTTGACTCTTCTCTCAGCTTCAATCCCGATATTACAAACAGTGCAAAAAGTCATGAAAATGTTAGGCTTCTAGGGAACAACTCGTTATTTCGATGATATAACTGCAATAAAAGCTCTCTATTGCTCCCTAGTTCGAACTAATTTTGATTACTGTTAAACAGTCTGGTCCCCACACTACACCTATATACCTATATAACAAAAATTGATAAGTTCAAAATAACTTCCTAAGGTACGTTGCTTTCAGGTCTTCACTGTGAATATGCACTACTGGAATACAATCTAAACATCCCCACTCTTGTGGTCCGCAGAAAACCAAGAGATCTTATTCTTCTCTTCAATATTATAAATGGCAGATACGATTGTCCCAATCTCCTTTTGAAAATTTCTTGGTACCTTAATTCTCGGACAACTAGACAAGTTCAAATATTCCACATACCTACCTTTCCACAGGTTCAACTATACTTTCAATAACTAGATCTCACGAACACTCAGATTGGCAAATTCCCTCAACGAGCTCCCATTATTTGGTATATCATTAAGTAGTTTTAAGGCTCATCTTCAACAAATCAACTTGTAAATTAAATATTTATTCTAAAAGATGTTAAGCTGTCATATTACCACTGTACTACGTATTTCATTTGCTTGCACAATGTAATTATTATTTTTGTCTTAGAAGGGCTTGCCTGTAAATCAATAAATAAATAAAGAAAGGTGTGTTTCTACATGATAGGTTAGCACACCATTTCATTTCAAATCCGTGCTGATTCACCCTGCATATTCGAACAATTTCATGACGAGTAGAAAATGTAGAAATTTTCATTAATTTCCAAATCCAAAAATTGAGATATGCTTATGCTCACAGTAAATGAACAAAGACCAGTCAATATTCAAACTTGCCCAACGTAAGTTCTTGTAAATGCCTAAGTGACAATTCTTGAAAAAAGAATTGTACCTCAATTCTTTAAACAATGTTATTACTGATTACCAATGGAGGAGTTAGATTTCTTTTAAAGATTACCAACACATTTTTTGGATTTCTGGCAATTGACTTCGAAGTAGGCCTTGAAATTTTGAATTTCACTTCTAATTTATGGCACTGGACTAAACTATTGAAACTTTTGGATCAGATAATAAATAACAATTTTAAAGGATTGCCCTTGCTTTCGAATGGGTCATTCTGTATATTATATAATTCGATGGTAGTGGTTTACATTCTACATGTTTATGATTTATGACCAATAAAATATTCATAGTTCATATAAATCTCTAAAATCAGAGTTCCCGTGTGAATGAATAGTTGGCAATAAGACAAACAATTTTGCTGAATAAGTTTTATTGTTTAAAACAATTTAAAATATATGTTTTCTCTATCACATGGTACAAAACTTTATACATAAAGAAAACCTCATGCATTTCCCAGACTCTTTTGCTCATTCCATATTTCAAGTAGTTCTTTTGGATCGCCATACCCATGAGTCGCAACTGTATACTGAAAAGCAAACTTTTCATATGACTTTTTGTAGAAGTGAAACTCATCACAGTGATAGGGCTCTATTTTGGCTTTGTACGCAACTAATGCCAGATAAATGTCATCAAATCTAAAGTGTTTGGTGTATAAGCTACTATAGTACATATCGATCAAAGCACCTCTCGATAATATATATGCTCCAGCTGTCACATATGGAGGCCACATGTGGTAAGGGTACTCACTCAGAGAAACATACCATTTACTTGTGAAATGTCTGTGAGGGGATGACTTGAAAGCGTATCCAGCATATAATCGGATAGTATCTGGAAGCTCAAAGTTGAGTTGATTCAGTTTTCTGTTATTTAATATCATTTGGATGTTGCTCATGGGTTTTTTCAAATACTTTGGGTAATTCGTAGGGTAGCGTACAAATCTCAGCACATTTTTAGTTGAAACATAGTAATCATCATCAACAAACATATAGAACTTTGAGCTGGGGCAATGCTTAACTGCCCAATGTATACCCATCATTGTCTTATAAGTGTTATTGGAATATGAATCAGTGAAGTTTCCTTGAACAATGTCAGTAAACTTGTGAGATTCTTTATCTATCAGCTGTTGCAGAGAGTCTGAGAATCCAGTTCCTAATAAAAATACTGTCCTTATTTCAACATCGGAAAATCTTCTCTCATATCCCCAAGTGCTTCGGATGGCATTTCTGCGATCAAAATTTCCTGGGGAAGATTTGATAATGTACACTAATCTGAGGTTTTGTACTTTGGAACATTTTTGTAGACAAGGTTTATAGAAACTGAATTGGTAGGAATTGATTGGTGCTACTTCTGGGGTTAAGTTGTTCCTTAGCTTCTCTACAAATGGTTCTATGTCTCCGTCGTAAGGGTAGTGGAAATCATCATAGAAATCACTTTCGAATAAGTGATGGAATACTCCAGATAAATATACAAAACAAATTAGTAATAAGAAAAATAAATAACGTTTCACTCTCCTAACGATCATCTTTTATACGATTTTTCAATTTTTTAGTTGGGTATGTGGCATTTATTGCCACCGGTTATCTCTGAACTACATTGATCTTGCTGGTGAGATAATCTAATTAACAAAATTTGAATTGATTTTCCATTTCTTTTCCATCAAATTAAGTCTCGAGACTCTCAGGCACAAAATAAAATATCCTCACCTATTTTGTTATTTAAGTTTAAGGTTATGTCGAATGACTCGAATGTCGATTGTCGATGGGTTTTGGATTACAGATCGGTGGTTTTGGATTTGAACTTTGAGCACAGAGTAGGGCCCAAGGAGACTAGACGTTTTTTAACGGGTCCATACATATTAGCAGAATGTAAAATATCCGACAGGTAATTCGTCAGAATGTAAAAACTCATATTGGTAAACAAACAGATTCGTATTATGTAAGAACCGTACTTTGGCGACCGGACAATTGTCAACTGTACATATGGCGATTGTATCCTGTCAGAAATTACATTTCTATAATGATAAAATGGAGACTGCATTCTGTAGGAACGATAAAAATGTAAACCAGTTAAATTCTAAACTAGTTCTGCAAAGAAATGGGAAATTATCAGAAAATGATTCCATAGAAACAGTATTACGACAGAAAATGAATACAGCAGAAGTGCATTTGAACAGATTCGAATTTTATCAAATTCGTACTTTGTCAGACTGGATTATGTAGACCGTGAATCCGTCAGATTGCGCGATCCAAAACCATGCGCCATCAGACAGAATAGCAAGCAACACATAATACATACCCTGGGCATAGCGGTGTTGCCAAGCTGCACAGTAATGATTCCTCGAATCAAAGGAAAATGATTTTGTAATTGTATTAAGTTAACTGGGTGAAGGGATTCAATCATGATTTGGTTATTTTATTTTTGATATGATTCGAGACGTGTGAGGGACTGGCATACAATTTGTGATTGATTGAATTGATTTGATAATGAAGTTTTGAAATCACCTTGACCAGCAGGTTCTCAGCTCAGTGGGAATTTTCAAGAAATAATCAATCCAATCAACTGCGGTTATTAAGATGTATGTGATATAACTTTTGTATGTTAAATTAAATATATGAATGAGCAAATAAAAAGTATTGGAAACAATCTTTGTAAAAACGTATATTTGGTGCATATTTTTCATGACTATCCTGAACATTTCATGAAAACTAAATAGTTTTGAATGAAATCAAATACATATAGGTACAGTTTTTTTTTAACAATCTTTATCATGAACAGCATTGAGGGCAATTTTGAGTAGCGATTTTCCTAGTAAATAGAACAAACTTGTAAGTTCATACATATTTTCCTTTATTTATTAACCCACTCCAGTTTTTTTTTTTATTTTAATTATTCACTCAAAGGAGATTCTGTGAGAATGAAAATAATTATTTAAAAACGAAATACACTACAATATGTGACCCAAAAATTCTTACAAGAAGCTACATCACATGTTTTTTCAGACATGATCTGGAGTAAATAGACATGAAAGTAACACAATGGTAAAACTGCCCAAGGAAGTATAGTCCAGTTGGCGGAGGTCACGAGAACAACTAATTAGCAATCTCGCAGAACTTTTTTTTATTAGTAGTATATTTGATATAAAAAAAGTTCACTGGTCAATTAATTTCCATAGTCAAAAAAAATTTCGAAAAATATTTTTATTTTCAAAATCCTAGAATATTTTGTGCTGGGATGAATATAATGAAAAATAAAAAATACTGTCTTGTAGGGAAAGTTTTTTTCTACCAAAAAGATTTTCTGCACTTTTTTTGTTAGTGAGTTATACTTTGTCCGCAAAAAAATCATTTAGGAACGTATGCCTACTACACACGGGATGCCTGGTCAGCCGCGTGAGGACCTATTTTTTAGAACCGGGCATATTACATTATAATCTGATACGTACTTACGAGATCTCAAATTGTAGTTTCAAATACTCTATTTTCAAGTAGGAAATCTGAATTTTTTAATGGTATAGTTTATTTTTCGTTTTTAATAAAACCTTGTATTATTATATTAGAATCGAAAATTGACTGTTCAGATTATAAATTTTTTCAAAAATAATGATAATTCGGAAAAAAAAATCATTTCGGAAAATTGTTATTTAGGTGACCTAATTCACGAATAAAATTTTCCAGTCATTAATTTTGTCTCGTTATGAAATATAGATCTTGTGATGATTTTGAAATTTTTCGGGATCTAAATTTCAAAGCGATATAAATGTATAGGCCTCTGCAGAAGTATTAAAAATAAACTTATTTGGCTGAAACTATTTTTGAAATGTAGGTTAAAAAATACATGTCAAGAATCTTCAAGCATAAATTGATTCAGTGCGGAAATTTTTTCCATCATTATAATTTTTTGTGGATATTAAGAAAATGGCACTTTTTTTGTTCTAATTGTTATCTCTTCGTATTGTTGAAAATAAATTTCGATACTATTATACTAAATAGATGAACACTGAACCAATATAATGTATATCGTGGACAGGTAAGAAAAAACTCAGGTAAGAAATGCAATAGAAACGGATGCAGATAAAATACGTTAGGCTGCTGATATCGCAGCTGCTCCGGTTTTCGGGAGTTTCGGTGTGTGCGCGGTCGACTGCTCAGTAGCTCGTCTGCTCTCAGCTGAGTATTATAACGTTCATAATATCATATGATGTTTTAGCAGAGACGAGTTCTGATGAATCTGATGCTGAAAACTATGACGATGATAACGATAATATACAAAATGTAGATGATTCAATGTAATTTTTTTCTAATTTTAATAAAAAAAAAACAAATGAAGACTTTTTAATTTAAAAAAAAATATTTTCATAATTTTTTTGAAAATTTTTGAAAACTTTGAAAATTTTTTTAAATTTTTTAAACTTTTTACTTACGAATCCTTAGAATAAAGTCCTTCTACATGAATAATGTAATAGATATTCGAGTGGAATGTAATAATTTTGAATTTAAATCATGAATTTTATCTCTTGTTTCTAGTACAAGATGGCTAATGGCGTATCGAATTTTTTGCGGACAAATATAACTGACAAAAAAGAGCAGAATTTCTTCTTGGTAGAAAACTTCCCCTTCTAGATGGTGTTTTTTATTTTCCATTATATTTATCCCAGCCCAAAATATTCTAGGATTTTGAAAATAAAAATATTTTTTGAAATTTTTCTGACTTTGGAAATTGACTGACCAGCGAACTTTTTTTATATCAATCAGTATCTCTAATCTACTTATAAAAAAATCAGCGAGATTGCTAATTACTTTGTGCCCTATAACAAATTAGGATTCACCACGCACTAAACAGTCGATTCAATTTTCACTTTTTCACGACAAACTAAAGATGTTTTTGGCAATAAAAAAACATTGACTGGGAAGTTTGATGATTCACCAAACACAAACACTGGAGAAAACGACGAAAAAATGTTACTAACTGGAAGAAAAACCGCTATCAAAAAGTCTAAAAATACACGAGCTCTTATGGTACACGAACAGTTCTGGACGCCAGGTGACGTCAAATGACGATGCACCCTCGCTGAAATTTGACCAATGTACGGAGATAGGAATTGAGCCATCTTTTGTAGTGCAAAATCGTTGAGTCGTTTTCCCAGAAATTTGATTGTGGCGACACTGAATAGGAGTACCTACTGGAATCGTCCACTGACCTTATTCATCGATTATACACTACACAGGATGGCATATTTCCTATCTCCGTTCATTGGTCAAATTTCAAAGCGGGTGCATCGTCATTTGACGTCACCTGGCCTCCATAACTGTTCGTCTGCCATAAGAGCCCATGTATTTTTATACTTTTTCACAGCGGTTTTTCTTCCTGTTAGTAAAATTTTTCATTTTCTTTAGTGTTTGTATTTGGTGAATCATTTAACTTTTCGGTTAATATGTTTTTTCAGTGCCATATACATCTTAGTTTTTCGTGAAAAAGTGAAAATTGAATCGACTGTTTAGTGCGTGTTGAATATCCTACTTCGTGATAGTACCATATTGTTATATTCGACTATATCTCGATTTATTGAAAATACTTGAGATGAATATAGCTATCGAAAAATGCTTAATTGATGACATACTGCTTCCTTGGGCAGTCTTCCAATGTGTTATTACTTCGTGTTTTTTTAAAAAAGGAAAATATGTAAGTAACTGTAAAAACAAATTTGTTCTATTTACTAATGAATCACTACTCGAAATTGCCCTCAATTGTGTTCAAGTTGTACTTATTTATTGATTGTTTTCAATGCTTTTCTTATATGGTCATTCATATAATAATTTCACATGCACCTAACTAAAAGAACTAAATTTATCAACATTTATTTGATTATCATAAAACTCTCCGAATTTTTTTCGATTAAATTTGAAATTTTCTACTGTCTAATAGATAAATACAAACAATTTGATATATATATAATTATTTTTCAAAATCACTTCCTCATATAGGTATAATACGTTGAATGTCACCCCAATTTTCATTGGGCCCAACTTTTGCAATATAATTTTCCACAAATATTTTCAGTAAATCGAATTGTCTTATGTGTTCAAAACGCACTGAAGCAGAGCAAAATAAAAATGTCCATTTAGGTACGAATTTGAAAATTTTATTTTTTCGTCAGTATACAGATACCAAATATTTTCATTTGCAAGGTTCATGCCTTTTTGTAAAACAAAATTTTACTCATAAAGAACAGCGAACAAACACCACCATGTATCATAATATTCAAGCAAATTCAAATATCCATCAATAATGAACACTATTATTGTTGCAGATTAATTGTGTATGAGCGCTCAATACAAGATAATCGTTTCAAAAATTAAAAATTTTCTACCAATTAAAGCACCAATTATTCTTGAATTAAACAAAATAAATGAACAATTCCCCAATTCGCTTTCCATTTATAAGCACCGGCAACACTGTACGAAAATTCCATCAGTCGCCAAATTCTCAGTCTGACAAAGTACGATTCTGCTGTCTTCACGTTCTGATAAAATACGAATCTGACCGAATTCAATCGGCTCATGTATGGGTCGGAGCAAGTCCAGTCGGTGTTAGTACAGTATAGATAATTGTGGGTCTGCTGAGTTGCTGGTTTTGTGAAACACGAATCGGAGGATGTACGAATTTGAAGATTTACTTTTCTGTTAAAATTCACTTCTGATACATTAAGTTTCTGTGAAAAGCTCATTCTGATCATTTACATATTTGTCGAAATAACAATCCAGGAAAGTACAGTCGATATTTTTCATTCTGATGGCGTCCAGTCTGACGAAGTACGGTTTGATGTTGTGAAGTTTTACATTGTGCAGTTGGGTTAATTTCATTTTCTGATCAAGTAGCTATCTGATGGAGTAAAGTTTGTCAGTTTCTTTATTTGATATAGTTCGTTCTGACAATATGGGTGTCCCCTCATTTAACAAGGAGGGTTTAAAGCCTTGTACATACTTATGCGAATTCGCAAAAATTTTTGCGAATAAAATGGCGGTTGACAGTTTCGCAATAAAGTTCAAATATTTGAACTTTATTGCGATTTCGCAGAAAATAGTGATACAGAGAATCCACGAAAAATGATGAACATTTGTTTCATTTGCAAGGATAACCTCAAAGGCTGGTGATTTATATTATATTTTTAGTTCAAATCATGAGTGATATTTTGAATAAATTAATTCCTATGCACCAATTATATAATCTTTGGAAATATCACAAAACTTTGAGAAGGAAACAAAGAAGTTGTAGTGTTTGAAAAATTTTCAAGAACCGCAAACTTCAAGGAGACTATCATAACCTCGTTCGAGAAATGCGAATGAACGATTGTTACTCATTCACCATACAAAATTAGTTATCTTAAGTGATAGTGATATGATTTTTTCTTTTGCCTTCTTGGTTTTTGAACAAATTTTAAATTTATAATAGGTTATGTGTCTAAGGAACATCAGAAAACAGTAAATGAGATCATTTCTAAATGACAGTGAGCACAGAACACAAAAAAATTAGTGAGTTCTGTGACAGCGACCAATAAATTATTCCGCAGAAGTATGAACGCCCATTTCCGTCAATAATTTGCTACTTTGCGATTTGCAAATTTTTTTGCGAATTCGCATAAGTATGTACAAGGCTTGATCCCCATAAGACAATGGGGACACTAGTAGAAAGAGATGAAAGAACATTTGTGACGTAGTCGCCGTTCTCTATAGACAGTGACGGACTAGCTCTTGGTATTTGAGAGTTACTCCTGACAGTTTTGTTGCTTGGTTTGAGTTCGACTCTACTCATATCCAAGTACGTCACTATGACGCGTTGATGCTACAATATTCTGATTGGCTAGAGCTTATTAAACCCTCCTTGTTAGTTTAGTCTCTTTGAGTAGGGCCTACTCTGTGCTTTGAGCATAGACATACGTTCTTTGAAGTGCTCTAGCTGCTCGAGATCAAGGAGACTAAAATTTAACAAGGAGTGTTTGATTCCCATAAGACAATGGGGATACTAGTAGAAAGAGATGAAAGAACATTTGTGACAAAATGTGACGTAGTAGGACGTGTCATGGCCGCCGTTCTCTATAGACAGTGACGGACTAGCTCTTGGTATATGAGAGTTACTGCTGACAGTTTTGTTGCTTGGTTCGAGTCACTGAAATGGAATTATAATATGATGACTGGAATGCTCGTCAGGCTGCGCGACTTGATTTCTCATGGAGGCCGCCATGTTTGTTTTGTGGTTCCTGGCAGTGGCGAAGGAATCGAGATTGAGTTGATTGTAACATATAAAACTGATACAAAGACGCGCTGTACTGCACTGGCGAGTTTACAAACCATAAATTGGGAAACTAATAACACGTACGTGCAGATGAATGTCTCGCACTCATACAAGTAAGCAGTAAAGTATTTCTCTGCTAGCTAGATTGCATGTGCCTCCTTTCTTCATCTCCTATAGTTATCACTTTATACGGTTGCGCAGTGGAACTAAGAGCATTCCAGTCATCATATTATAATTTCATTTCAGTGGTTCGAGTTCGACTCTGTACTCATACCCAAGTAAGTCACTATGACGCGTTGATGCTACAAGTTTCTGATTGGTTAGAGCTTATTAAACCCTCCTTGTTAAATTTTAAGTCTCTTTGGCTCGAGATCACTTGAATGACGTCATCAGCATCAAATTCTTTTAGTTCAAAAATGGAGCAGAATGCGCATGCCAGATGACAATTTGTACGTTAACGTTTACGTTCATGGCAGCACTTCAACTCTCTCTCTGCGTATGAAAAATTTGCATTACTTTGGTTTCTTTACTTCTCCCTCTGTCCTATACGAGCTCGTTGCTTTTTCCCATGTCAGTAATTGCCACAGAACATAAAAGCAGAAGCACAGAACTATTTCAAACATTTCCTCCCATGAAAACAAACAAAAATAATAACAACCCTTCAAACGTTCTCATCTAACTAGGAGAGTTTAATCCCCATAAGACTCGATGCACACGGGCGACTTCCATCGGCAAGTTCGCTGCGAGCTCGCCGTGAAGTTTTCTCGCGCGAGGTAGCAGATCAAAGAAACAAGTGGTGTGATTCACACGTAGGCGAGCTCGCAGCGAATTCGCCGCGAGCACGCTGCTAGCCGCCGACGCTCGCCAGGGACTGCTACTTCGCCACGATCTCGTGGCCTGACACATCCTTGCTTGAGGAAGATAACGTACTGAAGTTTCGCAGTTGCGATTTCTCCGAGAAATGCTCGCCCGTGTGCATTGTGAGAAGACGTGCTCGCGGCGAAAACGCTTCGCACACGCCGCGACGAGCCTGCCAATGGTGACACTAATAGTAAAAGATAAAGAATATTTGTGATGAAATGTGACGTGTTGGACATGTCATGGCCGCCGTTCTCTGTAGACAGTGACGGACTAGCGCACTCCGCACTCTTGGTATATTATGAGAGTTGCATGTGACAGTTTTGTTTCTTGGTTCGAGTTCGACTCTGTACTCATGTCCAAGTACGTCACTATGACGCAGTCGATGCTACAAGATTCTGATTGGCTAGAGCTTATTGAACCCTCCTGTTAGTTTAATCTCTTTGCTCGCTGGTCTCATCAGTGCTGCCACCTCTCCGACGTTATTGAAAACAAAACTTTTTATAGAAGTTGTATGGCTTTGCCATTTTGTTTATAAAATTTGTTTATTTAATAATTTATATTATTTGTGGCCCCGAAGAGCTATTTTGTTAACGTTGACAGAAATTATAGAACGTGTTCTCGCTGTGTAGTGAAATTCGTTCGGTCCTAAATTGAAATTCTGAAGAATATGCCAAGTATTCGGCCATGTTTACAGTATCGAAAGTAGGCTGTTGGTTTATTTGTACTTTTTGAGAGAAAAACCTTTGTTCGTGATTCTTTGAGAAGTCCGTGAGTTTGCAGACTCAAGAATGGATACTACAGATAGGGGTAAGTTGATATTTGTATTCGTTATCGCGTCTAGTCAAGTATTCAAAGCAAAGGGCAATGGCAAAGTCAGGGTCAACTTATTTGGTTCAGTGACCGCATTTTCCTAACAAATTTATTTTAAATCATATTGTCGTGGTGTTTCATGTATATGTCAATTTTTGAAATCTCATGGTAGACAAATTCAAGACACAAAAACCTATACTTAATGGGTGAAGTTTGCATTTACTTTTGACTTGAGCCTATACCAAGCTCAATTTGGAATGTGTTAACCTTTTTAGCATTGAGGTATAGACCTTTTCATTTAAGAAATTATAAGCATTTGTTCCCTATATTGCGAAAACAACGACATGGAAAGAGGTATTCCAAATTTCTTAGGGTACATATTATTTGTAGCTAAACTCAAGTATAAAAAAGATGTTTGAATAAATTCAAATTTAATTTTTGTCTATGGCAGAATATGTTTTTAAAATAAGGAGTTTTGAAATAAAGAGTTTTAATCGTTCCACCGGACTTTGAGCTGGGGTTAAGGACCATAAAAGACAAAACCAAAACAAAGGGAATGCCTGTATGAATGAATATTACAACACATGTATATTTTACAAACTATAAATGACAGGACCTTCTCAGATCAAGCTGTTATTTTCATGAGATGACTTCTACACAAAACAAAGCAAAAAAGAGAAAACTGACATCATCAAAGTTCAGGATATTTTTTTTTTATTTATTACACCAGTCAAATCACCCTGCCAAATCCGGTAGTATGTGACAATTTATTACATTTTTATTACAATTTATTACACCAGGTCCGGATTTTAACTTGCCGTTTTTGAGATATGCGTGGGTGGTGTGGGTTCTATCTAAATCTAGACCACCAACGTCTAACTTTTATACCAATTGTGATAGCGGCATAGGATTTGGACCAGAACTTATTACAAATAAATTACAACTGACTGGTTGAAATCAAAACCCAATTCTAACCCTCCCATGGGCAAAAAAACACCCCGAAATCAAATATTCCTATGTCAATTACTTACTCATTGAGATATCCAGTTTTTACTGCAGACCCAGGATGAATCACTGATGATTCACAATTCACTGAAGTGAGCTGGTACATTTGGAATTTTCGTCTTTAGGGGTGGAAAACTTCACAATATAAGGAGCAGAATGAGATAAAATATCGCCTAATTATTCAAACTATCATAAGGGCTATGGTTTCGAACTAAAACGACTATATGGAACAATAAAAATATCTTTGGTAACGAACAACCCCTATTTATTTCCCTATTTCATTTATAAATCGTGTATGTGACTCAAACTTACATAACAACATAGTTTATAATATTTTCAGACCACCTTGAGTTACTAGGATGATATACCCTGTATATTTCATATTTTTCTCCAACTGAATGGATTTTCATAACAAAAACACATTATACAGGGTGTTTTAACCATGTAACATCAGGCGGTCTGGTGTAATAAAATATTGAACGATAATAATAGTAGTGGCAAATGACCATAGCAGTCGATGCCAAAACACCAAGGAAAAAAAATAGTTTTTCGAATATACGAAACGAATTAATCCAATAGCAATTTCACGTTTTTTTCCAACCGAATAGGTTGTCTTTAAAAACACCTATAACACGATGTTTCAACCCTAATAGCACCATGAAGTCTGATGGTAATCCATAGGACATCCTCTCAGGACATTCAGGACGTCCTTAGGATGTGCATAATTGGTACCGCGGACGTCCATTGGACATCCGTGGGAAGCACCAATGTCTCGACTTCTCACCAGAATTGGACGTTCTATAAGGATATCCAATGGACATCCACCTGGGATGTTAATTGGACGTTCTCGAATTACATCAATCGAAAGTACATCTGGGACGTCCTTAGGATGTGCAAAATTATCAGATGTGTTTGTTCCTACATCTCTTTCAGGAGTCAGGACTAAGATTATGATATTGTTGTGGATTACTGGAGATAACAATTTGGATGGAACCAGATTTACTTACTAGGTAAGCTCAGCACTCTCCCAGAGTCATTCAATTCGGTTTTGTACATGTTTAAAGGATACCCACAACTATACTTGTCTTACGGAAACACCTTTTTCAAAACAGTGTTGAATAGGTTAGTAATAACTATTGAATAGTATAACAAAACTTTTATTTTCATTTATAGATATAACTACACTGAATGAACACAAAATAACTTCAGAACAGTCACTAAACTAAGTAATCACAAAAGACGATAGAAAAGCCGCCATAGCTGGTAAATACTCGACAATTGTATGTTAATTCGTCAACACTTCACTTGAACACAGAACACAAAACACAGAAAACAACTTTATGCATGGAATCCATACATAGAGGAATTGTTCGGTTTCAATCCGTTTACGAACAAGATAGACAAACATAATTTTTTTATTTTCGTTGTGAAACAGTGAATCGTATTGGCATACGCACAAACTCGAGAATATGGCCCCTGATGACCACATTGATAGTGAAAAGGGTTTTATTTCAGATGGGTTGTTTTTGCTATAATGTTTAGCCCTATTGTAAATATGCGATCCATTTTATACCTCTTCTGTAAAACCACTAGCTGGGATGTATACATGGGTACTGGGAACACATGGAGGCCTAATTATTGTAACTGTTTTCGAATTTTGTTTAATTTTTATGATCATCCATCCTTCATCTTTGGATGGATGCACCTAGGAAACATTCCGAAAAATGTTCAATCCAGGACATCCCAAGGAAGTCCTCGCAGGGACATTTTCTGAAATTTACTGATTGGGATGACGTCCGATGTAAATCCATCAAGGACGTTCCAGAATATACCCATACCAGGACCACCATAGGAAGTCCTTTCGAAGATATGCTAAATACATGCCAACCAGGGCATCCAATGGATATCCTAGAAAATTCTACAAAATATATCCGAACCAGGACATCCCAAGGAAGTCCTCGCAGGGAGATATTCTAAGATTAACCAATTGGGACGTCCAATATTCATTCATGCGGGATGTTCCTAAATGTCCCGTACCAGGACAACCATGGGACGTCCTTTCAAAGACATGCCAGAATACTTACTAACAAGGACGTCCGATGGTTATCCTAGGAAACATTACAAAATATATCCGACTCAGGACATCCCAAAGACGTCCTCGCAGAGACGTTTTATACGATGTACCGATTGAGACATCCATAGGAAGTCCTTTGGGGAAATTCATGAAAATGCACTGAATCGGACGTCCCAAGGACAATGATTTTAAGTCCCGGGCATTCGGACATGATTTGTACCAAATAGGGACGTCCCTGGGACATAGTGTGCTTTTAGGGAACCCTGTAACATCAGGCAGTCTGGTGTAATAATAGTATATTAAAGTATAAGTGGATAAAAATGTCTTCCAAACACGCGCGATTTTTTGAGCAGACGGCGCACTCGAAATAGAGCAAGTGTTTGAAAGACCACTTATCCACGAATACTTTACGCGATTTTTTAAAATCTAGTTATGCGTATAAAAAAGAATATGACAAGTTCATCAAATGAATGGAAAAGGTAAACAGATATAAACGAACGAGTTGTGTCTTGCATCTGTTAGTAATATTTTATTTGACGTTACAAGGTACTCCTGTCAGATCAATAATCAAAGTCGTTTAGACTTCACATTTCTCGAGTTGTTGATGTTGCCATGGTAACTTTAAAAACAAGCGTTTCTGAAAGTTCGATTTAAACACGCTGATGCGTGCTTGAAATAGGTAACATGGGGCACCAATAAAAAATATATATATTATAATAGGTAAAACTTCCATTATTGAACCAAAGTACCTAAAAGGTAAATCTCTTTAAAACACTCACTCTATCAAACAATCACAATAAAATTAAAACATGTTTAAGTATATCCTCTGACCCACTTAAATGACAAAAAATGTGTCCTTCATTACGTGTACTGCAGTAACATATACTTACATCAAAATGATCTTCGTAACATTAGACAAAATTTTTGGCTCCGGGTGGATCAGTCCTCTTCCTGATTTGTATCAATTTCTTTCGACTTTTAGGTTCAGAAGGGAAAATAAAAAACTTTTCGGGTGCATTAGTAGTTGCATTTGAACATTTTGGCACAATACACGATTTTCTAATTTCTGGATTCGACATTTTTATCAATTCTCAACGCAAACTTCAAATACACATGTCGGAACCACATATATGAATATACATTGGAAAATAAATTTCCCGAAACGCACTTTTTATTCCATGATTTATGTGATTGTCTCTGTCACTGATAAAATATGATCTTATGTTTTATTAAAAGCACCATTATCATAATTTTATAATTTTTTTGTGTAAACCTTCATTCATCATGATCATTATCATGATAATAATGTTGAAAATCACAATTGCATTATAAATTCGGAAGATTTTTAAGGAGTAACATATGACACCCTTGCCCATATACTAATATTTCGTTTCTGACGCCACAACCGTTTCTGTTTTCACACTGGTTATGCTTTATCAAATCTGTTATAACAATTACAATTAACAGATCCAGACATCTGGAATAACTTCACAGAGGGAAAAATGGGTTGTCAATCGTAATATCGTACCTTTCTGTGACTAGGTGCAGATGAAGTCTTAGAGCACCAAAAACTGAAAGTGCAAGGAGGACTGGTAGGTATTACACATAATGATAATGCTAGAAATCGTTTCTTCCTTGTGAATCCCGAACTGGACAGAATAAAAATGAGACGGAAATATTGCTTGGAATGAAAACTGTTGAACAGACAAAATACCACGGACTTCTAGATACTGCACAAAAACGCCAATATCGCAATGTCTTGAAACTCAAATATGCATTCCAAAATTCTACCAACCATTTCCAGTGTAGAAATCATCATCTGACCCACATTCTTACTCAAAGAGTGTCCCCAGAGGACGTTCAATCAAGATTTTGTAAGTAATGTAGAGGAAGTGGGTCAACAGTTGAAAGAATGTTTTATGGCAAAGCGTGTAAATATCAACAAATCACAATTTTGGTCTCCAATCAAGAAATATTCTACAAAAGCTTCTGCAAAAAAAGTTGAAATTGTCCTTAAGACATAATTATATCTATGAAAACAGATCTTTCAGTTTTGTTTAGGCCAGGTGTTCCCAACCGGTGGTACGCATACCACTGGTGGTACGCGGGAACGTTTCAGGTGGTACGCGTGAGTGATGTGAGAAACATGCAAAACTACGCATTGTGTCATCCATCGAGAAGCATTAGCTGCTAAAGGTATGCAGGAATATCTTAACTCTGTTCTATCAGATGCAGTGAAAGTTACTAACTTCATAAAGGCCAGGGCTCTAAACACAAGATTATTCTACTTGATGTGTGAAGAAATGGGTGACAAGTTCAGAAGTGAGGTAAGTAGGAGATTTGAGCCGGTTCTGGGCCTCCTCCCACCACTATGACGTCATCAGTGACCTTGACCTTGACCTTGACCTTGACCTTGACCTTGACCTTGACCTTGACCTTGACCTTGACCTTGTTCTTGATACATATTGTTGGGAGAGATGTTCAGGGTTTGTATTTGACCTTGAGATTTTTTTTAAATTTTCATACACGGACAACTACTTTTTCCAAGTACGTATATCTCTACCTGCATGTCTCTGCTACTGTGTATGATCCTTATGTGTAGAGTACACATAGAACTATATACCAAAGTATAGAGACGGTACACGTCCGCACACCATGGAGATCCAGCCAGATATGTAACCTGTGGTTCCTCTCTCGTGATGTTTACCAGGCGATGGTAGTGGGGGAAGAGGTCGCGTGACGTCAGTGCTAACCGCACGACGATCCACTGATGTGTGTCAGATACTCGCTCTCGACACGGTGGGTCCGCTGACGTCACACACCCATACAGTGTGGTGATGTAGCGACTACTATTTACTCTCCGTCCTCTATCGATGCGATGCAAACTCGCGCATGGTGGGGTCTTTGCAACACACACGCGGTGCATAAGTCTGTGGTGGGGGTGGTTCACTATCTATTATGAAAGAAGTGGGTATGGTGATATGAAATCAGAAGTTGTATACCTAGCAGTCGAGTAGTTAGCAAGAGAAGAGAAGTTGTTCCGTTCCTGCACTTCATCTTCATGTGTGACTTTCGTGTGTAGTCACTATAAACTGTCTAGTTTGTAAGAGTACATGGGAAAACCATGTGTCTTTTACCGATATTTCCCTTACTTGTGAAACTATTGAAAATTGATTATCAACAAATGTAGGCTTTATTTTACCACTCTTTTAACGTTTCGAGTGGTGGTGGCGATGGGCTCTACTGTGTGGCAATGACCTTGAGATGTCCTTGAGATTACTTTGTAATTTGGTGGTTGTTTGACCTTGATGTAGATTTTTTGTAGTGTTCTGGGTTTGAGTTTGACCTTGGCGTGACATTGGGATTTGTTCATACACGGTTATGATGACGAGGCATGTTTCGAATACCTCCAAGTGTTGCCACTACTTATGACCTGTGTACTGTAATTGTGATGGAGTACTTGAGTACTTATTACCTTCATGTCTTGCAACTGTGTACGATCATATGTACTCCAGACTTGCTACTGCGTATGACTTTCATGTGTACACACAAGTGAACATGAAAATCTGAAGTAGCAAATTCGAGAATGCACACGTCTGCACACCACGGAGCTCCCGTCAGATATGCAAACTCTGAACTGTTCACGCTCAGCCCTCTCTGTATCGATGCGGTGTTGGTGCGAACTGGACATAAAACCGGTTCTGGATCTCCTTCCACCACCATCAGTGACCTTGAAAAATCGTCTTGGTACATAGGTACCTGTGTGCGGGTCTATGACCTTAGCATACCAATGACAGGGTTTTGAAGTTTTGTGTTTGACCTTGATGTATAGTGTTGGTTCAGGCTCAGGGTTAGTGTGTCGACCTTGTGATGTCATTGTGATGACTTGGAATTTTTTTCATACTCGGTCAAGTACTTTTTCCAAGTACATATATTTTTTTCACCAACATGTCTTGCATATCCTTCATGTTTACTTACTCTGCTATTGTGTATGATTCTTATATGTGAAGTACAAATATAAAATATATACTGAAGTTTAGTTCTGGTACCTCACGTCTGCACAGCACGGAGATCCAGTCAGACATGTGAACTCTGATTCCTCTTCCGTGATGTATGGCTTGCGATGGTGGTGGGGGGAGAGGTCGCGTGACGTCAGCGCTATGCGCACTACGATCCACTGGTGTCAGGCCCTCGCTCTCGACATGGTGGGGTGGGTCCGCTGACGTCACACACCCATATGCTGCGATGCAGCGACCACTATTTACTCTCCGTCCCCGATCAATGCAGTGCAAAATCACGCATGGTGGGGGCTTTAGATCGAACACGCGGTGCATAAGTCGGTGGTGGGGGTGGTTCACTATCTATTATAAAAGAAGTGGGTAGGTGAAATGATATCAGATGTTTTATACCTAGCAGTCGAGCGGTTACTATTGTTTTCATTGGGGTAATTTTTTACATTCTAGTTAAAACTGACTGTTTTAACTAGAACTTGAAGCAATATTTGAGTGAAACATAATTTTGTACCAGGATAAATATTAATTTTCCACTGGTTTTGTATAAAGATGTCGTTTATCGTCATTGAATGATAGGGCTACCTTATTCCTTATTTCAGTGAACTTATCATGCGAGTAGCTTCTAAACGAATTCGTCTTCAATCGTTTAGTTGTTATTTGATCAAATTATTTGCGTTTGCAGTTGATTTACTCCATTACGAGCGTACCGTTGATGTAAATTTCCAAAATATGTGTCAAAATTATGCACAAGTTGAAATCTCAAATTTTACAATGAAAAACGTCTGCATTCGAGAAGAATACAATGAAATTCATTACATGTTTGCTTGGACATATGCCTACAATAAATCACGAAGTAAATTTTGGAAGTATTGATCAAAGTCGCTTCAAGCGGTGTTTTGAAGAAGCTGAGAAGATATTGGCACCTAATCTGATTGAAGAGCATAGGAGAAATATTTATAAATCAAGATTATTCAACTGGAATCTTGATGATGAGAAAAACTGACGATTTATTTCTTATTGTTGCATTTCTACCAGTAAAAGTATGCCTTATTCGATTTTTTCTTCCAAAATCCTGCTACGTGTTGATTATATTATTTTTTGTGGAAAACTTTTCATCACATTTTCTCATTTTGTAGGTGCATTTTACGGGAAATTTCAGACATTTCTTATGTAATGGTTTCCCCAAACCAACGCGGAACGCGGGACGAGAGCAGGAACTGGATGAACGCGAGACTAAATTCGATAGTAGGATATATAAAAATGCATACCAGTGCGATTATTCGTATTCCTAAATGCAGGCAAACAGCGAAATATATTTGGTTTGCTCCGTGCACTGTTTTTCTAGCAATTCGCACAGGTCCCATTTTCCATTCCCGCTCCCGCGTCACGCTTTGGTTTGAGAAAACCTTTACACTTGTTTCTTTGTCACGTACGTTATTTTATATACTACGTATGTCATTTTATGCCCCACGTACGTCATTTTATGCCTAACATCAAATTTTTATGGAATGCGGTTTGGTAGCGGTCGTACGTTTGAGATGTTCAAGGCCGAATTCATAGTGTCCCAAAGAAGTTTTTAACCCTTCCTTTCATCACAATATAGCGGAAATGAAGACTTGCGTGAAAACTTGTGTAAAGTTGGAAATAGAGTTGCTCCGCGGATGTCTCCATTGCCCAATAAAGGAATGTTTGCTACATATTATGAATATACTCATCGTGGCAATAAACGTAAGAATCACACGAAATCAATTGACAGAAATTGAAGAACGTGATCAAATCATGCAAAAGTACCGCGATAATCTGATGTCAACAAAAACTACAAGACCGTTCTCCAATAAGCGTTATAGTTGGTTGAAGGATGCTAATAATTTTTATAGATGAAATGTCCAAATCCTATCAGTTTGTGGTTGGAAATTCGTGAATTATATTCAAATATTTGCTATAAATTTTGATTCGTCGTCAGTGCAACACCGTTTCAGTGAAATGATCTGTCATATTAATTTGATGACATCATTCAGAAGCATCAACATTATGACCGAAGGTCATAAAACATAACCCCAATGTCGTGTGTCAGAACTGGCTCTGATTCACTACTTTTTCAAACGTCCAGCACCGGTTATTATCTACTACTGATTCAAAATAAACTAAACTCGTAGAGTGCACCCAAAGGCGTTGCCTGTGCGGGTGAACGACGACTATTATTATCATTTGCTGTGGTGCTCCGGAGCGACTTAGTGATTTTTGTTGGCATATTCACGTTTCAGCTATAGGTAAACCTGAAAAACCTACAGCACCACCCCGAGTGGTCATTGCGCACTCCAATTAAGCGCCAGACTTCGGGATTGGCATCTAGGTAACTCACATCATCTAACGATTACTATGAAACTCCAAGGAAAATTTGAAAAATTCTCTCGAACGCAGGCAGAAGTTTACAACGGCATACTCTATCCGTTGCAGGACCGACCACCTTAAATATGAATATGAATTGCCGTAAGACGTGTTTATTTTATAGATATAGAGTATGATAGTCGAATAAAACATAAAATAAATTAGGAAAACACAAGAGCAGTTGAATATAATGTCTTTATTGAAGTTCAACTCATGTTTAAAAAAAAAATTGTTGTTTAAAATTGTTTTTTCCGTTAACCAGCTGTCGTCCCCTTACGAACGGTAGCACTCAGAAGTTGAAACTTGTGCGAGCCAAGGATTAACGAGGTCTTACCTTTTTACGTGCGATTCCTAGCACTTTCTCGGGCCATCAGAAAAAGTTCTGCAGTCGCTAGGGTTTGAACCTTTGACTTGCAGCCAGAGTGCTATTGAAACAATGTCGCTTTAACCACTCGGCTACCTGGCCCCGTGTGTCATTTGTGTGTTGGAAAAATATGTTGTATGGCGACTATTAAACCAAGCTAAAGAGGTTTTTTCCTCCACAAAATAAAGGACGCAAGTGGTCTATACTGATTTTTTGAGATGGCTCGTTAATGAAAACCTTGGTTTTCGCCCCAGCAAAATCGCTTTGTGGAATTTTTTAAAAAAGAAATGGTGAAAAAAATAACAACTTTTTTGTTTTTTTGGATTATTCAAGAAATCGTTTTACAGTCGAGATAACTTTTGTAGAGAATTATAAAACCCATAAAACAGTTATTTATACGACCAGATCGGTGCATTTTCCACTGAGAAATTCCAAGAAAACCTCGAAAAAATGCCATAACTCAATTTTTTTATTTTTATAAATCTGTAGCGGGACAAACAATATTTCGGAAACTGATAGATAATAACATGTGGTTCAACTGTGTGGAAGATGTTTTCTGTCCGATGCGTAGTTTTTACACAATCGCGTTATAAACAATTTAAGGGCAAATCTTTCTAAATGCTCCGATTTAAGGGAAATAGTCGTATTCAAATTCTGTATACGGCATCTGAAAGTAGAGGTCAATATCTACAATTTCTATATTTTCACCTGAGAGGTGGGAAATGTGTTGAAAATGTCCCTGAAAGTTACCCTAAATGCTTCAAAGTGCACCCGAAGTCGGCAGAACTCAACTCGAGTTGAGTTCGGGCGACTTCGGGTGACTTCGGACGGAATTTGAAGCGTTTCGATCAACTTTCAGTGACATTTTCAACACATCAAATATTATTCATGGAATCGTTTTACAGTCAATGGAACTTTTGTAGAGATTTATAAAACCTACAAAATGGATTATCATAGTCCGAATCGGTGCATTTTTCACTGAGAAATCAAGGAAAACCTCGAAAAAAAAGATCATTCTCCAATTTTTCTTCATTTTTATAAATCTGAAGCGGGACAAACAATATTGCGGAAACTGATAGATAATAATATGTGGTTCAACTGTGCGGAAGATGTTTTCTGTCCGATGTGTAGTTTTTGTACAATCGCGTTATAAAAAATTTGAGGGCAAATCTTTATGAATGCGTGGATTTAAGGAAAATCGTCGTATTGAAATTCTGTATAAGGCATCTGGAAGTAGAGGTCAATATCTACAATTTGTATATTTTAAATTTCCACCTGAGAGGTGGGAAATGTGTTGAAAATGTCACTGGAAGTTACTCTTAATGCTTCAAAGTGCACCCGAAGTCGCCAGAACTCAACTCAAGTTGAGTTTGGACGACTTCAGGTGAGTTCGAACGTACTTTGAAGCGTTTTTATCAACTTTAAGTGACATTTTCAACACATTTCCCACTCTGTACAGTTGAACCACATATTATTATTTATCAGTTTCCGTAATATTGTTTGTCCAGCTCCAGATTTATAAAAATTATGAATTTTAGAAAAAAAGTCTTCTTTTCGAGGATTCTCCGAATTTTCTCAGTGAAAAATGCACCGATCTGGTCGTATAAAAAACAATTTGTGGGTTTTATAATCCTCTACAAAAGTTCTATTGGCTGTAAATCGATTCCTCCAGTACTTTTTTTGAGATATTAGCAAAAAAGTTTTCATTCTTTTCACATTTTCTTGTTCAAAAAATTCCACAAAGCGATTTTGCTGGGACGAAATCCGGGGTTTTCATTTACGAACTATCTTATAAAAAGTAGTATAGGCCGTTTGCGTCTTTTATTTTGTGTGGAAAGAGCCTCTTGTTTTTAGCTAGAGCTTGGCCTATATAACTATACGGGAAAAACGTGAAATATAGTTTTTTATTGTCCAAAGATTGCCCAAAGGATTCTCAGAGAATTTCCAAAGTGTGATAAATGGGTTAGGTTCTATTTCAAAGAATTTCCAAAATGTGATAAATGATTTAGACAATTTTCAGTGAACTTTTATTAGGAAAAGCAATTGCATCACTACAACATCATTTTATCCCCATTTTAGTTTATTTTTTTTTAAATATTTTTGCTTTTTTCTATGAGTTTACCTCAAAGTTTTTTTAGAATAATGCATCATCCAAATGTCTACACGAATGAGACGTGAAAAAGCATATGAAAAATTCTTAACTATTCTACTTCAAATCAACTATTTACAATCTACTTATAAGTGCCTATAAAGGTAGAATTCAAATATTGATTGTATTTTCTGAAAAAAGATAAGTTGAAATCTAAATATATGCATACAATATATATGGATTATCCAGTCTGGTATCTGATTTGCAAGCGAAAAATCTCACAGGCCATGTCTTTGAATATGATAATTTTTCATGAAATGTTTCAAAAATGTACAGGGAGTGTGTGGAAAAAACACTTCAAAAAATTATTCCAGAAATATATTTTATAATAGATAAATAGAAAAAATACAAAATAAAATATTACTTATATCAACAAATCACTCTTTATCGCTCTCAAAAGCCTTATCAAGGTCTTCCTGCCATTGTTTATGTACAATTCTGATTTCTTCGTATTCATTCACGGATTGTTGAAGCTCCATTTCAGCTTGTTGAAGGCATTCAGTGGTAGGAATATGATTCAATTCAATCTCCTTTTGCAAATTCTCGGACTCCTTTTGCAACTCGGAGATTTTCAACTCTAAACAAACTATTTTGTCATGGATTTTATTTTTTTCAATAATTTTTCCACGGATACAAGTATCCATTTCTTCGTAACGATGAACTGATAGTTTGGCATCAATAATCCTTTGTTTGCTTAATTTCTTCTTCACTATATATTCCTGAACGGGTTGGAATGATAATATTGACGTTTTAGACTTCACTTCATATGTCCCAGAAGTCGAGGGCCTCGAAATAATGATTGGTTCGATGAGTTTTTTTTTCTTCATTGGTACTTGGCGAATTTTATTGGATAGTTTTTTCACAATTTTCTCCTTTTCTTCATTGATCTTGATTGATGTTGCAGGCATAAGATCGTCATCTATCATAGTAAGATCAATGTAGTTATCTTGATTAGGCTCTGCAGCTGTAGGCGAAGTCATCTTTAGGAACTCGTTCATATTTATGGTATACAATTCATTTGAGTATTCACAATCATAAGTCTGTTGGTCTTGATTCACTATTGCCACGGAAGATTCCTTGGATTGAACAGTTTCACTACGTAACAGAATATTTTCCAAAATAACGATTGGACCCATTTTTTACAATTCAAATAATATTTAAAGTCAAATTAAACTGATCTAAAGTTAAAGAACTGTGAACTATTCAACACAAGTTAATTCATTTTATAACCATCTCAACCATTATGTAGAAACGCCCACGAAAGAAGTAGGAAGAATCCAACCCCAAAACGATAAAAAATAGAGTATCAACCACTAGATGTATTGCATGTATGAGCTTTATCTAAAATTATTTCACCAATCGAGGGGCTTCTTCGACAGCATTATAATTCGTTTTTCTTAAACATTTGAAATTTATTTTGAAATATCGATAGCATCCCTAAGGAACATTGTACTTTTTAGCGTAGAATATTCTACCCAAAGACAATCAAGTGAATTTTAACGAATTATTTCAGTGATCTGAGTTTCATTTTGAAATTTATTTTGAAATATCGATAGCATCCCTAAGGAACATTGTACTTTTTAGCGTAGAATATTCTACCCAAAGACAATCAAGTGAATTTTAACGAATTATTTCAGTGATCTGAGTTTCATTATTCATTATTTTTGGTGTATTACTCTATCGATTTGGCTGTGAAATCTAAGATAAAGAGTATCGAAAATTTGAAAATAATATATTTTTTAAAACTCTTGAGGAAAAAATGAAACTTGGTGCACTAATCTAAGTTCATCAATATGATACCTAATTAACAAAAATCATATGCATGTGAGTATGGTCCGTGGTGGAGGGCGGGTAAAGCGATTACCTTATAATCCATAGGTCGAAGTTTCGAAGCCCAGCGCGATCACCGGACAGCTGAGCATTACTCGTTAGGGTGCAGCCGATTGATGGAAATAACAATTACAACAATCTACAACGTCAAATAATTCGACGACTGAAAAACCAAAGTTTCACAATATTCACTATGTTTTCTATTCTCCAAACAATGAATGTTCAGGAGATTATAATTCCGATTTCAAGACTGCACCTACTATTTTAATTTTGAATATAAAAATAAGGCTGTCTTTCTTCTGGTAAGCTATAAATTAGATGGTCCTACGTATCTAGCATGAAAAAAAGGGTTCTGAGAGGTAGGAATTCAAACCGTAAGTTTGAAGGCAATAAATGTCAACCGTAACATGGACTCAAAAGCTTTTCGATAGGTACCAAAAATGCCGACCCACTGTCCATATAATGAATCGTTAAAACTCGTAAAGGACTTAACGAGCGATGATACCCTTGAAAAGACCGACATTTTCAATCTATGGAAATAATTGCGATACGTGTTTGATTCAAATTTTTAAACAATAACCATACCAATACCATTTGATATCAATGGTTAAAAACTTTTTTTTAAGTTCTGTCTAAGGTTTTTAGAATTTAGTTTCAAAGTTATATGCGAAGTTAAAATTTATAAATTAAGAAAATTGAAAACTGCATTTTTTATAAAATTTTCCGATCTCAACAAAAATATTATTTTATTAACAAGTCTCGAATATAACCTATCAAATTTTATAACAACGAGAACATTGTTTCTCGGAAGAATGTCATTTGTTTTCTTTCCAAAATAGTGCAATGTGATGTAATATCGACAAAAATGCCTCTCAAAACTTGATTTTCTGTTTCACACCAACAGCTGCTTCAATTTGCGTTAGCTGTATTTGATTTATAAGAAGCATAAAACGAGTGAAATCACTTGAAAATTACTACGAGATCAGTCAAAATCCCTTTCTCTCCACACCATCTCACAAAGTGGAAAGTTTTTTGCAAATATCTGTCAGAAAACAACTACTTCCCCCTTCGAACATTGAAAAACATCTAATTTCTATTTGTACTATGCCCCTCCAAGAGGATACTAGAATTTTAAGCTTATTCTAGAATTGATAAATCGAGATAACTGATATTAGCATTTTTCAAAAAAATTAAAATACAATGGAAATAGAAAGGAAATATATTGGAAATAGAATGGAAATAGAATGGAACTGGAAAGGAAATGGGTTTGTCCATTTTTAATGCATTTCAAATGGGGCATATGTAATTCTTTGAAATCTCAGTGTTTTCTTCACAGTTCCTGCAAATTGTCAGAATCATGCTACTTTCAATTATATTTAGGCTCCTTTCTCATTTAAAGGCTGCGATATCCACTACGCCAAATACTTCATAAAAAACAAGAAATAGATTTACATGGTGTTAAGTACGTTGACAAACTTCGGGAGGTGATTCTTTGAAAGTTTTCAGGAAGAAAAGTTCATATAAACATGTCCCAAACAGCTTGGTTTTCGAGGTACAGGGTGATAAAAATTTTTTTTCTTTCTTTTTTTTGGAGTTAACTTTGACATTTTCGACAATAATCAGTTGAAATTGTGCAAGTATAATACATTCCTCGTTTTTCCTATGTCAAGCCTTGCTCAACCCTTCAGAAATTTTTTCCGCCAGAAAAATATTCTGAAGTGAAAGGAGGACCCTGTGAGTTATTTGAGAAATGAACCATTTTGTATCTTGCGTACTAATGAATGTATTATACTTGCACAATTTCAACTGATTATTGTCGAAAATGTCAAAGTTAACTCCAAAAAAAAGAAAGAAAAAAAATTTTTATCACCCTGTACCTCGAAAACCAAGCTGTTTGGGACATGTTTATATGAACTTTTCTTCCTGAAAACTTTCAAAGAATCACCTCCCGAAGTTTGTCAACGTACTTAACACCATGTAAATCTATTTCCTGTTTTTTATGAAGTATTTGGCGTAGTGGATATCGCAGCCTTTAAATGAGAAAGGAGCCTAAATATAATTGAAAGTAGCATGATTCTGACAATTTGCAGGAACTGTGAAGAAAACACTGAGATTTCAAAGAATTACATATGCCCCATTTGAAATGCATTAAAAATGGACAAACCCATTTCCTTTCCAGTTCCATTCTATTTCCATTCTATTTCCAATATATTTCCTTTCTATTTCCATTGTATTTTAATTTTTTTGAAAAATGCTAATATCAGTTATCTCGATTTATCAATTCTAGAATAAGCTTAAAATTCTAGTATCCTCTTGGAGGGGCATAGTACAAATAGAAATTAGATGTTTTTCAATGTTCGAAGGGGGAAGTAGTTGTTTTCTGACAGATATTTGCAAAAAACTTTCCACTTTGTGAGATGGTGTGGAGAGAAAGGGATTTTGACTGATCTCGTAGTAATTTTCAAGTGATTTCACTCGTTTTATGCTTCTTATAAATCAAATACAGCTAACGCAAATTGAAGCAGCTGTTGGTGTGAAACAGAAAATCAAGTTTTGAGAGGCATTTTTGTCGATATTACATCACATTGCACTATTTTGGAAAGAAAACAAATGACATTCTTCCGAGAAACAATGTTCTCGTTGTTATAAAATTTGATAGGTTATATTCGAGACTTGTTAATAAAATAATATTTTTGTTGAGATCGGAAAATTTTATAAAAAATGCAGTTTTCAATTTTCTTAATTTATAAATTTTAACTTCGCATATAACTTTGAAACTAAATTCTAAAAACCTTAGACAGAACTTAAAAAAAAGTTTTTAACCATTGATATCAAATGGTATTGGTATGGTTATTGTTTAAAAATTTGAATCAAACACGTATCGCAATTATTTCCATAGATTGAAAATGTCGGTCTTTTCAAGGGTATCATCGCTCGTTAAGTCCTTTACGAGTTTTAACGATTCATTATATGGACAGTGGGTCGGCATTTTTGGTACCTATCGAAAAGCTTTTGAGTCCATGTTACGGTTGACATTTATTGCCTTCAAACTTACGGTTTGAATTCCTACCTCTCAGAACCCTTTTTTTCATGCTAGATACGTAGGACCATCTAATTTATAGCTTACCAGAAGAAAGACAGCCTTATTTTTATATTCAAAATTAAAATAGTAGGTGCAGTCTTGAAATCGGAATTATAATCTCCTGAACATTCATTGTTTGGAGAATAGAAAACATAGTGAATATTGTGAAACTTTGGTTTTTCAGTCGTCGAATTATTTGACGTTGTAGATTGTTGTAATTGTTATTTCCATCAATCGGCTGCACCCTAACGAGTAATGCTCAGCTGTCCGGTGATCGCGCTGGGCTTCGAAACTTCGACCTATGGATTATAAGGTAATCGCTTTACCCGCCCTCCACCACGGACCATACTCACATGCATATGATTTTTGTTAATTAGGTATCATATTGATGAACTTAGATTAGTGCACCAAGTTTCATTTTTTCCTCAAGAGTTTTAAAAAATATATTATTTTCAAATTTTCGATACTCTTTATCTTAGATTTCACAGCCAAATCGATAGAGTAATACACCAAAAATAATGAATAATGAAACTCAGATCACTGAAATAATTCGTTAAAATTCACTTGATTGTCTTTGGGTAGAATATTCTACGCTAAAAAGTACAATGTTCCTTAGGGATGCTATCGATATTTCAAAATAAATTTCAAAATGAAACTCAGATCACTGAAATAATTCGTTAAAATTCACTTGATTGTCTTTGGGTAGAATATTCTACGCTAAAAAGTACAATGTTCCTTAGGGATGCTATCGATATTTCAAAATAAATTTCAAATGTTTAAGAAAAACGAATTATAATGCTGTCGAAGAAGCCCCTCGATTGGTGAAATAATTTTAGATAAAGCTCATACATGCAATACATCTAGTGGTTGATACTCTATTTTTTATCGTTTTGGGGTTGGATTCTTCCTACTTCTTTCGTGGGCGTTTCTACATAATGGTTGAGATGGTTATAAAATGAATTAACTTGTGTTGAATAGTTCACAGTTCTTTAACTTTAGATCAGTTTAATTTGACTTTAAATATTATTTGAATTGTAAAAAATGGGTCCAATCGTTATTTTGGAAAATATTCTGTTACGTAGTGAAACTGTTCAATCCAAGGAATCTTCCGTGGCAATAGTGAATCAAGACCAACAGACTTATGATTGTGAATACTCAAATGAATTGTATACCATAAATATGAACGAGTTCCTAAAGATGACTTCGCCTACAGCTGCAGAGCCTAATCAAGATAACTACATTGATCTTACTATGATAGATGACGATCTTATGCCTGCAACATCAATCAAGATCAATGAAGAAAAGGAGAAAATTGTGAAAAAACTATCCAATAAAATTCGCCAAGTACCAATGAAGAAAAAAAAACTCATCGAACCAATCATTATTTCGAGGCCCTCGACTTCTGGGACATATGAAGTGAAGTCTAAAACGTCAATATTATCATTCCAACCCGTTCAGGAATATATAGTGAAGAAGAAATTAAGCAAACAAAGGATTATTGATGCCAAACTATCAGTTCATCGTTACGAAGAAATGGATACTTGTATCCGTGGAAAAATTATTGAAAAAAATAAAATCCATGACAAAATAGTTTGTTTAGAGTTGAAAATCTCCGAGTTGCAAAAGGAGTCCGAGAATTTGCAAAAGGAGATTGAATTGAATCATATTCCTACCACTGAATGCCTTCAACAAGCTGAAATGGAGCTTCAACAATCCGTGAATGAATACGAAGAAATCAGAATTGTACATAAACAATGGCAGGAAGACCTTGATAAGGCTTTTGAGAGCGATAAAGAGTGATTTGTTGATATAAGTAATATTTTATTTTGTATTTTTTCTATTTATCTATTATAAAATATATTTCTGGAATAATTTTTTGAAGTGTTTTTTCCACACACTCCCTGTACATTTTTGAAACATTTCATGAAAAATTATCATATTCAAAGACATGGCCTGTGAGATTTTTCGCTTGCAAATCAGATACCAGACTGGATAATCCATATATATTGTATGCATATATTTAGATTTCAACTTATCTTTTTTCAGAAAATACAATCAATATTTGAATTCTACCTTTATAGGCACTTATAAGTAGATTGTAAATAGTTGATTTGAAGTAGAATAGTTAAGAATTTTTCATATGCTTTTTCACGTCTCATTCGTGTAGACATTTGGATGATGCATTATTCTAAAAAAACTTTGAGGTAAACTCATAGAAAAAAGCAAAAATATTTAAAAAAAAATAAACTAAAATGGGGATAAAATGATGTTGTAGTGATGCAATTGCTTTTCCTAATAAAAGTTCACTGAAAATTGTCTAAATCATTTATCACATTTTGGAAATTCTTTGAAATAGAACCTAACCCATTTATCACACTTTGGAAATTCTCTGAGAATCCTTTGGGCAATCTTTGGACAATAAAAAACTATATTTCACGTTTTTCCCGTATAGTTATATAGGCCAAGCTCTAGCTAAAAACAAGAGGCTCTTTCCACACAAAATAAAAGACGCAAACGGCCTATACTACTTTTTATAAGATAGTTCGTAAATGAAAACCCCGGATTTCGTCCCAGCAAAATCGCTTTGTGGAATTTTTTGAACAAGAAAATGTGAAAAGAATGAAAACTTTTTTGCTAATATCTCAAAAAAAGTACTGGAGGAATCGATTTACAGCCAATAGAACTTTTGTAGAGGATTATAAAACCCACAAATTGTTTTTTATACGACCAGATCGGTGCATTTTTCACTGAGAAAATTCGGAGAATCCTCGAAAAGAAGACTTTTTTTCTAAAATTCATAATTTTTATAAATCTGGAGCTGGACAAACAATATTACGGAAACTGATAAATAATAATATGTGGTTCAACTGTACAGAGTGGGAAATGTGTTGAAAATGTCACTTAAAGTTGATAAAAACGCTTCAAAGTACGTTCGAACTCACCTGAAGTCGTCCAAACTCAACTTGAGTTGAGTTCTGGCGACTTCGGGTGCACTTTGAAGCATTAAGAGTAACTTCCAGTGACATTTTCAACACATTTCCCACCTCTCAGGTGGAAATTTAAAATATACAAATTGTAGATATTGACCTCTACTTCCAGATGCCTTATACAGAATTTCAATACGACGATTTTCCTTAAATCCACGCATTCATAAAGATTTGCCCTCAAATTTTTTATAACGCGATTGTACAAAAACTACACATCGGACAGAAAACATCTTCCGCACAGTTGAACCACATATTATTATCTATCAGTTTCCGCAATATTGTTTGTCCCGCTTCAGATTTATAAAAATGAAGAAAAATTGGAGAATGATCTTTTTTTTCGAGGTTTTCCTTGATTTCTCAGTGAAAAATGCACCGATTCGGACTATGATAATCCATTTTGTAGGTTTTATAAATCTCTACAAAAGTTCCATTGACTGTAAAACGATTCCATGAATAATATTTGATGTGTTGAAAATGTCACTGAAAGTTGATCGAAACGCTTCAAATTCCGTCCGAAGTCACCCGAAGTCGCCCGAACTCAACTCGAGTTGAGTTCTGCCGACTTCGGGTGCACTTTGAAGCATTTAGGGTAACTTTCAGGGACATTTTCAACACATTTCCCACCTCTCAGGTGAAAATATAGAAATTGTAGATATTGACCTCTACTTTCAGATGCCGTATACAGAATTTGAATACGACTATTTCCCTTAAATCGGAGCATTTAGAAAGATTTGCCCTTAAATTGTTTATAACGCGATTGTGTAAAAACTACGCATCGGACAGAAAACATCTTCCACACAGTTGAACCACATGTTATTATCTATCAGTTTCCGAAATATTGTTTGTCCCGCTACAGATTTATAAAAATAAAAAAATTGAGTTATGGCATTTTTTCGAGGTTTTCTTGGAATTTCTCAGTGGAAAATGCACCGATCTGGTCGTATAAATAACTGTTTTATGGGTTTTATAATTCTCTACAAAAGTTATCTCGACTGTAAAACGATTTCTTGAATAATCCAAAAAAACAAAAAAGTTGTTATTTTTTTCACCATTTCTTTTTTAAAAAATTCCACAAAGCGATTTTGCTGGGGCGAAAACCAAGGTTTTCATTAACGAGCCATCTCAAAAAATCAGTATAGACCACTTGCGTCCTTTATTTTGTGGAGGAAAAAACCTCTTTAGCTTGGTTTAATAGTCGCCATACAACATATTTTTCCAACACACAAATGACACACGGGGCCAGGTAGCCGAGTGGTTAAAGCGACATTGTTTCAATAGCACTCTGGCTGCAAGTCAAAGGTTCAAACCCTAGCGACTGCAGAACTTTTTCTGATGGCCCGAGAAAGTGCTAGGAATCGCACGTAAAAAGGTAAGACCTCGTTAATCCTTGGCTCGCACAAGTTTCAACTTCTGAGTGCTACCGTTCGTAAGGGGACGACAGCTGGTTAACGGAAAAAACAATTTTAAACAACAATTTTTTTTTTAAACATGAGTTGAACTTCAATAAAGACATTATATTCAACTGCTCTTGTGTTTTCCTAATTTATTTTATGTTTTATTCGACTATCATACTCTATATCTATAAAATAAACACGTCTTACGGCAATTCATATTCATATTTAAGGTGGTCGGTCCTGCAACGGATAGAGTATGCCGTTGTAAACTTCTGCCTGCGTTCGAGAGAATTTTTCAAATTTTCCTTGGAGTTTCATAGTAATCGTTAGATGATGTGAGTTACCTAGATGCCAATCCCGAAGTCTGGCGCTTAATTGGAGTGCGCAATGACCACTCGGGGTGGTGCTGTAGGTTTTTCAGGTTTACCTATAGCTGAAACGTGAATATGCCAACAAAAATCACTAAGTCGCTCCGGAGCACCACAGCAAATGATAATAATAGTCGTCGTTCACCCGCACAGGCAACGCCTTTGGGTGCACTCTACGAGTTTAGTTTATTTTGAATCAGTAGTAGATAATAACCGGTGCTGGACGTTTGAAAAAGTAGTGAATCAGAGCCAGTTCTGACACACGACATTGGGGTTATGTTTTATGACCTTCGGTCATAATGTTGATGCTTCTGAATGATGTCATCAAATTAATATGACAGATCATTTCACTGAAACGGTGTTGCACTGACGACGAATCAAAATTTATAGCAAATATTTGAATATAATTCACGAATTTCCAACCACAAACTGATAGGATTTGGACATTTCATCTATAAAAATTATTAGCATCCTTCAACCAACTATAACGCTTATTGGAGAACGGTCTTGTAGTTTTTGTTGACATCAGATTATCGCGGTACTTTTGCATGATTTGATCACGTTCTTCAATTTCTGTCAATTGATTTCGTGTGATTCTTACGTTTATTGCCACGATGAGTATATTCATAATATGTAGCAAACATTCCTTTATTGGGCAATGGAGACATCCGCGGAGCAACTCTATTTCCAACTTTACACAAGTTTTCACGCAAGTCTTCATTTCCGCTATATTGTGATGAAAGGAAGGGTTAAAAACTTCTTTGGGACACTATGAATTCGGCCTTGAACATCTCAAACGTACGACCGCTACCAAACCGCATTCCATAAAAATTTGATGTTAGGCATAAAATGACGTACGTGGGGCATAAAATGACATACGTAGTATATAAAATAACGTACGTGACAAAGAAACAAGTGTAAAGGTTTTCTCAAACCAAAGCGTGACGCGGGAGCGGGAATGGAAAATGGGACCTGTGCGAATTGCTAGAAAAACAGTGCACGGAGCAAACCAAATATATTTCGCTGTTTGCCTGCATTTAGGAATACGAATAATCGCACTGGTATGCATTTTTATATATCCTACTATCGAATTTAGTCTCGCGTTCATCCAGTTCCTGCTCTCGTCCCGCGTTCCGCGTTGGTTTGGGGAAACCATTACATAAGAAATGTCTGAAATTTCCCGTAAAATGCACCTACAAAATGAGAAAATGTGATGAAAAGTTTTCCACAAAAAATAATATAATCAACACGTAGCAGGATTTTGGAAGAAAAAATCGAATAAGGCATACTTTTACTGGTAGAAATGCAACAATAAGAAATAAATCGTCAGTTTTTCTCATCATCAAGATTCCAGTTGAATAATCTTGATTTATAAATATTTCTCCTATGCTCTTCAATCAGATTAGGTGCCAATATCTTCTCAGCTTCTTCAAAACACCGCTTGAAGCGACTTTGATCAATACTTCCAAAATTTACTTCGTGATTTATTGTAGGCATATGTCCAAGCAAACATGTAATGAATTTCATTGTATTCTTCTCGAATGCAGACGTTTTTCATTGTAAAATTTGAGATTTCAACTTGTGCATAATTTTGACACATATTTTGGAAATTTACATCAACGGTACGCTCGTAATGGAGTAAATCAACTGCAAACGCAAATAATTTGATCAAATAACAACTAAACGATTGAAGACGAATTCGTTTAGAAGCTACTCGCATGATAAGTTCACTGAAATAAGGAATAAGGTAGCCCTATCATTCAATGACGATAAACGACATCTTTATACAAAACCAGTGGAAAATTAATATTTATCCTGGTACAAAATTATGTTTCACTCAAATATTGCTTCAAGTTCTAGTTAAAACAGTCAGTTTTAACTAGAATGTAAAAAATTACCCCAATGAAAACAATAGTAACCGCTCGACTGCTAGGTATAAAACATCTGATATCATTTCACCTACCCACTTCTTTTATAATAGATAGTGAACCACCCCCACCACCGACTTATGCACCGCGTGTTCGATCTAAAGCCCCCACCATGCGTGATTTTGCACTGCATTGATCGGGGACGGAGAGTAAATAGTGGTCGCTGCATCGCAGCATATGGGTGTGTGACGTCAGCGGACCCACCCCACCATGTCGAGAGCGAGGGCCTGACACCAGTGGATCGTAGTGCGCATAGCGCTGACGTCACGCGACCTCTCCCCCCACCACCATCGCAAGCCATACATCACGGAAGAGGAATCAGAGTTCACATGTCTGACTGGATCTCCGTGCTGTGCAGACGTGAGGTACCAGAACTAAACTTCAGTATATATTTTATATTTGTACTTCACATATAAGAATCATACACAATAGCAGAGTAAGTAAACATGAAGGATATGCAAGACATGTTGGTGAAAAAAATATATGTACTTGGAAAAAGTACTTGACCGAGTATGAAAAAAATTCCAAGTCATCACAATGACATCACAAGGTCGACACACTAACCCTGAGCCTGAACCAACACTATACATCAAGGTCAAACACAAAACTTCAAAACCCTGTCATTGGTATGCTAAGGTCATAGACCCGCACACAGGTACCTATGTACCAAGACGATTTTTCAAGGTCACTGATGGTGGTGGAAGGAGATCCAGAACCGGTTTTATGTCCAGTTCGCACCAACACCGCATCGATACAGAGAGGGCTGAGCGTGAACAGTTCAGAGTTTGCATATCTGACGGGAGCTCCGTGGTGTGCAGACGTGTGCATTCTCGAATTTGCTACTTCAGATTTTCATGTTCACTTGTGTGTACACATGAAAGTCATACGCAGTAGCAAGTCTGGAGTACATATGATCGTACACAGTTGCAAGACATGAAGGTAATAAGTACTCAAGTACTCCATCACAATTACAGTACACAGGTCATAAGTAGTGGCAACACTTGGAGGTATTCGAAACATGCCTCGTCATCATAACCGTGTATGAACAAATCCCAATGTCACGCCAAGGTCAAACTCAAACCCAGAACACTACAAAAAATCTACATCAAGGTCAAACAACCACCAAATTACAAAGTAATCTCAAGGACATCTCAAGGTCATTGCCACACAGTAGAGCCCATCGCCACCACCACTCGAAACGTTAAAAGAGTGGTAAAATAAAGCCTACATTTGTTGATAATCAATTTTCAATAGTTTCACAAGTAAGGGAAATATCGGTAAAAGACACATGGTTTTCCCATGTACTCTTACAAACTAGACAGTTTATAGTGACTACACACGAAAGTCACACATGAAGATGAAGTGCAGGAACGGAACAACTTCTCTTCTCTTGCTAACTACTCGACCGCTAGGTATACAACTTCTGATTTCATATCACCATACCCACTTCTTTCATAATAGATAGTGAACCACCCCCACCACAGACTTATGCACCGCGTGTGTGTTGCAAAGACCCCACCATGCGCGAGTTTGCATCGCATCGATAGAGGACGGAGAGTAAATAGTAGTCGCTACATCACCACACTGTATGGGTGTGTGACGTCAGCGGACCCACCGTGTCGAGAGCGAGTATCTGACACACATCAGTGGATCGTCGTGCGGTTAGCACTGACGTCACGCGACCTCTTCCCCCACTACCATCGCCTGGTAAACATCACGAGAGAGGAACCACAGGTTACATATCTGGCTGGATCTCCATGGTGTGCGGACGTGTACCGTCTCTATACTTTGGTATATAGTTCTATGTGTACTCTACACATAAGGATCATACACAGTAGCAGAGACATGCAGGTAGAGATATACGTACTTGGAAAAAGTAGTTGTCCGTGTATGAAAATTAAAAAAAAATCTCAAGGTCAAATACAAACCCTGAACATCTCTCCCAACAATATGTATCAAGAACAAGGTCAAGGTCAAGGTCAAGGCCAAGGCCAAGGCCAAGGCCAAGGTCAGGGTCAAGGTCAAGGTCAAGGTCAAGGTCAAGGTCAAGGTCAAGGTCAAGGTCAAGGTCAAGGTCAAGGTCAAGGTCAAGGTCAAGGTC